>CM037152.1:33103125-33413125 GCA_020921065.1 Vaccinium darrowii
CGCTAGTAGTCTCATCGAAACGCCCAATAACCTCGCTGTCATTAGTACACCACTTGAACCCAAAAGTCTTGGCTTTCTTTTCCTTAACGCAGTGGGCATAAATTGACCTTTCCAACTACAAATTTCACTCTTCTTCAATATTACGATGAGATGCAGTTAAATAAAATAAAGGGTACTGATTTTTACACTTTACTTTTTTTTTTATAATAATTGCACTCTAAATTTTCTCACAGAACACAAGCATTAAATGGAAGTCAAATTACGGATATAAAATCGTGGAGTGTGAAAATTATTTTTCATAAGCAATAGCGAAAACAATTTCCAAATGTAAGAAAGAACCACCAATCAAATTCAAAAGAACAAGATCCAAGCACGTGTAGGGAAATTCGAGCTCCTTTCCAAAGTACGCTAACAATTTGTCTATCTTAAATTAACTGCATGTTCAAAAGTAAGGAGGCACTCTTCATTCTCAACAGGCCCGGCCTAGGCCCAAGGCCCATGAGGCCTGGGCCTAGGGCACTCCAAAAAAGGGTTATTTTTTAGGCACTCCAACACTTTTTAAAATTGGTCTAAACTAGGACTCTTTTTTTACCCAAATAAAGAAAAAAAAAAAAACCAATAGTAGTTACAAAATGGCCTACACAATTGTGGCCCAATCTATAAAAAAAAAAGCCCAAGATGAGTTAAAGAGGGCTAAGCGTGATATTGGAACGATACAAATATAAGTCTGATCGAATGTTAAAAATTCGAATGCAAGGTTTTCCCTTCTGGGCCTTCTTCCTCTTATGAATGAAACAAATACCTGATGTTGCCTTTTGGGCTTTCGGTTGTAAATGACATATATTGTTGATCTCAATGTGAGAAAAATTAGAACTAGTCTGATAGTCTTGCCAGATCATTGTAAAATATTGAATTTTTTTCCAAATTTCCTTGAAAATTGTAATTATGAGGTTGCAAATTCCCATGAAAAGCTGATAAAGTACATGGTTTTCCAATTTTATAAAATTATAATTGCAAGTAGATGGTTAAATAAAGTATAGACAAATGGACTAAAATAATTATATAGGCAAATTATTCCACCATTGTTAGTTTGTAAAAATATACAGGGCACTTTTTTACAACTGGGCCTAGGGCACCCAAATCCCTTGGGCCGGCCTTGATTCTCAATTGTATTTTTTTTATATAATCTCTTTCCGTCATCAACTATCTCAATTACCACTATTCCGGAAACATAACTTAAAGAACATTTTAAGAAAAGAATATCTGAATAAAAATGTATATATGTATATATAGATGATAGATAGTCTGATCCAGTGAAGATTTTAAAAAGTGGGTTGTTAGATTTTTTAGGTATTTACCCAAAAAAAAAAAGAAAAGATTTTTAGGTATAATTTTGCCCAAATTTTAGAAAACTTGAGGATGCTCCAAGAATTAGTAGAATTTCCGACATATCATTAATTTGACGCTATAATCTTCCAAACTACTCCTACAATAGTATAAGCACATGTAACACATGTTTCATTAATCAATTCTTGTCAACCCAAAAGGTAGATAAAGGGGAATAAGGATGAGCTGTAAAATTAGAAATTTTTGTTCAAAACTTGACAACTTGTTACAGTTAGACCGTAAGAGTTTCTCTTTTGAATTTTTTTTTAATCCCGATGTAGAAGACTTGCTTTTGAACGAACTAGAAAAGGATCAGTCGAGAGAGTGGCGAGTCCAGGAATTATGATACGCGGGAATGAGGATGAGCTGTAAAAAAAATTGTCTTTTGGTCAATAAACAATCTTTCAATTAAGGTGAGGGCCCAGCTTAGCGCTTTTAAGGACGGTGTGGAGGTGTTCAGAAGAAAAAGACAAAAAAAAAAAGCAAGGTGTGGTCACTGGTGTCATTATCGTAACTTGATAATGGAATTGATAATATATACTATACATTTACATGACTCATTATGCTACTGTTTCCCAAAACCCACATTTTCGTTTTCGATGCTTGTGATTTCAATACTATCATTTTAAACCACACATGTTCGTTTTCATGTCAACAAAGCTCCTTCATGGGGATCTGTTACTAATGCTTACAATATGCCCCTCATATGTCATATAATGTGAGTTGTGTATTCAGAAAACTGCATCTGAAGGTGGATACATTTTTTAAGTTATTCAGGGTGCTCATACTAGCGTATACACATCTAGATTAATTTACGGATAATTTATCTCATTGTTCACAAGCAAAAAGCCCTTTGATAAGATAAAGCACTGTCTCAACGGAGTTTCTCTCTCTACAATGCTCTGTTCTGGCCTCAATCAAAACTCTCAATCCGATCAAGCATCAACAGAAGAAAAGGATCATCTAGAGAGAAGCACTAAGAAGATCAAAAGCAACCAATTGGAAAACAACTCTATGGAGGAGATAAGCCCCATGGAAGCAGATCCCAATCAAAATGTCCAGTCTAACATGCAAGAAATACATATGGAAGATAATAGCAAAACTGATTCAGGCGAGCAAAAAATATCAACTCTTACTCAAGTCAATCCCACAAAGCCAACAGAAAAATCTAGATCCTTCAAAGCTGCTCTCCTCAATGCTCACATCAACACCATGGACAGTGAGAAGACTAAGGCCTCAGAATTTGAGATAGATAGCGATGATGAGGAGGAGGATACTCTGCCTGCAAACACAGTATCACGGATCAAAATTGACTTCACAAAGGAACACCTCAAGAGAATTAGACAGAGCCACAAAAGCTGTTTGATTATCAAACTTCTAGGCCGAAACATGGGATTCAAAACGCTTATGGATAGAATCTCAAACCTATGGGATCTCGAAGGGCTATTCACGCCCGTAGACCTAGGTTTGGGCTTCTATCTAATTCGTTTCGAGTCCAAAGCTGATTACAATAAAGTATACACCGGAGGACCGTGGATTGTTCAGGATCATTATCTAACGGTGAGGAAATGGCGGCCGCAATTCAAAGCAGACATGGCTTCTGCCATCAAAACAGCAGTTTGGCTCAGATTCAAATACCTCCCCTATGAATATTACGATGAGGAAAGCTTACTCATAATTGCCGCCAAGCTTGGTAAACCTCTCAAAGTGGACGTCAACACCATAGATGGGCTGAGAGGCAGCTACGCCCGCGTGTGTGTTGAACTGGACCTCAGCCAGCCATTAGAAGTCTCTGTAGCTATAGGTAAATATGATTACCAAATAGAATATGAGCATATACACATGATCTGCTTTTCTTGTGGCAGGGTAGGTCACCGGATGGAGAGCTGCAGCTCATCGCCGGCGCCGGAGAAGAAGGACGGCACAAATCAGATCGTTGCAAACATCCCATCGCTGGAACCCGTAGCTGTCAAATACAACGGTGCCCTAGTGCCTGAGAAACCAGAGGATAAGGGTTTTGGCGATTGGATGCTAGTGTCTCGGAAAAATACCAACAAATTCAGGCCCAATGGGCCTAATACAAACGGGCCAAAGAAAGATGGTAAGAGCAGCTCAACACCTATTAAGGAGGGAAGCCCAAATTCCCGTAATGAAAAGGAGAATGGGCCAAACAATTCTGACCCAAGGAAAGGTAAAGCCCAAGTGTCCCATAATGGACTATCCTATGCCAAACCAAACATGGGCAAGCCCAGAACCCATTCTTCGATCAACCAAAAACGCAAAGGGACTTCTTCCCATTCAGAATATAAGTTCGAATTCAACCCTTTATTGAAACAAAACCCCAAAACCCACAGTGATAAGCCCATTTTCCAGCCCACAAACAATTTCATAATTGATCTAAACCCTACATCACCTGATACCTTAAATCCAGCCGCTCCTATTTCTCAGACAAGGGAAGCCATCTCTCACACTACCCACATAACACCTCCAGATATAACCCTTCTCTCTACCCAAACCTATCATGAGTTCGCCAGAAACTCAGACAACAACTGTAAGTTATCACAAAATCAAATGGTTTTTGGAAGCAATGACCGAATCGGTGCATCTAGTCAAGATATCATGGTGGCCGGAGGAAGTAAGTCTGAAAATGAAGATGAAGGTGAAGTCGGGGAACTTGAAGCAGCATCAAGTCTCAACCAAACCATGCAGGAAACGACGGCCTACGTTGGTGGAACTACGCAACTTACTTAGCCCCCCAGGTGTTCCTCCTATCGATTCTGACTTCTTGATGGATAGTTACAAATTTATTATTTGGAACTGCCGTGGAGCAGGAAATGAAAGATTTAAATGCAACTTCAAAGATATGATCAATCAACACAAACCTGAGATGGTCGCTCTCCTTGAAACCAAGGTCAGTTTGCAAACCATGGGTTCCTTCTTTAAAAATCTGGGCTTTACCAGAGACACCTTCTCGGATCCCAATGGCAGATCCGGAGGCATCTGGATTCTCTGGGATCCCACAAAAATTTCTGTTTTTACTATGAGCATTAGCCCTCAGGTTATCCACGTTAAAATTAGTAAAAACGGGTATGAGGACTGGATTCTCTCTGCTCTCTATGCTAACCCAAACCCTAGGTTGCGTGAGATCCTATGGGATAGTTTGAAGGACTTCGCAGCCCACATTCAACACCCATGGGCTATGATTGGGGACTTCAATGAAATTGCAAATCTAGATGAAAGCAGGACCTTCGCACCTGACAATAACCAAAGCCAAAGGAGGAAGTTCACTGATAACATTAATGTCTGCAACTTAGTGGACATTGGCTCCTCTGGTCCCAAATTTACATGGAGTAATGGGCGACAGGGTCAGGCTAATGTCCAAAAAAGACTTGATAGAGGTCTCTGCAATGAAGAATGGAGGTCTCTCTTCCCGGAAGGTATAATTCAGAATTTACCTAGAGTTTATTCTGATCATTCTCCTATGCTTCTTCACCTGCATGGTATTATTCAGCCTAATTTCATTAAAAAACCTTTTCGATTTGAGGCTGCGTGGATTATGGAGCCCACTTTTGAAAATGTTGTTATTAGAAACTGGAATGGGGACAACATATATGAGAAAATTGAAAACTTTTCTAAGGCTGCTCTTAACTGGAATAAAAATACCTTTGGCAACATTTTCCGTAAGAAAAGATGGACTCTTGCTAGAATTAACGGAGTTCAAAAAGCCCAAAGCATTAATTTTTCCCATAACCTCTTGACTCTTGAAAAAGAGCTCCTAACTGAGTATAACCAGATTCTTGCCCAAGAAGAACTTCTTTGGTTTCAAAAATCGAGATCCAATTGGATTGTTTTGGGAGAGAGGAACACCCGCTACTTTCAGCTATCCACTATTATTAGGAGAAGAAAGGCTAAGATAAACATGCTCAAGGACCAGAACAACATTTGGATAGATAACCCTTTGCTCATAAAAGATATGGTCCAAAGTCATTTCAAAAACCTTTTTAAAAACCAAGATGACTCCCCTGGATCCTGTGTCATTGTCAGCCCTCACAAAGCCCTCACTGGAGAAGACAATAATAGTCTTTGTAGCCCCATTACTAACATTGAGATTTGGAATGTGGTTAAGAGTATTCCTCCTTACAAGGCACCTGGACCCGATGGCATTCAGGGGATTTTCTATCACAATTATTGGAACATCATTGGTAAAGATGTTTGTGACTTTGTCAAAAATTGTTTTTTCACTAACACCATTCCAATGGAGGCTAACAAGACTCTTATTGCTCTGATCCCTAAGTCTGACAACCCGGATACCATCAAAATGTTTAGACCTATCAGCTTATGTAATGTGAGCTATAAGATTGTGACTAAACTGATTGTGTCTAGATTACGGCCCCTTCTTAGCAAGATTATTGGTCCCTTCCAGAGTAGTTTTATCCCTGGTAGAAGCACGACTGACAATATCATTATTACCCAGGAAATTCTACATACTCTCAGAAATAAGAAAGGGAAAAAAGGTGGGATCCTTATGAAAATTGATCTTGAAAAAGCGTATGACAAAATTTCTTGGAATTTTCTTTTAGATACGCTTATTTTCTTTAATTTTAATCCTGCCTGGACTGCCTTAATCATGAGCTGTGTTACTAGTGTGAATTCTTCCATTATCTGGAATGGAGAAATCTTGGAAGAGTTCTCTCCTGGAAGAGGACTCCGACAAGGTGATCCCCTATCCCCATATTTGTTCGTCCTATGTATGGAGAGACTGTCTATACTTATTGAGAGTAAACATGTAATGGGAGACTGGAAAGGCATAAAAGTTGCTAGGAATTCAGTTGATCTTACTCATTTATTCTTTGCTGACGATCTCATTCTCTTTGGCCAAGCCACGAAAAGTAATTGTAGAGCTATGATACAAGTGCTTAATGAATTTTGTGACATGTCTGGTCAAACGGTTAATCTTCACAAATCTAAACTATATGTCTCTCCCAATATTAACCGTAATAAAGCTTGTAGACTTAGCACTCTTTGTGGAATAGCTCTTACTTATGACCTTGGTAAGTATCTTGGTGTCCCCCTATTACACAAAAGATCTAGTAAGGAGCACTATAATCACATTATTGAAAAAGTGCAAGGTAGACTAGCGGGATGGAAGGCCAATTCTCTTATGATTGCCGGTAGAGCGACTCTTATCCAAGCTTCATCGGCCACCATCCCTAGTTATACTATGCAAACTATTGATCTCCCTACTAGTGTGTGTGATAAAATTGATCGCATGAATAGAGACTTTCTCTGGGGGGACTCTCCTTCCAAAAAGAAAATACATCTTGTCAATTGGAATAGCGTGTGCAAAACCAAGGACAAAGGGGGTTTAGGCCTTAAAAAAGCTAAATCACAAAACCTAGCCCTTCTAACTAAACTAGGATGGAACCTCATGACTAATGATAATATTCTGTGGGTCAACATCCTTCGTGATAAATATCTTAGGCAGCATACCATCCAATCCTGGCCTGCTGGGCGTAATGCTTCACAAACTTGGCGTAGCATAATGCACATTAGACATTTTCTTGAGAAAGGCACAAAATGGACCATCGGAGATGGAAAGAATGTGGATCTCTGGAAAGATTGGTGGTGTGGGGATGGACCACTTGCTATTAGATACCCGGGAACCCACACTGAAAATCTTGTTAAGGTCAACACCATCATTGAGAATGGCACATGGAAATTAAGCTCTATTGATCATATTGTGAATGAAGGGACTTGTAATGATATCATGAACGTTACCCTTCCTAATTATTCTCAGGTTACGGATCACCCATCTTGGGGAGCATCTCCCAATGGTACTTGCACTGCATCCTTTGCTTATGATATGATTAATACTGATAGTAATGATTTGAAAGGTTGGAGTTGGTTTTGGAAAATGAAAGTCCCTCAAAAATTCAAAACTTTCATTTGGCTCATTTTCCATAATAAACTCCCAACTAATAATTTGCGTGCTAGGAGAGGTATGACAAATTCAGATTTATGCCCGAGGTGCAATGAATCTCCTGAAACCATCAACCATCTTTTTCGAGTTTGCCCCAAAGCTATCCACCTTTGGGACAAATTCAGTATGGGCAGAGCCATGAGAGAAGGATTCGAAAGCTCCACGATTGACTGGATTTCGCACAACTTGAAAAGGAGCAAAACTCTACGTATTACACGTGAAATTCCCTGGAACATACTTTTCTGTGCTATATTGTGGCAAATCTGGAAGGATAGGAATAGAAAAAGTTTTGATAATATAGACATGTTTCCAGATGTTAGTTCCAGAATTGTAAGCACATACGCTCTTGAAATCGTGGACGCTTTCAAATCCCCCCTTGTCTCTGGCCCTGCTAAAAACCGAATAACACTTTGGCGTGCTCCAAATGCAGGAAACCTCAAGTTAAACACAGATGGCTGCTGGTATGAATCTGTTGGAAAAGCAGGTTTTGGAGGAATATTCAGAAATGAAAGAGGCGAGTGGGAACTGGGCTATTTTGGGCGAATGATGGCGTCTTCGAGCTTGGAGACAGAATTATGGAGCATCTATAGGGGACTAACTATTATATTGGAGAGGGGATTATACGACGTTCAGATTGAATCAGACTCCCAAACGGCGGTGACTCTCTTCAATGAAGGCGCAAACACAACCCACCCCCACAGCAACATAATTAACGATGGGAAGTATTTGCTAGAACGCACCAGAAGCAACCTCATTCATATCTACCGTGGAGCAAATGAATGTGCTGATTTTCTCGCAAGGACTGGAGCAGAACAGATGGAAGACCTGGTGGTTACCAACTCCCCACCCTTGGGTATCAGGGAGTACATGACCAGAGATAGCCTCAACCTGCATCAATTTCTAGACTAGCTTCCTTTACTCCCTCCTAACAGCCATGTTGTTTAACTTAAGTCTTGTTTACCTCTGCTATTTTGGTACCAACATTCCTGCACCTCTGATGCAGCTTGTAATTCTGGATTAATTTCGTAATGCATTTCCGAAGTACCAAAAAAAATTAAAAAAAGCCCTTTGACGTTGGGGCAAAGTCTTGTTTGAATTGTCCACATAATATTTGATAGCGCATTTGATGGATTGCAATCTGGGACCTACGAGGAAGCAAACCTCTTAAATTCAAGTACTTGACCACCTAGCCAACCTTTTGGAATTTAAAGATGGGCATAAAACTTTGCGTGTTCTTGTGCTTTTAGCTGTAACAAATTGTATTACTATTGTAGATGCTCAAACTGACGAGACTCGAACTACTCACGCCAAAGTAAAATATTGGGATAATTGTGTGGACTCAATGGAGTGATTTTTTTGGCCGAGGAGTCCATTACACAGTGCAGTGTGTATCATTCTGCCGTCTATTTCGACAATGGACGACTCGTATTTAATCCAAACAACCAACGATCGGATTTAATTCTTTACTCGAATGGATGGCAAGATAGTACACTACACGGCCCGGGCCGATATTTTTTTCCCATCAAATTGGTTACCTTCCCAAATTTTTACGTAGTTCTCTCTTTCAACTCTTTGTAGTCATAGGCGTGAAACTAAGGCCTAGTTTTCCAAAAAATTTTAGCAACCCAGTTGCTAAAATCAACCATGATTTTAGTAAATGAGTTTACCAGGTGCTAAAATCATGGTATTTCAAATAAAAAAATTAAGTGTTTCCTTGTATTATTTTTATTTCAATACCATGACTTTAGCACCTGGTGAACTCATTTGTTAAAATCATGGTTGATTTTAGCAACTGAATTGCTAATTTTTTTTTTAAAACTAGGCCCAAAGACACCTTCCCCTATTTACGTCACTCCATTAAAAACCACCAAACACGCGCCTTAACTCGGTTAGGTGATTAGAAAAGGGTGTGGTTAATTCACCAATACAAAATGGACATGTCCCACGTCATCTTGGCCCCACACTTCCCACCTCTTATACGTATCATTGTTTTTTTTGATCCGCTATACGTATCATTGTTGAATCCAAGTAGCCTGTATTACACGCGATCTTAAGACGTGGCACCCTGCAGCTCCACTCGATAAGGCCCAACCTAGATGAAGGAGAAAATATTCAGTGGTACCAGGCCTTCCGACCCCATTCTTGGCCGACCACCGACGATCGTGATCAGTCAACACCCATGTTATCCCCGAATGGACAACACTCACCCCGGTCCAATGTATTTATGCTTCTGGTTGTCAATTCATCAATGCATACTCCTAGCCCACACATTCGCTTATCAGGAAAAAACACATCAATAAATGTGTGATGGCTCCTGTAACAGTGGATAATGTTCTCAAGGATAAAGCCTCATCCACACATGACTGGGTGGTGAGTCATAATTATACAACTACTGCCCCTTTTCGTGTCTCTCTCTCTCTGATCGTAACAGCACCGCCGCGTCTTCTCTCTCTCTTTAGAAACCAACAAAACCAACTCCCTTCCACAACTCCCCACTTGTAGCCCCCCTCTCCAGTCAAACAACCAACCGATAAACTTTGGGTTAATTACATTTTCCACCTTTAAACTTTACATTTTCCCAAATTATCGCTATACATTAGATCATCTCTAAACTATCTAAACCTTTTTTCAACTTGGATCTCTTAAACTTTAAGTCCCTTAATGACCACCTCAAACTATCTACACTATATTCTAAAAATTGATACCCCATTCGTTCCAAATTGTTGGTCTTTTTAGGATTTCGATGTAATTTTTAAACTGTTTACATCTTTCAAACTTAATTTTTTTTGTGCAATATGGATCTTATTTTATAAACCTTATTTAGTTCTATTATATAAAGTTTTTAAAATCCTTAAAAATATTACATTGAAAGATATGAATAGTTAAAAATTGCATCGAAATCCGAACATACTAACAATTTGGGACAGTGGGAGTAAAAAACTATTTGAACCTTATAATTTGGATCCGTTACGAATTTTCAATTGCTTATTGGCCGTTGAAGGTCGTAGAATAATTTTTCAAATTTATTTCTCTCTAAATATAGCAAGAAAGTTGGGGATTACATACGTAAACTTGCAAATTTATAAAAATCTAGGACTAGACCTTAATATATTTTTGTTCACATGAAGAGAGATTAAACCTCTTGATGGATAATACAAAGCATATAAAAAAGTATTCACGAAAAGAGAGAAAATAAATTGGGGTGTATGAAAGAAACAGGTTGAGACAAAAATATGATCTTTTATTTTGTGAGATATGCAAATTATTTCAAGCATTCTAGTCATATTTTGATTCAACCAAATATATTTTTTGAAACACTATTTTGGACTCTTTATTGAATATACGACGTAAGACTACTAAAGTGTCAAATTAAAACATTTAGGAGGTGTTCCACTAACTTAGTTTTTTGAAAAAATTGATTTTTCACTGTTTTTTATTTAATGTGTTGTAAAAGAATGACTTGTCTCAGTGTTTAAAAAAATAATTTTTTGTTAATGGAACACCCCCTTAGATAGTTTAAGGTAGGTCAAATATCTAGTTTTATAGTTCAAGGGTAATTTGAAAAGGACGCTGCTGGGTACAGAAAGAAAGGGGACAGACATGATACAGAGCGCGTTTGAAACGGTGAGACTTTGATTCAAGCACTTTTAATCGTCCAATTGAGCTGATTTTTTGTGGCCCCCCTCAGAAAAATGTTTTAAGAATAATGAAGGGTTCGGATCACTCGTGCGGGACCCAAAAATGAGTCCCCGAACGCACTCTGTACCATTTCTGTACCCCAGGTTTATCGATTTGAAAAGGTTAATACTAATTTAAAAGGGAAGAAAATGTAATTAATCAATGAAATTTCTGACAGATAAATACCAGCAAATATCCTCAGAGTTTATCCATTTGCCTCGAATTCAACAAACACCAAAACGATTTCCCCGTTTGATTTTCTCTCTCCGATTCCCGTCTTGTTCCTCTCTCTATATAATTAGTTCTGGTTTCGGCTGGGTCAAATTTCTCCTTCTTCTCTGTTTCTAATCTGTACAGCTGATCAAAACTTTATCCATTCACCTCGAATTTAGCACCTCCCAAAGATTTTCCGATCAGATTCCTCAGCTTCAACTGAGGATAATTCCCAATTTCTAGTTCTAGTATCACTACTGGTTTTTGTGGGTTTATTTTTCTACTGGTTTTGGTGGGTTTATTTTACTTGAAAATTACGATGACAAGACAACAAGATCATCAACAATCTCGGGCTTACTGCGAGCTCTCCGCTTTAATCCTCAACATTCTCCGACCTCCTCCCACGCCGATTCACTTCTCCGATCACTCTCCGGCGCCGTCTGTTTCCCTGCGCCGGCCGTCCACCCCGCCGATCTCGCCGGCTGGGTTTGCGTCGCTGCTGCTGGGGATATCTTTGGCTCTGATGTTTTGTGGATCGGTTACGTTTTTATTGGGTTCATGTTGATGCCTTGGGTTCTTGGACTGGTGATGTTTTTCTATGTGGTTGGGATTGTTTCGAGTGTGTCGATGATTGGACGCGCGATTCTTTGTCATAGTTCTACGTCACCGCCACCGCCGTCGCCGAGGAAGGAGGTTCCAGGTTAGGCTTTGACTTTTTTTGTTGATCTTGAAGGCTTTGTTTAATTGTTTTGTTGATTGGTATGCAATTTCACTGTGTAGGGCTTATTGCCTTTGATATTAATTAGTTGTGTTGGTTCTCTATCGATCTTAGGAAGTTTTGACCATAGTGGTTAGCTTTTGCTTCATAGGGGTGAGGAAAAAACCGTCAAACCACGAATCCAATTCAAACCGAATAGTTTGGTTCAATTTTTTGGTAATGTGGTTTGGTTCCGGTTTGAGAAAATTATAAACCGTGTTCAATGGTTTGGTTTATGGAATTATGTTAATGGTTTCGGTTCTAATCCGATCCGAACCGTGTGTTTGTGTATATATTTCTACATATGTACATGTAATTATTTTGGTTACACCAATTAAAGATAGGCTAAGCCATAGTCAATTAATTTTCCAACCTATTGGCTATTAATACTTTGTTCAACTGTTCTATTCCTTTCCTGCAAGACATTTCTTTAATTTTACGTAAGAAAACACACCTATTTCATACAGAGGTAACATAAATACATAATAAACCTAAATTGCTTCCACCTCTTCCTCAGCCAACAATAAGCCCTATTTACTAGCCATTGTCTTCTACATGTCAATAGTTCTCTCATTGCTAAATTTTATTCATATTACTAATAGATTTGGTTTTAACACTAGAAGTGTTTTTTTGCCCTACCATTTTAATTACTTTAAATAGTTTATGAAGATAGATATCTCAATTTCAAGTGTACAGTGGTTCGAAACCAAAACCGATCCGTATTTTAGTTGTTTGGATTGGTTTAGTTTTATGAATTTTATGGATTGTTTTGGTTCTTCATATTCTCAACCTGTAGGTATTGGTTTGGTCCTTGGTTTACTATAAAACCGATATTGAAGAGGACTAGCTGATAATATTGGCAAATATCGGTATAGGAGTTCCAAAACCTGTCACATTAAAGGCAGATGTTTGAATTCTTGTTGGAATACTTTCTATGTGAAGTTTCAATGAATATCCTGGTTGTGGTTCCTTTTTAGGATAGTATTCAGGATTGTTGCTGTTGGAATAGTCAAAATGGAATTTGACGTTAGCATGTGCAAGTAGTTGTTTAATGCTTTAAGGTCTAGCTTGACCAAAATATCAAGTTCAAAACACAGAGAAGGTGTTGAGACATTGTCTTACAACTCTTACCTGTCTTGTTGCTCGAGTATGATTTGGACAAATCTTCTGAAACTACGGAGCAGGATATAAAAAGCGTGTCTTTTTATTTTCTGTGGGCAAATCTTCTGAAAACAGGCATTTTTACTCTAGTTTGTTTCCTGTGGGCAAATATTGGTTAGATGATATGTGATTTTTAAGGAGGGGGAAAAAAAGTAGTAGGAAATGGCGATACTGGTTTTCCCTTTCCTTGTCTGTTCTTTATGCCTTGTTTGTTTTGGTTTAATTTTTATTTTTCAATCTTTTTTCCTTCATTGAGTCCCAAAGTAACCAACACTGTCTCATATCTTATTCTCTCGATTTTCTACTGTTTGGCTATGCTAACCCGTCTTTCCCCTTGTCCTCCTTGTGGTATGGTCCGAAAGATTATTCTTTTTCCCATTATATTTAGCTCTCAAGCATTAGTGCAACTTCTGAAAAACTTGCTGGTTACTGGACAGCGCAAGTTAAGATAACTCTCAAACAAATCCATGGACTATGACAGTAGAATTTTGGTATTGTCTTCTTACTGCAGGAAATTTGTGGTTCCTCATAGGCTCAAACATGTTCTTACCAAACTTTTTTTGTTATGGAGCTGGGTCTATTTGTTCTATCCACCTGTCTTCATTAAGGTTTACACGTTGCTTTCTTAATCATATGGGATTTCATTGTCAATGACTGTGGCAGCTGTTTCACTATCATTGGCTCTGGCTTATCTGTATCCTTAATCTAGGGAGCTATTTGAGAGTTACCCTTTACCCTGTCACTTTCCCTTACTCAACTTGGTATTAGTAACTTGACATTTACTTTTTTTTATTTCACGTGATTAGGTTTCTTGTTTTTGTTTGACTTTTTGTATTGCTGAAAATGTTATGAGTTCGTTGTTTGTGGTTTTCATTTTCTAACCAAGTCTCACTTCAAATCTTATTTTGACAATACGGCGTTGTTGTTAATGAGGCTTTTGACAATGGGGGTCTGTATCCTGAGATCAATTCGAGGGTCTTGATTACAAATACTTCGTGAAGTGAAAAAATCTGGCTTTCGAGCTCTGAATGTAGTGTTTATTGGTAGATTTGCATTGTGGAAAGAAAAAGATTTATCTAGGCGATCCCAGGTGATAGGGACACCGGGCTTTTTTTTAAATTTGGTTTGGAACGAAAAAGAATAACCTATCGCGACAGAATAATTTTCTAACTCCTCAAAACAGGGTTGCATCACTCGTAAGCTAAAATCCCAATGGTATTATTCAAGTTGCATCCAAGTTTAACTATCTGCTTACCTTGTTTGTCATCTCCTTCGGTTTACAGAACTGCAGCCTGTTATATGACTTGTTTAGACTTCCAATCCTAGAAAACTTAGCCCCAGGATCCATTTAGTAGTGCCTGGAACCTTTCATACGGGTACATACGATTATGAGGACACCATCTCTTACAGTTCTATTGTGGTCAATTACCAGAAGAGTCTGTTTTCTCTGTGGGTTTTTTAATCGCATCTGCAGAAGGGTCACCCTCGTTGTTTCTAGCTGGTTGAATCATTTCCCGGCTTCTTCTGTCCATATTGTCCTGTGATCTTTCCGTCAAGAGGTTTTCTTTCTAACGCCTGTCCACTTTTATCCGATGCAGCATGGAAGCTCTTGTGAAGTTCGTTCAGAGGTGTTTAGATGATGCAGGGTATGATTCAACAGAACTATTGCTATTTTGCTTGAAGAAAATGTTCCGGGCCATTTTGTTTTTTTGGGGGAGAAATGCTGCAGGAACTGTGGATACTGTTTCTTTATGAATTGCTAAAACATGTGGATATGTTGAAGTCTTTTAAGTAGTGCCTTGGATTATTTATTACTACTGCTCAGGTAAACAGATAGAGTGTACTATGTCTCCATTTCGGTCTATTTTTACCTCAAATTCACTTATCTTGTTATTTTCGTGCTATTGTGGTGAACCTTAACTACTGAGGATTTCAATGTGTTTGTTGTATCGTCGGGTGTTATATGCATTGAGATTGGGGGAATAGATTGGACGAGAAACTGGAAAACCAGGAAACTGTAATAGCATTGCAACCGCTCCCTTACTGGTAAAGTCGCTTGTTTTCCTTTCTTCAAATACGTGAAGGTAAAACATCCAAGAATTTCTGAGACGCCAAACCCAGAAAAAGATGTTGATTAGAACCATATAATCATAGTTTCGCCGGTCATCCAATGTTAGGGTACTCTTGCTGTACCGCTCGAACAGATACAATTAGACTTCTAAAAACTATTTTATGGCGTTGTTTCCATGACACAGTTCTTTGCACATTTAACCTTCTAACCCCAGGAAAACTTTACTAAACAAGCGAGAGAGCTCTTGGAATGCCCCGCATTGTCTTTCGGGATCGAGTCCCATTTTCTCCTATCTCAAGTAATAGATTAGGAATGTAATAGATAGGGAATGAGGAAACAAAATAGATCAGGAACGAGGGGGGAAGAAAAAAAAAAAAGGCGAGAGCTGTGAAAAAGGGATCAGGCCCTGGCAAAGAACACATGTCAAATCAAAATTTCGATCAACTTCCGCATCTTAAGGCCTTGTTTGGGTAAAAAACTTAATCCAGTTTTTTGGTTTTTTGTCAAATAATCCAAAAAACTGGTTTGGTTTTTTCTTAAACTTACACAAATTATTCCCTCCTTTGGCTAATAATCCAGATTATGGATTATTGGATTATTCGTTTGTCCTTATTCAAAAAATTTTGAGTTCTGACCATAATTTTATACTTGTTAGATTCGTCTCGTCGAGAGGAATCCAGAAATCACAAAATCTTAATGCAAAACTAACGAATGCAAAAAAAAATTGAATAAGGACAAACGAATAATCTGGATTATTAGATTATTGGATTATTACCCAAAGCACTCTGATTTTTTGGATTAAGATTATTACCCAAAGCACTCTGGTTTTTTGTACCCCAAAAAACCAAAAAACTGGATTAAGTTTTTTACCCAAAGGAGGCCTAAGTGGTAGGAAATTGGATTTTGTGGGAGAATGTTGAGGTGCAAATCTCTATAGCCATTTATTATGGTTAAACATACTTCTGACACTGTTCACACGTGATTCGTGATTAAAAAAAAAAAATACAAAATTGGTGGGCCTTGACGTGAGTGCGGTGGGTTCCCATGGTGGGTTCCCATAGAATGTGGGGTGTGTGATACTGTCAAGGGCGGAGTCAAGATTTTAGGTTAGCAAGATCAACAATTAGATTTATATGAAATTAAATTTTTTATTTGTTCATGCAAAGAAATAACTAAATTAAAGAGGTTAACTAAAATGTAAGTATACAGTGATACATAAATTTTTGCTTTGTATTTTGAAAACAATGTACGATACCTTCATTTGTAATATTATCAACTCTCGAAAAAAAAAACCTTGAATTTTATGCATTTTACGCAAGTTAAGGCAATTTATGAGATTTCTGCAGCGTCAAAATTGCAAAATTTAGTTCCAAACTATCAAAAATCCTAGTGACAAATTAAAATGAGAGGTGCCTTGTCCCTTAATCTCTCCACTAATGGAGACAACAAACTTTGCCCCGGTGCATGGTAGGTACACGGTATATCATATTTGCACTTCCATTTTGTGTAGCAAAAAAAATGTATACCACTAATACCAGCCCCTATACTCCTTGGAGAGATTTATGATTCATCCAAACTATTTCATATAATAATTTCCAAACTAATAATACACTAATAACAACAGAATGCTTTTACTCTCACCAAAATATATCAAATTGGAGATAAAAAAAATTGACCATTAATTAAGTGCTCTGTTTATGTACACTAATAACAACAGAATGCTTTTACTATCACCAATCGGTAGTTGACAGACATATATATATATATCGAAAAGAAATCAAATTGCGAAAAAGAGGACATAAAGTAAGCGTAGAAATTAAACAAACTCTTGTGGTGTGGAAATAGTAGAATTAATTATCCAGTGTAGATGTGAACGCCGATGGCAATGAGGAAAATAACGATGAGTGCGAAAAATATTATGGTGTGAACCAGAATCGCAAGTCCGCTGGTCTGCATATTGCAGAATCCCACGTATCTGCCGTTCCCGGGTATCTGACACAGCAACCCCGGCGTCAACAGCACGAACAGCACCGTCGCTATCACCACCGGTCCCCAATCCGCCATCTCTCTCTCTCTCTCTCTAAAACTCGTTTCTCTCTCTCTATATATATATGCAGTGTGTGTGTATTGCGTATGAATAGGCTTGAGAGTGATCAGAGGGAATTTGGAAGGGGGTGTGTTGTAGGAGAGCAGTTGGAATTTGGGGAATAAATTAAGAAACGGCGTCGATGGAATTCAGTGGACGCTGGCGACACGATGGTAATCAACGTGGCAGGTTTCTGTGAATGAGATCTTTGCACACGTTATACGGATTACTATTTTATTTTACTGGACGGCGTTATTGGAGTGGTTAATATTTGTCGGTAGAATAGGAGGGCCGGCACTAATTTGGGGACTAAAAGGTAAAAACTGATTAGGGGGTGTTCCACTAACTAGTTTTTTTCAAAAACTAGTTTTTCTAAAAAACCGAGGCAAGTCATCCTCTCACAATACATCACATAACACAAAAATCAAGGCAGTTTTAAAACAAAACTACCTTAGTGGAACACCCCCTCCCTCCGTGGCCGGGTCAACTGAATTGTTTGCGAACTCACTCGAGGTATGGTACTTACTGATGGATACTAGTGGTTTTCATATATGAAATTTTGGCGGACCGGATTCGGTTTGGTTGGTATTCTAATATATAAACCACTCAAACCGCAATAGAACTGACCGAACCGGACAACGCTGGCAGACGAGTGCAGATAGAGAAATTGACAAACCGCGGTGAGCGGTTGAGTTTTAAAATCCAACTATCTAAAACAATCCAACTGTCTAAAACCATCCACTGGGGTGGGCAGCCTTGAAAAACAATATATTTCTTACAGATAATCTAGTTTTTTTATTTTTGATCTTTTCAATGAAAGGACTGAATCAACTTCAATAACGTGCCACATACAGAATTTTATTTACTAGTATTTTTTTTGTACGTGCTTTAGAATTGAATCAACTTCAATAACGTGTCACTTAAAGACTTCCATTTATTTATTTTTGTACGTGAAAATCACAAATAAAAGTACTTAAGTTATACTAATATATTTCTTGTGTCATGCGAGAAAAGGAAACTTATTTACAAAAATAACAAAATAAGGCAAGAGAGGCTTCTAATATTTGCATACAATACTGACCTTTGATGAGGACCTCTTATCAAATTTTACGCGTGGCCGACCCCGGTTCTACTAATAGAAATCGTTTATTTTATAAAACTCTTCGTGGCATTCATGTCAAAGATCATGTTTAGTTATTTCTTAACTAAACACAAAAACAGCTCACAAGCAAGTCCAACAAGATTGTACAACGTGGTTGGTCGGTTTCCTCTTACTTTAATGTTTCTTCCTTCCTTTGCGTAAGCATTCGTAAATGACCGGTCTCTTTTTTCTGTTCACATTTCGCACTTTAAAGTTGGGGAAATTTATACCATCCTCCCTGAGGTTTCTGACAAGTACATTTCACCCTTAATTTTTCAACTTATTACATCGGTCTCCCCCTAGTAGGGGAAGGACTTAGCCGGGGAAGAACTTAGCACATTTATATCGACTCTGTTAGTGTTCTATTAGATTTGTGGATTCCGAGTTATTGTCCTTGAAAAATGTCCTTTTGCACCTAAGTTTTCATCGAGAAATCCATACCAAATATTGAATTACTCCCTCTATCTCAAATTACTTGCTCTTTTTGGGTTTCCATGCATTATGCAAGCAAAATCTAATATATTAGCATTCATTTTTTTCAAAATTTTTTTATAGAAATTTAAAGATCTCATTGAGTAGAAAAACTTGGTGTTAATTTTTTTAAAAAAATAATTCTCATAAACACATCAGCAGGCAAGTAATATGGGACAGAGGGAGTAACATTTTTTGAGACTAAATTGGCGGAAGGCAAGAAATCAGAAAATTGAAATCCACAAATCTTTGAAAAACTAACGGAGGGGATCTTACTAAGCTATGTATTCTCATTATAAAGAGGTCACTGTACATTCAAAAGAGGTCAATATAATTAATTAAAACGTTGAGGGCACAAAGTATTTATCAGAGACCTTAGGAAGATCGGTGTAAATTACCCTTAAAGTTATTGCTTTGCGCAGGTATTCAATCGATTTGACAAAGTAAAGTGTTTCCTTAAACAATCTTACAGCTCACGTCCAAATAGATGATCTAGCTTTTCTGCTTAGAACTTTCTTCTTTTTGAGAGAGATATAAATTGGGCACCGAGCTTCATCACCAAGCCGATCCCCTATATGATCAAAGTTATGTGTTTTCTCATATATTACAGGTGGAGACGTGGAGTCGGGTTCGAACTTGAATTGTCAAATTATGTTATGGGACCGCACATTATAGGTGCATGGTGTGTTCGAAATGGCGTATACGTAACTATATACAAACAAAAACCCAAAACGAGTTGAGATTTATATTAAAACAAATGGTTTTTGCTCGATGTATATGAACAATAAAAAAAAATCAAATGTTTGCATGGAAAATGCACATTAAAGAACATGAATACATTGATGGCCTTCTAAATTTCTCTCTCTTCCATCACAAACAGCAAAGCAACAAACTACAATGCCATGACATCACAATAGCGGTACTAATTCTAGGGCCGGCACGTTTGGTGAGGGCTACACATATAGATTTATATGTATAGATCTGGTCACAAATGTGATTGAAATAGTCTAATGTACCACGCTGGCTTCTTATTACTTTGTAAGACCCACATGTATCAGATAAATCTAAACATATCTATGTCTGGATTTGTGAATATAGATCTATGTGCATACATTACTTTTATAAGCAAATAACTAATTTGGAGCTAACAATGAAATTACTTAAGGTAAACAGATGCTCCATCTGTTCCACCAAAGGCGGGTCCAAGTGGAGCCGAGGGGGGTCACCCGAATTTTTGTCATTTTGAACACCCTAGCTAAAATGTTTGAACGCTTTACGTAAATTTTTTGAGAGAAAACATTTTTTACATCGGCGGTGTAAATTAAAGTTTCCTCCAAATCGATTGCATTGCGCTGTGTGTCCAAACAGTAGTCCCCAAACAGTGGTCCCAAAAGGTATGGCATGGACGCATGCAATCGATTTGGAGGAAACTTTAGTTTACACTGCCGATATAAAGAATATTCTCCCAATTTTTGAACACCCAATCCCAATGATGCATACATTTTAGCCCATCGCATAAATATTTTTTTAGCGCACCGATCCCATAAATTGTTTTTTGCCCAACCCATCCAAATCTTCGTCCAAACTTAGCCCAATTCACAATCTAGGAACTGCTGATATGTAATTAATAAAAAAAAGATCCGTAATTTATCAGAAAGAAAAATGGGTATAGGACGGATCTAGAACCTGAATCAACGTCTCTCTGTCTCCCTCTATTCTCTGGGCTCTCATCTCTGTAAATACAAAAAGAAAATGGAGAGAATCAAGAAAATACTAGCGGTGAACAGGCCGAAGTCAAAGATCAGGTAAATGCCAAAGGAACTCTCGAAATCTCCGAACTGTCAACCCTCAAAATTTCGGTAAGCAAGTGAGAGGTGATGCTTTTGTCATAGGTGGTATTAAACTTTGGAAAGTGGAACCTTAGTAAAATGTTCAAACACTCTCGCGAGAATTTCTGTAGCCGTCACTGTGGCCCACTTTGTTTTAAACTTACGGGAAACTCAACTTTTCAAATAATTAAACTCATGAAAAATTTTGGTTAGATTTCCAATATTCTCTATTTTTAAAACTGATTTTAGTCGTTAGGAGGGTTAGTGTTCGAAGAACTACCCAGTACCCACTTCTACGTTAACAAAGAATGCAAACATTTTGAGACATCTCAAAATATGAAAATGCAAGCAAACAAAAGGGGGCGGAGGGAGTAATTAAATAAGCCAACAAACCAAACGGGAAAAAATATTAAGATCCCTAACAACCGATGGAAAAATATTATATCCATCGTCCTTAATAAACTCAAAATGAGAACATATATTTATTTAGCTAAAAAAACTCAACCGAAGTACGTGTGAACTTCAATGGCGATTAAGAAGAGGCAGATGAGGCCGAAGTAGAGCACAGTGTGGACGAGAATGGAGGCACCACCGGTGTGAAAGGTGGCGAATTCGACGCATCTGTCCCGCCCCGGCACTTGAAACAGCAGCCCCGGTGTTAGCAGCACGAACAGCACCACCGCCACGAACACCGGTCCCCAGTCCAACATCTTTCTCTCTCTCTCTCTGTGTTTGTGATGTTTGATCAGTGACTATATTTGAAGTTGGCTAAGGATGCAATGGAGTTAAATGGGACTGAGAGGTGATGGGTTTGTAGTAAGGGGTAACATGTGGAGAAAGAAAGAAAGTTGGTGGTGGTAAGAACAGCTAAGACCAAAAAAAGTTATAATTATTAAGTTATTCAAGATTACAATCACGTGGTGCTGCAACGGGATATTTCAGCACCAAATAGTCTCGTGAAATCTATGACTAAGTGTATGAATTGCACATAAATGTGGAGAGCTGAAATAATTCGGAACATCACATAACCATGTTCTGGAATTACTGAATAATTACTCAAAAAAGAGGGGTGGGAGGAAGGTTAGAGGGTCAAGTCACTTGGATACCCTCCCACAAGGTTGCAATGCCCTTGCTGTAGTGAAAGAATTTTGGGTACTAGGAGCATCTCTAAGCATGTGCCAAAGTTATACTCCTATGCTGTTTGGAGTTTATTTTTAATTTATAAGTGCAGATTTTTGTCCTTTTGCATGTGAGATTATATCAATTTTTTTTTTGCTTTTGAACATATCATTAAATTATGCATATAAAAGACAAAAAGAGTGTGTAAAAATCATTATCCTAACTTTATTAGATTCCTTTAAAATACTAAACAAGCTGCGAAATCTAGAGACGGATTATAGAGTTGTCGAATATCATTTGGTTCAAGTAAAAAATGTTCTCCATACCCCTCCCTATGACGTCCACAAAAATGGATCAAGCTAATTCGTTTTCCATTATCTCTTCCATACTTTGCTCCATAACTCTGCGTATTCGAGTTATTTAGACAGTATTTTTCTTAGATCTCAAGGTATTTAGGCGAATCTACATACCCTTCGAGTCTTTGATTGGAGGCACATTTAAAACGAGACTAAGTCCTAATACTGCCCAGGAGTTTTTGAACCAGATCGAGGCCCCAATGCGAACGAACTCACAAGTCACAAGTCTCATGTATTGATAGCTAGACTTGTATCAAGTGCTGTTGGAGCAACATTTTCCTATAGTTAAATTTTGACAATGTATCAAGACTATCGGATGTAGGGTGAGTTTGGCCTAACTATTTAGAGACTTTTAGTATGGTCTTTTAGGTCTTTTTTTTTCTTAATTTTTAGTAGAACTTTTACATCGCATTGTTCAGTACGATGAGAGAAATTGGAAAAGTTAAAAAATATAGACAAGAGTTTAAAAAATTTCAAGAAGTTCGAACATATTGATCAGTGTAATTAACTAATCTTGTGACTGGCCTGTATGGGACCTACTGCTGGTGGTTTTGGAATGTGCTCTTTTGAGAAGCTTGCTGGAAGCTTCCCGTTCTATATGCCAAAAGCAAATGATGAGCAAAACATCAAAGAAGGGGAATAATCATCTACTGTTGTGGAGTACCACGAGTCATCTACTCGCACAATATTACAAATTATATAAAGCCAAAAGCTTGATTATTTCCCAAGTTCATTTTTTTTTTACGACGAAGGTGTCCGGGTTCAGTGGCAGAGCTAGGATTAAGAGTCTCGGGGGCCGAGTTATAACGGGAAAAAAAATTCAACATCAAATATATATTTTACTATTCCTTGCTCAATAAATAAGTAAAAAAAAAACAACTATCAATATCAATGTATTTCATAGTCAAAGAAAAAGTCAAAATACATTTTCAAGATTGATCATTCATCAAAATAGAAAAAAAAAAATTCAACAATCTATCAAAGTGCAAGTTGACGTGCTATCAAATCTTGGAAATCATATACGATTTCGGAAATCATCTAGTAGGAGCCTGGGAAATCATCTACTGGGAACTTGGGAGATCTCAGTCAACAAAAAAAATTATCTTTATTTTTTTCAAAGAGTGCGGGGAGCCAGGGCCCACCCCAATGCTACTCTCCCTACGCCCCTGTCCTGTCGGCTTATGCATGCCTCAGTTAATTATAGGAGGCTTGGAGCTCAATCTCACTGCCCACTAACGGAGAGCTTTATTTCCTTATTTGGCAAGACGTTTACTCATGCGTCATAGCTAATAGCGACTATTGCATGCGCTTGGTGCTCGACTTCAAGACTTATCGTTGCAAATAGCGACTTTCGTTGAAAAACGATGAAAATGAAATATCAGTTAGCTTTGTTTCTCAAATTAAAGGTATTTATTGAGGGGCGCGTAAGAACTAGCTCCACAAAAATTAAGAAAGTTTTGAAACTAAGATCCGAGCGGGGGAAGAAACTCCTAAATTTTAGGCTTTGACCAACGGCCATCCCTCGAGTCGGGTTAAAAGACAACACATATTTGATGCCACAGTACTGTTCCCAAATTTGGCAATGGCATTTCGGACATGAACATGGAGTAATTTCCCAGCGATTTACATTTTATTTTGAGCCCCTTCATTGTAAATTATTGTTGGGCCGAGAGTGTTTGATTGAATTCCAAAGAGCCCAGTCTTTTCGGAATATTGTTCAGTCCGTGAAAAGTGGTTGGATTGGGCCCTTTATGGATGCACGTTGTTGCAAGAGCCCACGGGGTTCGGCCCCCTTTTAGTGGGTTGTTGCCCTTGATTCATGGGGGTTGTTGGGTTAGCCCATGAGATGGATCGCCTTCAAATGTGGGAGGTGACTGCCCTTTAATCGTTTTTTAATTTCATGGAATGTATTCAAAGGGCCATTTCACTAGGCCCAGTGGGCCATTAGAGTAACATGGGACTCTTGTCGGAATTTCGAGCAGTCTCTTAATTTCAGGCATTGGTGAGTTGAATCATTGGCCTATAAATATGAGACTCGAAATAATAGAAGGGTTCCGACAGGGGACGAGCACGGATACATACCCAGAATTTGAACTTCAACGGCCCAGATTCTGTTGCACAGAATCTGGGCCGTTGAAGTTCAAATTCTGGGTATCCATTATGGGCACCTAGATTTTCTGTTTCTTTATCTTTTTCCTTACTTGATCACTCAATCCGTTGATTATTATTTCCGTCATGAAAGCCTTGTTCAGCCTAACTTTATTCTATTTCCTTGTTCATTTCCTTTACGGAACCACTTTCAGCTTTGTCACACTACCTCAACCAATAGGAGGGTACGGTAATAAGAGGGTGAAAAAAAAAAAATTAAATCCACAAAAAGAATCTCTAATCTAACCCCTAGTCACATGCTGTCGTTTGATTAAAAAGTCTGATCGAGACACTCATGCCAATTCAAGGACTGCAATCCAATTCTCTCTCCCGCGCTCACAATTCGTGCTTCAAGTGTCTTCCTTTATTCAAATTATACTCTGCACATATGCTTTCAAATCTAGTTTAAATGAATGGCAAGTTGCCTTCCAAATTACCTTCAAGAACTCGATTAAAAAATTGACACAACAATTAAAATAACGGGATTATTTATAGATCTATGTTAGTCCAAGCAGGTGCAGACTGAGTACGAGGTCAATAAATTAACTCCACAATAATGTGAGAGCATCGTACGACTAAGTTATCGGTCTTCTTTTAATATTTACAATCAACTTGACTGTAATTTTAGAAAATGAACAGCTTTGATGATCTCATCGGACTCTAAGTGGCCCCCACACGTAAATTTGATGTACTACTCGAAGAGATAGCGCACATCCCTTGGACTTTTTTTATTTTTTATTTTTTAAACTGTACTAGTCCAATGAAGAAAGTGCAGACTGAAGGGCTTGTTTGGTTTGGTTTCTAAAAACCGGTCATTGCTTTTTCCAGTGGGTCCCTCTGACCCAAGTACCACTTTAATGCCATTTTCTCGGATCCGGGGTGGGTGCTATGCGGTAGGTGTTGTGTGCCATGTTGTGCGGCAAAATTACGTCATTTTGCTTGATTTTTGTGCACACTTCCAAAACTTCCAAGGACCTTGTTTGGAGGAAGAAAAAAACCATTACAAAGTGCCTAAACCCTAAACCTGAAGTGCCTAAATCCAAAGTACCTAAATCCAAGTGCCTAAACCCACTATACCCTACCCCAAAGAGCCTAAATCCCCTAAAATTGAACCCCAAAATTAAACCCCACACTTAACTCTCCAAACAGGGCCCTTGGATATACTAAGAAAATGAGTAAAACGACGTAGTTTTGCCGCACAATATGGCGCACAACACCTACCACACAACACCTCCCCTAGATTCCATTTTCTCTCTCATTCTTCTTTTAGGAGATACTAATATCCTAGTACATAAATTGTGCACAAATGGGTCGGTGGGGTCTACTTCGGTGTCTCATATAAATGATCTAAGCCGTTCATCAACTTTAAAATAATTTTTCGATTGGCTTACGATAAAATCAGATTAATCTAAAAAATTTAAATATTTGATCCAATCTTTCAATTTTTATTCAAAATTTAGAATCCTGGATTCTGAAGAAATTGTAAATAAAAATTAATTAATCGAATCAAGTATTTCTGAAAATCTGATTGAGCTAACTTTTTTCAGAGGCGACTCAAAAATTATTTTGAAGTTAATGAACGGCTTGGATTATTTGTATGAGACTCAAAAATGGACCATACGAAACATTTATACACAATTTGTGGAGTAGGATATTGTCTTCTGAAAGGCAAAGGAGAAAGTCAAAAAACATAAAGTTGTCATTGGGTCAGAGGGACCCATTGAAAAAAAGGCAAAACCGGGTTTTCAAGACCAAACCAAACACAACGGAGGCTAATTAACTCTTGAAAGCACCATACCACGCTCTGCTGTTTCGCCAATTCTCATGTTTCGTCATCATTTTCATCCATCGGCTTTCTATCGACTTTCGGTGGCTAATTAATTGATTTTTTTGCAAATGTCCATTTCTAAAACCCTCTCTTCCTTTTTTTGCAATACATTGTGTTCTAAATAAACGCATGGCCTATCTCTCCACTTCAACATTGGGATCTATTGCAGCTTTTAGAGTTTGTTCTCACCTACGAGGTTTCCCAAGACCGGACACCTAAATTAAAATGTTGCCACCGCTCAATTGGTGGGGGAACTACAAAGATGCCCACCACATGGGAACGTCGGTGATCGTCAAGATGGAGAACCTGAACAACTGGTCCATGATCGAGCTTGAGGCCTGTTAGACAACGACGACGACGATCTGTGCATAGGATTACGTGTGTATGTGAGAGAGAGAGAAGCCCAAGTTAGCATATAACGGAAAAAGTAATTCCGTTACAAAATCCATTATCAATTTGATGGATTTGGATGGTATGGGGTAAATTGACTAATGGAGTGATAGTTTGGGAGTATAATTGAAGTTTATTGAAATTTAGGAATCTATGAGACATTAATGTCAAAGTTTGGGTTTTTTTTTTTTTTGGGAATTGCACTCCACATCGTTTGTCACCTTTTGAGAAAAACTCTCCCAAATTTCTTTTTTGTTTTGACGGTCAATAGTGTCTCGACCATCTTACGTGCAACTAGACTAGTCCCCTAACTGGTTCGGTTAAAGGTATCCACGCCAGGACTAGAAGATTTTAGTACAAATTTATTTTATGTAGTCCAATCCTAATAATTGAATCCTGATCAATTATGTGGAGAGTAAATTAATCAATACCAACTAATCAGCTAGACCAAGTGACCAACCCTACGAGTTATGTACCATGTGACAACAAAACATGTTCCAACATTGCCCCTTCCCCAAAAATGGAAAACATGTTCCTTAAACAATAGGCACTTGCGTATATATAATGCAAGAAAAACCAGGTCCATGCATCTATATTTTTGACCTTTTTTTCACGTTTTTGTTGAGATGCATGGTACTAATTAATACTCCAATATTCCCGGAACCTACAGTCCTGCCTGATAATGAACCACACTGCGATCTCATAGATTCCTTTATCCTGTTTTTGACCTTTTTTTGTGCGTCTATGAAAAGAACTCAGAGATTCCTTTTTGTTTTTATACATCGTTGAGGGTTAAAGGAGTGCATGTTTACCAACGAAGGGAAGTTCGAAATTTCTTCGTAGACTCGAACCACAGATGTCTTTCTTAAAAGTCAATAGATACAATCAGATGGGGTAAGTCACATCTTAGATATTCCTTTAATATCTAAGAGAGATGTAGAATTCTAGAGAGAGAGTGAGTGGGAGCATTAGGGTTTTTTTCTCCCCCTTTTCTCCTCCCCCACCGCCGCCCCCATTTCCCTTTCTTCCCCCCTCCTTTTTTCCCCCTTCTTCTTCCCTTCCTTCCTCCCTTACCCTCAGTCCCCCCTAAGTTCTTCTCACTCTCTTCTCTCCTCTTTCCATCTCTTATGCTTTTGGGTTGAGATCATTTCTCCCCTGCTTTTGGGTTGAGATCTTTTCTCCCCTCCATTTTTGTGATGCACCATCACCATTTTGGAGGCCCGGCTACATTGGCTTTCGTTGAAGGTGGTGTCTGACGGTGCTTGGCGGCAGCGGAGCGACGTGGGGCGGAGGCAGCAGGTAAGACCCCGCCAGCGGTGGAAGGTGGATGCAAATCTCTCTTCTCTGGAACCCGGTCTTGATTGGCTTTGGGTTGATCGCTGCGTTGCTGCTCTTCATTTTGGTTGTATGTTGTATTTGTTATTTGCTTTCCGATGTACCAAAAAAAAAGATATTCCTTTAATATAGCATTTCCATTTGTTATTGACATACCTTCAATCTTCATGTACTTTTATCCTGTGCATTTTCATAATGTGCTTATCTTTTTCTTTTCCATATAGTTGTAGAGACGGGCGCATGATTATAGCCTATTAGACAAATACTATAAAGTAAATTTATTGGGCAAGCAAACCTATTTTAATTTTAAAACTTGGATAGAGCGGCCGTCCGTACTAGCCCACTCTTAAGTGGTCCTTGTATGATTGCTTGGCATCCCATTTTTCTCATGGTGAAAGAGCAAACCTACTTTTCGGTGGGTCTTGAAGAAATGGAGTACTTGTTACGTCACGGTCGTCACCTAAGGTCTACAGGAACATCCCTATAGCCATCACATTCACAAATAATTAATGGGTTAATTAAAATAATAGTACTTTCTTTAACAACTAAAGTGAAGCTGAGTTTGTAGTTTATTAGTACAAGTGGAGTATATTTTCCTGAGAACTTTTTAGCAATTAATCAAATAGGAGAAAGTAGAAACACACAGTTCCCTCCATACTCCTTTCTTTTTAAAATCAAAATTAAAAATCAAAAGATATATAAAAAAAAAATCAGTATAAAAGGAATAAAAATGCATTAAGAGAGCTTCAAAGAATATAAATGCTCTTTTATAGTCGCTCCTTGCAAATACTTTACTTGCATCCCCGCGGCCACTCATAGTTTTTTAAAAACAAAACAACAAAAGAAAATATAAACAAAACATTGTTTACGAGGTGCCAATAAATAAAAAGTTGATTAGATGTTTTCAGTCGTAATTCCCTTATCTCTTTGAAATTTTCAACTCAAAGAAACATTCTAAAAGTTATAACTTGGTAAAAATTTCCCATACACCTTCCGTTTCTTTCACCTCCTATTTTTGTCGATCTCACTTTCAATCTTTCTTCTTGTGAAATTTTAATGCTTATAGATGGCATCCAAAGATGTTCTTATTCGACTATTCCGTTTTGACCGCGTATTTAATGATTATATAAGAGTTTCCAATAAGATACTTTCACGATTACATTCCACTTTCATTGCATTTACACGTATTATTTGACTTTGTGATTGTTCTTCCTAAAACTTATATTGTTGTATTAATTTCATCTTTTTTGAAATATTTGTTAGAATAAACTTAAACATTTCAGATTGTGATTGGCCAACTGTTTGGTTCTTTTACTTCAATTTTATATGTAAACACCAACTCACCTCAGTGAAAGAAGTTCAAAAAGTAAAAAATTAGGACCAAAATAAAGAAAGCAATATTAAAGATTAAAAAAATATATCAAACATTCATTTTTTCGTCTTTATTATTGCCTTTTTAGAAATCATTTTTTGAACTTTGATTTATATTTTTATGATTTCAACATAAGACTATGATTAATCCAAAAATTAAACATTTTCAATTACCAATTACCTCCCCTTCATATGAAGACTTAGGCCCAATTTTTTAAAAGATTTTAGCACCTAGGTGCTAAAATCACGATATTTCAAATGAAAAAATGAAGTGGTTCCGTGTATCGTTTTCCGATTTTTTTCGCACCAAATTAAAGTACACGAGGAGTATTTTAATTTGGTGCAAAAAAAATCAGAAAACGATACACGGAACCACTTCATTTTTTCATTTGAAATATCGTGATTTTAGCACCTTGGTGCTAAAATCTTTTGAAAACTGGGCCTAATATGAAGACTTATGAATCTAGACCTCCGATTAGTTATTGTCTTTCTTTGGAACGGGATAACCGTATTTGTCAATGTACTGTATTAATTTCGTTGTTATCCATAAAATCTTTCGCCGACATCCCCTTCGTCGTCTCTTCATCGTCTTTTCCATTTTAGACGCTGAACCTTTTCAATACGATGTTCTTTTCAACTCAAATTCTCATTCTCTCTCTCTCTCGTCCTAATTTCTTTTGGAGTCGATAAGTCTCAGAGCAAATTGAATTGCAGACGATTGAAGTGATTTCTGATACGATTGGTGAAATCCCAATTCGCATAGAGTACAAACATGACTCAATCAGGTGAGCCCTGCTATGCTTCAATTGTTCTTTACTTGCTTAAGTTGTTAGTGTAGCAGAGTTACGCACCCAAAAAATTTAAGCTTTTTTACTGTTTTGCTTCTGTGTCTTTTCTTTTAAGTGTTGCAATTAGAGTAGATTTTGTTTAGGGTGGAAATGGGGAAGCTATGTTTGTTCATTTGTTTGGTTGGTTGGTTGTTTTATTGCCAGTTTTTTGGGAGTTCTAATCGGTGAATTATGTGTATTCCATTAATAATGTTTGGTTCACTGGAAAAATGGCAGGAATGAAATCATGCTCCTGAAATGATTATTCCAACTTTTGGTTTACAATAATTTTTTTTTGATAATTCGGGATGTCAGGGTTAGTTTACACACTCCTCAACTAATCTTGTGACCAATTCTACCATCCACTAGGGGGCCCAAAGCCGGGACAATGCCTGTATGGACTGGCCCCATAAGAGTTAATCTCAGGAGTTTAACTCCAGAAACCTAGGAGCAAGCTAAAAGAATCATATTTGGAGTGGACTCATCATCCAGACATCCACTGAATTACGTGTTTGACCATTCTATGGGGAGGCTAAAGAAAGACCATTCTATTCCTTCACAAAATCATTTCAGCATACCAAACAATATCTAATAGTCTCTGGGCTGCATACTATTTTTCATTGTCAACCGTGTGTGTGGCATGTTGCTGGAAAAAACATGGCAATACAAATTTTCGCGGGCATTGTTGAGCTTTGTTTTCTGATGCATTTAGCAAGCTTTGACCTGATTCCCCACCTTTGTGTTGTTCTTCCCCTAGTAAATCTCTTCTATCACAGCCGTTGATGTGCCAAGAAAAAAGGAAGTTGCAAATTAAGATTTTTATGGCTGTTTTCCTGTCCAATTTCAGGTTATGATCTTCATGATCTGGTTCGAGAAGCTCATACCCGCTGGCTAAAGCCTGCAGAAGTGCTCTTTATTCTTCAAAATCATACGGAAGACCAGCTCACCCATGAGCCAGCTAAAAAACCAGCAAGTAATTTTCTTTTTTGCTGTATCAGTGCAACATGGAATTGAAGCGTATTTATATGTGCATGTTATGGTTATGGTTGATGATTTCCATTTCACTGAATTCTTGGATAGGTGGATCTCTTTTTCTGTTTAACAAGAGGGTCCTTCGATTTTTCCGTAAAGATGGTCATAGCTGGCGTAAAAAGAAAGATGGGAGAACTGTTGGTGAAGCGCATGAGCGTCTCAAGGTTTGTAATGAAAGTGTCAATATAGTCGTCATGAGCACTCATCCAAAAAGATGCTAGACTTTTAAGGGCATGCATTTGGCATCCTGATATACAATTGGGACTTATGTGAAGTCATATTTGTCTCGTCTGCTTCAACCTTGCAGTCTTCTCTATGCGACATATATGTTCTAGTGATCGTGTTTGTATGTCATCCCTCACTTGCGCCTGAATGCACCATTTGAAAGTCCGTTCATTTTCCTTTTGAGATTTCTTCTTAAGTTAGATGTGAGTTTTGCTTATGCTATGAGAATCTATGTGGTCCTTCTACCATCTGAAGTAAAGGGACCATAGGTTCAATAGCACTTCGATAGTGTACGTTTTCATCTATTATCAACCATTGAATAGTCTTCCAACATGTTGGTAACGTGAATATGCTGAATTTTGCTTTTGTAGATGATATTTTGATACTTTATGTAACATCCCACGTTGGGAAGTAACAAAAGTCTTGTATGATGTATAAGGTGAGACCGACCAGTTACTATTAACTTGAGGTTAACCTTTTGAGCCACGTGGTTAGGCTAAAAGTTAGAGCTAGCACCAACCGGAAATGTAGGCCGGGTCCCACGAGGAAACATGCTTGGGTGGCCCGACAAGTGAGGAGCTTGTCGTGCTTGGCAGGTCCCACATGAGACGAGCTTGAGGAGGTTGACGTGCTTAAGTGGGTAATTGTCCTACATCGCTTGGTGAGTGAAGGTTACTGGATCATGTGGTGCAACCTAAGAAGCACGGACACGGATACGGGATACGGACATGACACAATACGGACATGTGGACACGTTGCTTCTTTAACAACTAGGACACGGACACGTCAAATAAAAAATGTATTTTTATTATTGAGGTATATGATGAAATCTTTATTTCTATCAATTTTTGTCCGCATATAAGTATACATGAACTATACGTCGGTGGAAATTTTCACTCATGGTTAAGCTCTAAATATTAGATTTTAATCTTTTATGTGTCCTTGGCATGTTCTAAGAGTTATGCCAACGTGTCCTAGAGTATCTACAATGTGTTTGAATAAAATAAATACAAGAAAAAAAAATTAGACAAGTATTTAAGCATGTCCTACACGTGTCCGGAGAGTGTCGTGTCATGAGTGTCACCAACACGTGTCGAACACGGATACGCGAGGTCAATAGATGTGTCCGTGCTTCTTAGGGTGCAACCAGGACGTTGCAGCCAAGGTGGGGAGATTATAACATTCCACATCGGGAAGTTACAAAAGTCTTGTACGGTATATAAGGTAAGGCCAACCAGTTACTATTAACTTGAGGTTAACCTTTTGAGCCATGTGGTTAGGCTAAAAGTTAACAGGTCAGTTGGGGCGGGTCGTCACACTTTCCAATAAAATGATGCCTTTATTTGATTTGAGGAAGTGGATAACAAAAATATTTCAGACACCTGAAATGGAAATTCAAAGAATGATACTTTTCTCTTTCTCATAATGAACCAAAACAAAACATAGATAAAAAGATATAAGTTTTCTAAACGTGCCATGTGTTGAAATGTCACATAATAGTTGGGGATCGATAATAAAAACACTGCATAGATCAACTACAAAGAAGCATAGTACTATGTTGCATTTTTTCCCTTTACATCACCCTTGGTTTCCATAAGGTTTGCCCTCTAAGAAACTTGAAATGAGTGGAGGTATTAAACAGAAGAAGTAGAACAAGGGAGTTCAAAACTAGAGTTGCTACAAATGTCACAATGTGATGATATATTTTTGGTGCAAACTGGCCTATTTTTATTTTTATAGATAACACTACTTATGATGCAAACAACCTGCGCTAGACATGTTATGGGTTGGGTATAGTAGTTGTTTTTGGCACGTCAAGTCAGAAATGCAATATCAATTTCTTTTCATAATTTGAGGGTGCTAGGTTTATGGATTGTTAATGTGTTACATTTGGATGAGGACTTTCCTATCATCTTTATCTGTTGACATCGTTAAATGTCCACAAGAAAAACTTCATGTTGCGTAACCACTTCACATTTTGGTACTTAGGTTTGTCCCCTTCGACTGAAAGGAAGATATGAATGATAAATACTCCTGGTCTTTCATTGTTTTTAAGGCATTTGCTTTTGTAGAGACAGTTGTTCTCATGTTCTTGTAAGATAGTGTCACAAATTTTCTGTGTCATTTGGTTATCACTAGCAAAATTATCCATATTCCATGCTCCTCCCTATTAAATCCTTATCCAATAGAGAAAGCTGACCTGTATAATAGTATTATATCAATTGGCATGGTTTTGTCATTGTTTGGCTATTGCATAAAGGAGAATTCAGAAAGGTTCATGTTGTTACTGTATACATCTAAAAAGTTATTGTGGAAACTTTGTATCCAAGTCAAAACCAATTGGCAATGAGTGGAGAGGTCCCAACATATATTAAGTGATCACCCATTCCATCCCCAAGCAATGTGGGACTACAATACTTTAACAGTTATTACTCGAATACGGTGATACTGTGATACACTGACTACACTTTTTACCTGTCTGTGAAGTGTGCTAATGCAGTAGGAATTGTGCCAAGTGCAGTGGAGTTTCTTTAGCTGATGTTCAGACTGAGAAAAGTCATCAACTTAATAGTTTTTGTGTGACTAGGTTGGAAATGTTGAAGCTTTAAATTGTTACTATGCACATGGGGAGGAAAATCCACATTTTCAGAGGCGTAGCTATTGGATGCTGGATCCGTGAGTACACTTTGCCTCTCTTTGTTGACTGTATATTTCTTCACTTTTAAAACTTTATTCGAAACATTGCTCTAGAGATGTAGTAGTAGACATGCTTAGGTTTTCTACATTATGGAACTTCGATATAGGTAATTTATTGACAGAGAGTACTTTTGACCAATGTATCATAGTGATTCCTCTTGCTTTTCCTGTTTTCTACATTTCTGATGAATATTTTATCGCAGTTTTTCTTTACCCCTCCATTTTGCATCTCGTTTTATGTTCTCTCTCGTTTTAAATTGTACATCTGTTATTTTTTGGGATTTTGGCAGGCAGTATGAGCACATTGTTCTTGTTCATTACAGAGAGATTAATGAGGTAAATTTCTTGAACCTGATTGGAGACAAGGTAGATCTAATGACAAATATACATGTTTGTACCTCATAACCTTCTTGCTTTACCTTTTCAACTTACATTACTTTACTGCCAACTCATTGTACACGGTTTAGGTAGTTTACTCTTCGTCTAAGAGTTGTTTAGCCTAAGGAGATTGTATTCCATGTCTAAGCTTTAAAACTCCCTGGGCTTCAAATTGCCACTCTTCATGGGGGATGTTAAAATTCTGTGTATGTAAAAGATTTTTCATTACTGCTACTTAACCACTAATGACAGGGGCAATTAAGCCCAAATATTAGTTTTATGGGGGATGAATTGAATTGCACGAAGCAACTTTTTATTTGTTTCTGGATGCATTAATTCAGAGTCATACAAACGGAGCTGATGGTGCAAACTTGAGCCTCAACATTGACATTTCCAGTTGTATTCATGAGTTACAGGGTAGGCATAGTTCTGGATCCACTTCACTGTCACCAGAATCCCCTTCTACGCTCAGTCAGAGCCCCAGCTCCTACACTGCTCAGCATCCTGGTTCTCTTACAATGATTAGTGAACTACATGAACTGTATCAAAGTCCGGGATCTATAGAAGTTAGTTCTGATGCAGTTGTCAAGACTAAAGGGATGGATCATCTAGGCATGAAAGAAATAAAGGAGGAGGTGGTTGGTTCATCTGAGCTTGAGGTTAGTCAAGCATTGCGACGACTTGAGATGCAATTAAGTCTAACTGATGACACCGTGGAAGACATTGGTCCATTCTGCAACGAGGATGAGAATTCAAATGATGCAGAAGACATCATAAATGATAGATTCAGATCCACCGAGTCATTAGATGAATTAGACGAACTTATGTGGCGTCAACACTCAGGTTTGTCATTTGGTGGTCGGTACATTTAAAAGAGAAATCTTTGATTTGTTATTCCCTCAGACTTGTTATGATCTGAACAGTACTCCTCCTGTATATTAATTAGTCTGTCATCATATCCGTTCTAAGTGGTGCTTTGCCTGGAAAGAATTGTCACTTAGGTATCCAACCAAGATGCCTGGGCACATGTTTTCACATTAGTGACATTACTGAAGGTCTAGCAGGATTCTAGACATAAGGATAAAGATAAACGAAGAATTATTTAGAGGACCCTACTCATTTATCTTTTTTAAGTGGGTTTTTGGATTGATAGTTTCAGCTTTACGGTTTTAATATATAAGCTGATAGAAATTTCCTTAACTTCTTGAGGTTTATAAGATTGTGGAACATGGAAATCTCTTTTTTACTTTTACTGTCCACTTTGTAATAATGATATACGAGGGTAACCTTTCTGATTTTGGAATTTGTAAATGCCGCCATATGTTTTTGCAGTAATGAAATAATTTATTTTACTTTTATACTATATTTTTTGGGCTTTGTTTGGGATCATCTGCATGATGTTTTGCATTCTACATAGGGAGCCATTGTGTTTGAACGCATTGTCTTGTCTATGTGTTTTCTGGCAACAACTACTAAAGTCAAGGTTTATGGTAAGGGCATATGCACGTTTTTTTGGTAAGATATTTCTTTATTGCAAAGAACCACACCAAAACAAGGCCAAGGAAATATCCTTGAGAGCCGCATATATATGTTGTACCACAGTAATGCATGTTTTCACGAAGACTGACTTTGTATTCACTGTTTAGCTGTTGTAAACGTAGTTTTGATTCTGTTTGATGCATCTGTTTTCCCATTCTCCCCCCCCCCCCCCCCCCCCCCCCCCCCCCCGCCCCCCCTCATTTTTGTTCAATTCTCAAATATAGTACGAGCACGAAGCAGGGAAGATAGTGGATATTGCATTTCATTCTTTTTTTTTTTTTTTTTTTTTCTCTCTCACTTTCTTCAGGTGGCAACAGAGAACAAAATCCCCATTCATTGGCGCAACAAGTTATGGTTGAACGTAAAGACTCTTTATCTTGGAAAGACATGCTGGGTGTCAATACGAGTTCACCTGGTGCTGAGTCCCAAGAGGGAATTTTTCCCACCTCAGATGAAAATGTGAGAAAGATACTAATGTACTGTTCAATTGTTTTTATCATTTTATCACTTTTATTTTATCTTTTTAAAGTGAATTCATGTCCATGCTTGTTATTGTACTTGGTTCTTGTCCAATGACACAGTGGTCACCATTAAAGTATGCCTTGTCATTGATTGCAAAATCAAATCAACGTTTATCACGTGCAAACACATGCAGATGCTAACCCTTTCCATTTTTTGGGAGTCATTACTTTGTTGTAAAGCTACTATTTATTTCTTTTCCATTATGGGTTCATTCTTTCGACAGGGAATGGTACTTCCCCACTCGAGGCATGAGCGCGTAGGAGAGCAAGAAAGATATCAGTGGATAAATATTGGTGGACGTAACCTTTACCTTCCTAAGTGTGATGATACCCCAACTCCTGACCACAACAAAAATCTGCAACATTCAACATACAACAAATATCTATCAAGCTCTGAGAACCCCTTGACATTACCATCTTCCAAATTGTCGTCTCAAGAAATTGAAAATTTGAATTTTCCTGCATATTCTCCCGTTGCTGATGTTGGTTATAGTAACTCCGATTACTTTACAACTCTGTTTGACCAAGGTCCGAATGGGATGCATCTTGAGGCTGACTCAAGCTTAACCATTGCACAAGACCAGAAGTTTACTATTCGAGAAATATTCCCAGAATGGTGTTATGCCTCTGAGGCAACAAAGGTATGTGTCATGGAATTCTATATTTACAGAGACCTTTCTCACATGTTGGTTTCTTGGAGGCGTTGGTGACATGGCATTTTCCCAGCAATGTCTTCCAAATGGGTAGGAGTGAAGCATGTTAGCTTTGTTGTTGTTTTGTAGTTTGTTGGGTTTTGGTTTCTCTGAATTATCTGGTATATATAGAGGGTTATGTGGTCCTTTATCTGCTTTATGTTATTGGCCAATTCGTACTCAACAAATAGTTACAAGTTTTTTAGTGAGGATTATGGACTACTAACTAATCAAACATGTTGCTGATCTGCTGCTATTATTGATTTGCATAGCATTTTTAAAATATTTGTTATGTGGTAACTGCTGATGCACTGTAAGATGCTTTGTATATCATTCTGCTAAGTACATCCTTCTTTCATTTCTCCTTTTTGTTTCTTGCTTTCTTATTTATTTTGGTCCTTTTGCTCCTTTCTCTCTAAACCCTTAGACTGCCCTTAGGAACTTCCCTTGAAGCAAGATAGGTACCCTATAGAACTGACAGGCCAGGAAAGTGATTCCCCTAGACTCTTCTTCCTATTTCAAAGCCACAGCTTATAAGACCTAAATCGAGTAGGAGTAATTCCTTCTACCATCTTTGTGTTACCTCTTGCTTGTTGGTCATGTTGTATTATATTCCTGCTTTAGTAAGAGGAATTGGGATGTCAATCTTGTTCATGAATCAAAAAAGATTCACTGAAGTTCCAAATTTGGAAAAATGCTTTTTTTCAAAGTTTCCAGTGCGTTGGAACATTGGGAATATTTAAACAGACAGAAGGACCAAATCCTTGAAGTCTTGAATGAACCGCATCCAGAAAAGCCTCAGGAGGCAAAGAGTATACATTTATTTTGGTTGCAGGGAAGCCCTCCAAATTTTCTTGACTGCAGGCATTACTTTGTAATTAGAATCTGAAATACCTCATTTGTACTTTTTTTTTTTGTTTGGATCAGTAGAGATGAGGAGGATTCTTAAATCTCCATAGGGATCCTCAAAAAATTATTTGGTGTCACAAAAGGTGAAGAATCTTCAGATTAAATTCTTCCCAAATTATCTGTTATTTTCAAATCTTTATAAGCAAAAGATTGAAGATTTGTTTTGTGAGCTCTTTTGATGAAGTAAAGCCGCCGAAACTTTTGACCATCCCAAATGAAGGTTTCATCTAACCCTTGACACTTCTTTTCAATTGATCAAGCTTTGGAAAACTACATTGTGTAGTTTTTCTTTGGTTTGATTAAGTCAAGCTTATACCATGAAAGAACTTGATATTGCTTAACAGCCCCTTTGGATTCAGGGTTTCATAAGAAAAGATAAGAAAGGATTAAAGTTTCTGGCCAAATCCCTCATTTGGATAGAGTAATCGCTCATTTGGATAGAGTAATTTGGTAAGAAAAGTACAAAAATGAAAATTTTTGATTGTTTCCTTCCCCTTTGTCACAAAATGTTAACATTTTTGGTGGATTTTGGTGAGAAAGTGCTTCTTTTTCTTATCTTGCCCTTTCTCACAATCCAAAGGGGCTGCAAGACCTATACATGCAATTTTTGCCCCCAAACAACAGATTTTCCATATCTGAGGACTTTAAAACATGTGATCTTGAGCCGCTGGTTTGAATACACCAACCACTAAGTAAGAACTTTGTAATCCAAAGAAATCGTGGTTCACATTTGATGTAAAAATTCTGGTTAAAGGGCACCAAAGAAACACAAAGCTGATCGTAGCACCAGGACAAGCATTTTAGTTATACAATGCAGTGATTTCTGTTATGCTCTTTTTTTTTTAATGTCTGATTGAACTTGTCTCTTATGGAGATGCAAATGTTTTCAGGAGTAACTTCAGATTACTGAGTCAAAGTTGTTTGCTGCAGGTTGTCGTTGTCGGGTCTTTTCTTTGTGATCCGTCGGGAGGTGCATGGACTTGTATGTTTGGTGACATTGAAGTTCCTGTGCATATCATTCAAGAAGGTGTCATAAGTTGCTTGGCTCCTCCACACCTTCCTGGAAAGGTCACTCTTTGTATTACTTCTGGTAATAGGGAGTCCTGCAGTGAAGTCAGAGAGTTTGAGTACCGCGTTCAGCCCACTAGCTGTGCTCAATGTGGTTCATCTCAGAAGGAAATGACTAAGAGTCCTGAAGAATTGCTGTTGCTTGTCAGGCTTGTGCGAATGCTTTTATATGATACTTCAATGCAGAAGGCGGACGGTACTGCATCAGGAATTGATCAATGGGTTAAATTGAGAACTGGAGAAGATTCATGGGACCACGTTATTGAGGCTCTTTTACTGGGCAGTTGGACTTCATCTAGCACAATGGATTGGCTTATGCAAGAACTTTTAAAAGACAAATTGCAACAATGGCTTTCTTCAAGATCGCAGGAACAATGTGATGAGTCAGGTTGTTGCTTGTCTAAGAAAGAGCAAGGGGTAATACACATGATTGCTGGATTAGGCTTTGAGTGGGCCTTAAATCCGGTTCTCAACTCTGGAGTCAGCATAAATTTCCGTGATATTAGTGGATGGACTGCCCTTCATTGGGCTGCACATTTGGGAAGGTAATTGACCGTTCCCTTCCAGTTGAACCAGGTGGAAGATGTACACTTTTTGCGTTCTCTAAGAGAAGATTGTTCTTAATAATCTTATGTAAGGTATTAACAACCGAATCACCATAACTTAGCAAAACACTTTGGGCTGTTGCTAATGTTCTGGCAATGAAGAGCCCCTCCAAGGCAGGGCCCCAACCCTGCGGGTAAACTTCGAATACCCTCAACCACTGACGAGCCACATGTCAGGCTGTTGCTTGTTATGATGGTAAAAGTGTTTTTCTGTCAAAGGTGTCAGTTTTTGTAATACAGCCAACATAGGTCTAAGTCTGGTATACATCTTGTAGCACCCGATAACAAACAAACAAGCTCTTAGCTCTAGCAATTCCTCCCTCTGTCCCTTTTTAAATGTGTTGCTTTGTGATTTCAACTTATTAAAGAGACATCATCATTGAAAAGGTTGCACCTTTCACATCAAATTTTCCCTCCACTTTACCCCTTTTCATCAACTTTTACCTCCACTTTCCAAAATTATCCTCCACTTTAACCATTAACTCTGTCCACTAACTTTTCAAAAAGGGCAAAATAATAATTGTATGAACTTTTACCCATTAACTTTTCAAAACACACTTATTAAGGAACAACCAAAATGGAATAGTCGACAATAAAAAAGGGATGGAGGGAGTATGTTTTTGATAACCACAGACTCATCCATGCTTTTCTGGGTGAAAACCCGATTGTTCCTTTCTCTCCAAACATGGTAGACAGTGGCCGAGACGGATAATCTCAAAACAGTGCTAGCAAGTAAGTTCTGACTATTTACCCCCCCAAAAAAGAGTAAGTTGTGAAGAGTAACTGCAGTAAAAGAAATTGTGAGCATGGCTATAATCTGCCATATTGCAGTGTTGGTGGAACATAATGTAATGTCAGAAATAATCTCTTCTTAGGATATGCTCAAGAGCTATACATCGATTGCTGGTGGAGTTTTTGAGGAATAACTTTAACGCACTATGGATTATAGTCAAGTTTAGTCATATAGGATAGAAAATAAGGTATTGGTTCCAGAGAAGGGACACCCAGTTATTGGGTAGACCTCTTTGCATCAAAGCCTTATTATGCTCTCTCAATGTCAAAGCATCGAATGAAGCTCAGTTCATGATTCTTGCTGTCATACTGTAAGTACACTATTATATTTCTTCAAAACCCATTAAGGGATTCGAAAAGCATGGATCAACATTTCTCTGATGTGCACAACCAACACAGTTGTTCTTGAGTAATCCTGGTCAGGTTAATTGCTTGTGCAGTACTTTCATGAAAATTGAAAGGAATGTGGTAGTACGAAATGCAACAATGTCATCCGGATGAATGCCCTTGTTCATATTGGCTTAATGGCCTGTTTTCTATTCTAATCCAACGGAGCTACATTTTTTGTTTTGCTAATTTTGATGCTCACTTACTGTAACTGTCTGCTGCTTTCTCCTCTTCTACATTCCTTCTTCTGCATCAAAATAACGTACTAGTGGTTCTTGTTATTTATTTATTTATTTATTTTTTCCATTTCATGAGTCTACCATTTGTTTGACAGCTTTACTGCACTTCATTTGACATGGGTTTCAAATTCAAACAAGGCATTTGAGTAACTCTTGTCATCCTGTGAAGAAGGCAATTGAATAATTCTTGTATACTGATGGAAAAGTGTCATATATGATACTAAATTTCCATGATATCCAGTTTTAGAAAAAGACATAACTTTAGAACACATGTTGGAGCCAAATGTATTTATTAGTGCCTCTCCAACTACAAGCTTTACTACAAGCTTTGCTGGCCAATTGCGGTGTTCATATTGCTCTGATAGGAGGTGCCAATTTGTTTCGTATTCATAGTTTTTTCCTGGCGCACTGTGTACCATATTCAAATAGCTTTTGGATTGTCACTACATAAGTTCTATTTTTCAAGCTTTTACTTGCCAAAAAAGATGTCACTAGTGCTTTAGGAATAGATCGTGTCCTAGGTGAATGTTTATATTCATGTTGTTTATTGGAATTTACTATTTAATAGTACCGAACTTGAAAGGTTATGTAATAAGCAGTGTCTAGTGTTTTAGGGATAGATCGTGTCTTATGTTGATGAATATATTCATGTTCTCTACCGGTCTTTAGTAGTATCCATCTTTAGAGGTCATGTAATAAGAACTTTTTGAAGGTTTAAACTAATGCTGAAGCAGTGCCTGTTCAAATGCTTTTCAACAGGGAGAAAATGGTTGCTGCGCTCATAGCATCTGGTGCATCAGCTGGGGCAGTGACAGATCCCAATTCATCAGATCCAACGGGTAAAACGCCGGCATCCATTGCCGCCGCAAGTGGACACAAGGGCCTCGCGGGTTATCTCTCCGAGGTGGAACTTACTAGCCATCTTACATCCCTCAAATTGAAAGAAAAAGAGCTCTCCAATAGCTCTGCTGATGTGGAAGCAGAAATTGCTGTAAACTGTATCTCTCAGTCACAGAGGAGTTTCACTGCAAATGAGGATCAGAATTCTCTTAAGGACACTTTAGCCGCTGTCAGGAATGCAGCTCAGGCTGCAGCGCGAATACAAGCTGCATTTCGTGCGCATTCTTTTAGGAGAAGGCAAGAGAAAGAAGTTGCTTCTGATGCTGGTGCTAGTGTGGATGGGTATAATATCCTTCCAAATGATATTCAGGGGATTTCAGTTGCATCAAAGTTGGCTTTCCGCAATACACGTGATCACAATGCTGCTTTATCTATTCAGAAAAAGTTTCGAGGTTGGAAAGGTCGCAAGGATTTTCTGGCATTTCGCAAGAAAGTAGTGAAGATACAGGTACCGTGTTTCTCATTGTTTTAATCCCTGAATCTCGGGATCATATTTCCAATTTTCGTAATATATTGACCGCTAAACTTTCACAGTAAATCTGTTTTTATATCTTTCCATACGTATCTTTTATGTAATTCGTGGATCTAATGACACCACTTATTTAGTCATGTAATCCTGAGCACTCGAAGGGTAAATCTGTAGTTGCAAGGTTTTAGCACCTGCTTCCCCATAGGCGAAATTGACATAATCTTCTATTGACAAGCATCCTACAAGAGTCAGTTGAACACCCTCGTTGAAAATATAGAATCTTTAGTATCTTTTTTTCTTCCACACAATCACCAAGGTACACACATTTGAAAGTGTGTGATACATGCAAACTGTTTTTGAATCACTAGAACACTCCTATTTACTTTATGAAGGGGTTCAAAAGCACTAATTTCGTTCTGCTTGGTTTGTATCTCTAACCTTTAGGTGACACGACATGATAGTGCCCCGTTGTTCCGTATTGGGAAACTTTTGAGCTGGTTCAGTATACATAGGCATTATTTGGGGCATGTAGGGTTATTTTACAAGATCTTTAGGACATAGCCGGTCAATTTATCTTCTTTGTGGTGAGATTACTGCATTGATCTTTGCACATAGGTGTGGGCTCGAATGCACAAATCTTGTGTTCTTTGTGTGATTGCAGTTTGCTTTTTTTTTTTCATTTCCAAGCATACTCATGACAAACTAATTCTATTGACAGGCTCACTTTAGAGGTCATCAGGTCAGGAAGCAATACAAGGTAATCTGTTGGGCTGTTGGTATCTTAGAAAAAGTTGTGCTAAGATGGCGCCGAAAAGGAGTTGGACTGCGGGGATATCGGCATGAAAGTGAGCCCATTGATGAAAGTGAAGATGAAGACATCATCAAAGTGTTTCGCAAAGAAAAAGTGGAAGGAGCTATTGATAAGGCTTTCTCAAGAGTGTTGTCCATGGTTGACTCTCCAAATGCGCGTCAGCAATATAGTCGCGTGCTTGAAAGATACCGGCAAGCTAAGGTAATTATCTTTATATAAATGTTTGGGACACCGCGCTGAATCATGTTCAATACCTTTATGATCCGATAAGTTAAAAATGAGAGTTCTATATGTTGATCGTAGAGGTTTTCTAGTTTTTCTTTTTGTACGTGTCTGGAGCAAGGATTCAATTGTTCGCTTTTCGTTTGAGGGTGGTACCTGTCACCCTCTTTAATGCAATTTCTTTAACCAATCAAAGGGAGGAAAAACATAGGCTCAATTGTGTTGCGTGTTTTCAGCCGTGCTGGATTCTGTTTAATGGGGAGCTAACAATTGTTATAATCTGGTTCGCATACTTAATGAATAGTTTGTGCTGTATGGCTGTACCTTTACTTCCCAGTACGATTGTCCCAAGAGTCTTCCCTAGGGAGCCCCTCCTCTTTGTTTAAGTCCTAAACATCCCTTCTCTGCGATCTACAAGGTAGGTCAAAATTAAATTGTTGGAAAAGCGCTCTTAGTTACACAAATCACCGGGTTGACATTGCCTCGTTGATTTTCTTGGATTGGTCATCTTGGTAGTTTCTGTTTTCTTTTTCCATGACGAGAATACGCGTAGAAGGATTCCCTAACGACAAGTTTGAGATCATGTGGCTTACTGATCCTTTCTATTTAACTTACAGGCTGCAGGCACGGAAAGTGAAATAACATCAACTTCCCAGGGTGATATTACCTATATGGAAAATGATGATGCATACCAGTACCTCTTGTAGGTTATACATAAAATTTGAGCTGGTTGAACGTTTCCCGGTTTCCGTCTGCATGTAGTTGTTCGATTGCGATTGTAAGCCCTAGTATGGCTGCTGTTTTTATAGTTATTTCGCATCGCACTCTCTAGAATCAGTCTGTAAATGGTTTTGATTTATGTTTCCTATTTCACATTGTAGATGATCTATGTAATTCTTGTAAATGGCTGTGATTGGTTTGATAGGGCTACAACTACTCTCTCTCTCTCTCTCTCTCTCTCTCTCTCTATACACGACTGTAGGTTGCAATAAGATAAAAGGTTTAGGACTTCAAGAGTACAAAATACTGTTAAGACATTCCAATATAGGAAAAGAAAGATACAATAACGTGGGGGTTATTCTGCACTAACTGGCTTTTCAATTTTTTGATTTTGTCTTTAAGCTCGCCTTTAGTTGGATATTATTACAACCGAGCTTATTCCTCCCTCCAAAAACGCTTGTAGTTCATTTCTCTCTCACATTGCAAGCAGCTGAGGAGTCAGCTTTGATGAGTCCAAGCTAGTTGTAACTCGGCTCATTTTTAGCAATGCTGCTTGGTTCATTTATAATTGCTCGTTCCATTTATACATACTCGTTTAGTAAAAAAACTGAGCTCAAACACTCCAATAATACTAAACAAGCCGAGCTCGATGAGAGATACTCGTTCAGTAAAAAAACTGAGCTCGAACACTCCAATATTACTAAACGAGCCGAGCACAAAAACTCTCATCTGGAGACTGAACTTGGTTTCATCTATTTTTATCACATACAAGTATGGCTTCAGAAACACAGTATCAAATTCAATGGAATGAAAGAAGAAAACAAAAGAAGATCGCTTCCAAATTACAAATTCAGCTCATTTTTTCACATTGCAATTTCCAGAAATTAATTTCCTGAGATTCTTAAGCTCCCTTATCAAATCCCCAATCTCCAAACCAGAAAGCCTCAACGAATACAAAGTCACCGGCACCTCTTGCTTCGCCAATCGAACCAACTTCTCCATCGCAGCTTTTGATCTCTTCATCACAATCAGAGTCGGAATCGAAATCAAAGTGACGGAGATTATCGCTCCAATCGACAGGGAGAGGGCGAAGAGGACAGAGAGAAGCCCTAGCTCGGGATTAGGCAGCCGTTTCACGAAATGAATCGGCGGAACTGAGTGCACCGCCTTTAGTAGTACCGGCTTCGCGTTTTGCAGCTCTGGTGGTGAGTTTCGGCTGGCGGAGAGGGAAGAGAAGGAGGTTGTCGTTAGCTGAGTTGGCGGCGGAGCGCCGCCGTGGGGAAACGGTTTTACTGCGGCGAGGACCATTGGCGGTTTGTTGAGAACCAGAGGATAACTGCACCGTAGCATTTGCGTGTCGCTAGGGTGATCAGTATTTGTTCGGTCAATTGCAATTTGAGAATCATCCATTTTTAACTTTACACAAAAATTTTGAATTTTCCAAGTTTTTTTTTTTTAATTTATGGTCCGAAAGTAAAAATTGAGCATCATCCATTTTTAACTTTACATCAAAAATTTGAATTTTCCAAGTTTTTTTTTTGTGGTCCGAAAGTAAAAATTGTATTTAGGAAATGTCATCCAGCACTTATAAAGATCTCCGTCCAAATACAAAGAAGAGGACTATTCAGTAAAAACATTAATGCCTTCCATAACATGAGCCTAATGCTCTCTTCTTCACATTGAAAAACAAGTTTCGAGACACGTGAGTATGAGATGTAGAAACGCAGTCCCCTCACACTAGCAACCATCCAAATCAGAGTTTACAACGAGCACCGATGGAGATCTAAACCCCAAGCCAAAAGACCAGCGCACCGACAAGAGCTACAATGAATCTTCACAGCCACAGGCAAGGACACCACTCCTATGCCAGCTCTTGCGACACTAAGAGCTCTGGGCATGGTAAAGCAAACTCCACCAAAGTTGGCAAACCGCTCGTCCACAATGAGCTAGAAAACTTCGAGGAATCAAAACGTAGCAAAACCAAAAGATTTATAACCCACCAGATCAGGGGAAACTACACTGGGACAAAACCCAAACCAGACCGGTAGACTAACAATAGGACAACGATAACGGAAAACCCCCACTTATTAATCTCTAAACTAGACAAATAGATAATAGGGCTGTCACCGAACCAAACATACCAAACTATAAGTATCCTAAAGCTTACCCACGTCATCCGAGCCGCAAAAGCAGAGCTAGGTCACTTGAGTCGCTAGAGCAGAAAGTTACGTCGTTGGAGAGAGGAGAAAGACACATACGATGTCGACTAGGCGTTGGAATGAAGAGAAGCCGGTAGCAGAGCGAGGTCACCAGAGTTGCGAGAGGAGAAAACTCGTGTTTTCTTTTTCTCTCTCTATGCCTGTCTACTTATCGATTTGAATTTTTTAAAGTTTGATTAAATACAACTTCACATTATTTGAGTGAAATTCTATGTCACTACTAGTATTATTGATTAGGCTAGGGAAATGATTTTTTGTAATCGAAATGTTTAAAATTGAATTAAAAAATTATTTTTAGTGCTTCAAACTACTCACAATATAAATACTAGAATAACATAATTTAAAGTGCATTTTTAATAAAGTAGAACGCAAAAATCATTTCTCTAGGCTATTAGACATATAGCTAATCGATCCATTGAAGTTAACAAAGTAAAGTAAGGCTAAGTAAAGTAAGGCAAAGTTTTCCAAATTTTTTTATGTGGAATCCCATTTTAGCACTAGTTGATAAAATCACCCTTCTTTCCCAACGGTTGGAAAAAAAAAATAAGCCATCAAGGGAGCCAGGGTGCGCAATGCCCCAATGAAATCCCAGCCCTATGATTCTTTTAACAGGGATACGCGTCGAGAACAGAGCAACCCCAATACGTACTGCGCATTCCCCCTCCTTTTTCATGTCGTACACTCTGCCTCCCTTTTGCCTGATGTCCTTGTCTGTTGTTAATTAAACTCTGATTTTATCTTTGCCTCATTTTAGCAAATGAGGTGAGGAGTAGATAAAATCAGAGCTTTTAGCTTTTGAAAAACCAAGCCATACCATGATCCACTCGCGAGCTTTCTGTTCTTGAGATAAAATCTTCAATACATGTTCTCGATATGTTTTTGAGTTAATACCATGTTTTAATTTTTTAACAAGAAACGTCGTAACATAATGATACTTTGGAAGACTATATTTGTATGAAAAATTATATATATAAAAAAAAACCGCTATATTGACGTGTTAATCTTATTGTCGTAAGTAATGCAATTTGAAATAAGAAAAGACCACTTTCGGTTACATGCTTTTGTATCTAAATCCAGACCGAATTTTCTGTTTGTATATCTTTTCATCATACAATTGTTTCACTTTTAACCTCTAATAGCTTTCCTACTTCTTGTTTTTTTTTTTCAACAATGACTTTCTTCAAGATCTCTTTGACCCTTTGTCATAAATGAAGATTAAAATTAACAAGTTTAACAAAATCAACGACTTTAAGATTAAAATTAGGAGAATTCAAAGTTTCAACCGTTCAAACTTCAATGTGTAAAGTGAGCGTACATTTATCCAATATGAGGGTGCAAAGTGTAAATTTATCCAACCTTTCTTCGGATTTGAGGGTGGATTCTGGAAGGTTATTAGATGGCACCTGTCGCAAGATAATTGGTTAAGCTTAGCGGTTCTATAGTTTTTTACTTGGATTGTTCGGTCACTGCTCGATTCATCAATCATTATACCCTCTCTCTCTCTCTCTCTCTCGATGGATATGGAATCGGAGGAGAAGGTGGAATTGATACAGCTGGCAATACAGCGGCTAATGGAGGAACAACGAGAGAAGAAACTGCTAACCTCATCCGACGGGAGCAATTTGGTCGGCGAGGACCATCACCTCCTCTCCGAATTGCTTTCTCAGGTAAGTAACAATCTGTGTTCTTTTTGTTCTCAAATTCGGGTTCCTGGAGTAATTGTTACAACCGTGATAGTTAATGTATTTGGTGCTGGTGTTCTTTCCCCCCTTCTTTAACAACGGTGGTAGTTAATATATTAGGTGCTGGTGTTCCTTCTTCCCCCCCCCCCCCCCCCCCCCCCCCCCCCCCCCCCCCCCCTTCCTTTTTAACAAGTGTGTGGGTGGAAACAGAATGGTTTTGCTTTTCTTCTTTGGGCGGATAGATAGGATCATAGGAGGGATAGAAGGGGGATTCGGAAGAGGAGCTACAATTAGCTTGGTTTAGAGCAAGTCCAATGGTATGAAAATTGCTTGAGCCATGCCAAAAAAATGGGCAAATTTGCAAACAAATGGTGCTCCAATGGGGTTCCATTTTTTTTTTTGGCTTTGGCCATTTATCTTGCCATTTTCTCCCAAAAATGGCAGCAAGAATGGTCACATCAAACCCAGAAACCAATTTCAAATAGCATTGCACTATTGCCCCATTGATGGAAATTAGTTGAAGAAGAAATACGAAGGCAATTTTGCAAAAAAAAAAAAAAAAAGGGCATTCGAAGTGGCGTTGCACCATTGCATTGCGAAAACAATGTCATTTTTTTTTTAAACAAATGTAACCATTCATTGTCAAAAAAATGGCAACGACTCTAGCCTTTTTTTTTTTTTTTAAACCATTGAAGTTGCTAAGGGAATTAGGGAAGCAAGCGTAAATCAGATATGGGACGAAGAATTTTATGAAATGGTGACACCACATGGCACACTGACCTGGTGTCACCTATCAATTCATGTTCGACCTCTTGTGCCCGAGGTCGACCTGGCAATGCTAAGTGTTTGGCTAGATCGGCCTTGGATCCTCCTCGAGCACACGTGGCCGAACATGAATAGATGAGGAACACCTGGTCAACGTGTCACGTGATATCACCGTTTAATAAAATTCGTCCACACGTGGTGCCCAATGGGGTGCCTTTTTTGCTGCTTTTTTTAGCTTTGGCTATTTATCTTTGCCAAAAGTGGCCCCAAGAATGGCTCTACCATTTGTGCCTCATCATCAAACCCCAAAACCAATTCCAAATGGCATTGCACCATTTATGGAGTTAGTTGAAAAAGGGGTATGAAGGGAATTTTGCCAAAAAAAAAAATAAAAGGCATTGCAAATGGCATTGCACCAATAATGCCAATTTTTTTCACAAAATATCACTATTCATTGTAAAAAAATGCCTATAGCTCTAGTCATTTTGGCTTAACCGTTGGACTTGCTAAGGTAATTAGGAAGGAAGCAGTAAATCACTTCTGGGACAAAGTATTATATGAAACGGTGACACCATCTGGCGCTTTGACATGGTGTCCCATATCAATTTATGTTCGGCCACGTGTGCCCGAGACCGAGCTGGCAATGCTTAGTGTTGGGCTAGCTCGGCCTTGGACCCGCCTCTAACGCATGTGGCTGAACATGAATAGATGGGTGATACTTGGTCAGCGCCACTTGATGTCGCTGTTTAATAAAATTAGTCCTCCACGCCTGGTTAGGGAGCTCCTCAACTAGGTCGACCCTTTGGCCGAATGTGTGGTTGGAAAACCTCACAGGTTGGATTTCATGTGAGCTTTCCCCCTGTACTCCTTGTCTCTTATTTCTTGAAAATGAAGAACTTTGATATTTGGGGCATGGGGGAGGAGATTTTCACTTCTGCTACTATGATAGATAAAGAATAGGCTTCGGTGTGCACTCTTATTAGAAGGAGGTTTTGGATTGAAGTAACTTAATTATTTAGGCGAGCTTTGTTAGGGAAAAGTCATTTGGACATTTGCAATGCAAACGGGAGAGGTGTTGTAAAAGTGGTATGATCGCAAAGTATGGGAGTTGCCAGATGTAGTTTATTGGACCTGGGGAGAGTTTTGTGATGAGTGAGGAATGGACTAATGGGTGAGGTGACTTTGTTAATCATTCTCATAAGGTCGTGGGCGATGGGAGGAGGGTGGAATTTTGGGTCATGTGTGGGGTGAGGAATAGAAGTATCAGGAGATTTTAGAGTTGTTCAAAAAAAAAAAAAAAAAAAAAAAAGGAGGTTTAGAGAGTTAACTTTAATTGGAGTCATCCTCAATTTTGGAAGACATGCTGTATATTTCACTATTGTGATATAGTTTTTTGGTTTCATGGATTGGCGGATCCATATGTCCTCTGAAATCCGCACCCCTGCTGCTGATTGGGATATGAATCTAGGTACTAAAACTTGATGTTTATAAGTCTGCATGTGACTCTGCATTTTACATTTGGATTTCTATGTAGTAGCTATGTTTTGCATCTTAGAGCTGCTTTTTGTTGTTACCGGATTAAACCCTTGTGTTCCTTTGTAGGGTGAATTGAAACACTCAGAGCAAAACTCTTTTTTATAGTTTATGTAATACTTTTGCCTGACCAATCATGGCCACTGCGAATCCAACTCTTGATCTCAAATCTATAACCAAAGTAACCTCCTTCGCTTATGAATCCATGATCACCCCCACAATACATGTTGCTGTAACAGACAACCATTAAGCAGTATATCCTTCATTATTATAGATACCATATTTGCCTGTGTCATTGCTGAACCTATGGTGGTGTCACCTCTTTCAAATTCCATGGCCTTTGTAACGTGTACCCATCAGAATATTCAGAAGTGTTTCTTTCATTAGTTTTATGCCCTAGTTCCTCGATCTTGTAATGGTAAAGTTGAAGTGGCCTTGCATTACACCAGAAGAAACCAAATTTTGTTGTCTTTATTAGTAATGTTTGTGAACAGTTGGAGACGTTACATGGGGTGGACAAACCTCTGCAACCTGAACCACCAGTTGATCCAGTGAAGGCAAAGAGCGATGCAGTCAATGAGGTGGAGAGTGTCGGTGGTGATGACAGTGGAAGAGAAGAGATAATCAGAGAGCTCAAAAAGGTTCAGAAACAGAACTTTATAACACATTGCCTTCTGTCAGTCATGATCACCCTTACCGTGGCGTGGCAACTATCCGAGTTCGCTCTTGTTTTCAAATTGAAAAATGGATTATTGAGTAACCCATTCAGAACCATTGGTAGTATGTTGACATCGATGATAAAAGGCCCTGTTGAAAATGCCCAGATTGTGGAGAAAGATTCTGGTACGAAGCAACTGCAGATTGAATACCCTCCAATCCCTCCTCTCAAAATTCCAGAGCTTCCCCATTTGGATTTGTCGGTGGGTTCAGACAGTGATGAGCACTGAGATACTTGTTATTGTGTTTGAACCTCTTCCAGGTGATGATGGTATGCTTAGTGTTTTGTTTGATTTGATTTGTAATAGTTGAATCACCAAAGGAGGTATTGGAAAACCCGTCTCCTCTTGTCAATTTCCTGGTTTCCCCTATGTTGTTGAATGCTGTACAGTAGTAGAAAATGTGGAAGGAGGAATTTTTATGAAAATGCCTTTTGTAAGAAATTCGAAGGATAATCACTTTGTTCACTTCACATTTCCAAAAAAATTTCCAAAAAGATTCTTTACCCATCTTTCATTTCTCCAATCATTAATCATATTTCTCTCTCTACGCATACCCCTCTTTCCAATCATTATTCTCATTTCTCTCTCTATCTCTCTCTAATTATTACACTTCTCTCTAATTATTACTTTTTCCAAAAACTCATTCAAACACTATCTCCAAAATATTCTTCTCAAAATTATCAATCAAACTAAGCACCGGTTCGTGCTCCTTTCCATTTTTTTCCCCCACTCCCTTCATCCCCTTTTTGTTCCGTTTTCAGTATCGTGCCTTTGATCAGTCAACAAAACAATTCGGGCGTAACTTCTCTCAGTTTTTTTCCTTGGCATTGTGGTCGGTTTCAAGCGAATTGTTAGCTTGTGAATGCAAGAGCTCTGAACTGGAGGTTAAGATTCAACACATTGTGTAATGTGGTTCGGGATGATCCGAAGATGGACAAATCACTCAAAACTCAAAGAATGGTGTTTTAACTATGTGGTTGTGATTACCAAAACTGGCCCGGACTCTTCGGGGGCATAAAGTGAAGATGAAAGAGGGTTTTTTTTTTGGGATTAAAGCGTCCGCCTCTCAAGGTTTAGCTTTGATGAATTTTACAGATCTGTAGAGAAATGCAAGAAGAAACAAAACCCTAACACAATTTGAGTAGAACACACAAAAGATAACACTCTTATTGATTCATTCTTGTTCGATACAGAAGAAGAGCTCAGTAGAGCCTTTTATACACTTTACTACTCTAACTGCCTAACGGAGGAAATAACAGAAACAGATAACGGAAAATCAAGAAAGTGACTAATACAATACAAGAGTTAACAGTCACTTAACCACCACTTAACAGCACTTAATTCTGTTAAGTATATAAACTTGTGACCTTGTCTCACACCCCCTTGCAAACTAATGGGAGTATCAACTACCATTAGTTTGGAACGAAGGAAATGAAAGCGATCAACTGACAGAGCCGTAGTAAAAATATCTGCAATTTGTTGTTGCGTACCAATATGATGCACTGCAATCTGCTTGCTCTAGACTTTCTCTCTAATGTAGTGATAATCGACCTCAATGTGCTTAGTCCGAGCATGAAAAACAGGATTGTAAGCTAAGGCAATCGCTGACTGATTATCACACCAAACATTATGAGGTAGAGACAAAGGAACATGTAAGTCTTGAAGCAACTGCTGAACCCATGATACATCTGCTGCAGTTTGAGCCAAAGCTCTATATTCAGCCTCAGTTGAGGACCGAGCACTAGTATGTTGCTTCTTTGCACTCCAACTGATCAGATTTGGACCAAGAAACAAGCAAAAACCAGGGTGGATCTTCTAGCTAGATGATCTCCTGCCCAGTCTGAGTCAGAAAATGCTGTGAGAATCAAAGGCCCAGGTGTAAACATAAGACCATGGGTAATAGTTCCCTTTATGTATCTCAGAATTCTCTTAACAGCCACAAAATGGCTTTGCTTGGGTGCACGCATGTGTTGACAGGCTTGATTAACTGCAAAGGATATCTCTGGACGTGTGAGGGTCAAGTATTGTAAAGAACCAACTATGGTTCTGAACCAGTGATGATCATTAAACTCTGGATCTGGGTCTAGAACAACAGGTTTTATTGAAGATGGGGAATGACTAGGCTTACAATCTTGCATTCCAGCTTTACTCAATAAATCAGATGCATACTTTGCTTGGGAAAGAATAACAGTGCTGCCATGTGTCAAAACCTCTATGCCCAAAAAATAGCTAAGAGAGCCTAAATCTTTCATAACAAATTTAGTCCCAGGAAGCTTAATCAAATCTGAAATGTATTCTGAGTTACTACCAGTAACTAAAATATCATCTACATAGACCAACACCAATGTAATCCCTTGACCATTCTTGAGAGAGAACAAAGAAGCATCTGTAGGGCTATTAGGAAACCCTTGTTGAAGCAAAAACTTGGAAAACATAGAAAACCAAGCCCTAGGAGCTTGTTTCAAGCCATACAAAGCTTTAGACAACTTGCACACATGATTTGGATATTGAGGACTTTGGTAGCCTAGTGGTTGCTTCATAAAAACTTCCTCTTCAAGAACACCATGCAAAAATGCATTGGACACATCTAGTTGTCTGATAGACCACTGGAAATGAATAGCAAGACTAAGGACAACTCTAATAGTAGGCTGCTTTATGACAGGGCTAAAAGTCTCAGTGAAATCCAAACCTTCACTTTGTTGGTTTCCCTTGGCCACAAGCCTAGCTTTATATCTTGCTACACTCCCATCTGAGTGATGTTTGATCTTGTAGATCCACTGGCAGCCGATAATATTCACATTAGATGGAGGAGGGACCAAAGTCCATGTACCTTGAGTGACCAAGGCTTGGTATTCTGCAGCCATAGCTTGCTGCCACACAGAGTGCTTAATAGCTTCAGCGAAGTGACTTGGTTCAGTTGTTGGTAAAGAAGGAGATACAGGAACAGTGGTAGTCAGAGCAAAAGGAAGCTTGGGTTTTCTAATGCCATTTTTGGACCTTGTCACCATGGGATGATTATTAACAGAGGGAACGGAAAGAGAGGAAGAAGAAATGACATCAGGAGTAGCGGCTTCATGAAGAGAAGAAGTAGAAACAATGTCAGGATGAGTAGATTGTGTCACAGGAAGAACAGAACTAGGTATGATAGGAGAAACAGAAACAGGAACTGTAAGAGAAACATTAGAACCAGGAAAGTGGGAGAAACAAGTATGTAAAAAGAAACAGGAATCTGAATATCATCAAATGAAGTTAAAGAAATAGGAAATGTAGGTGTAGCATGAGAAGAAGTAAAAGAAGAAGACACAAGTTTAGGGTATGGAAATTTAGTTTCCAAGAACTTTACATGTTTGGAGGTATACACCTTTGTAGTGACAGGGTCATAGCATTTGTATCCTTTGGTAGCTGAGCAATAACCAAGAAAATCACATGGGGTAGACTTTGGTGACAACTTGTTGGATCTGTAGGGTTGAAGCCAAGGATAACAACAGCCAAAGGGTTTTAGAAATGTATAGTCAGGTTGCTGTTTAAACAGAAGACAAAAAGGAACTTGGAAGTTTAGAGTAGTATGTGGTAATCTATTTGCAAGATAGACAGCTGTTGTCAATGCTTCCAGCAAAAATACAGTAGGTAATTGTGCTTGAAGGAGAAGTGTGATAGTGGTTTCTATAAGATGTCTATGTTTACGTTCCACCACCCCATTTTGTTGTGGTGTATGAGGACATGTGGTTTGATGAACAACACCATTGGAAAGAAACAAATGTAACAAGAAATGGTTCACAAATTCACCACCATTATCACTTCTCACATTCAAAATAGTAGTATGAAATTGAGTAGAGACATAAGCTTTAAAATTAGCTATGGCATACTTCACTTCTGATTTGTAATGAAGTGGAAACAACCAAGTATATTTGGAAAAATCATCTATGACTAAGAGATAGAATCTGAAACCTTTATTAGATGGGATAGATGATGGTCCCCATACATCCATGTGAACCAATTGAAAATGGGCAGATGATCTAGTATGAGACAAGGGAAAAGGAAGTTTATGACTTTTAGCCATGTTATAGCAATTACACACTATAGCATGTGGGTTACTCACATGTAATCCCTGCTGTTTTATTAAAGCAGAAAGCAAAGGCAGACTTGGATGTCCAAGTTTATTATGCCACAACATAGCAGAATCACAAGAAGAAGTACCAACTAGAGCTGTAGGAGATGCAGCACCAGAAGAAACTCTAGATGAGTTCAGGATAGGATAGAGACCCTTGTGACATGGTCCCTGATACAGAATTTGAAGAGTGTGCTTGTCCTGTATGACAAGTCCATTAAAATAAAAAATAAGCATACAATGATTATCCTTGGCAAACTGAAAAACAGAGAGAAGATTGTGCGAATTTGAGGAGAATGAAGTACTTGAGACAACTGAAAAGTAGAAGTAGGAGTAGGTAGAAGACCTGTACCTGTGTGAGTAACAGGAATATGAGAGCCATTACCAACAACAATCCCTTCATTTTGTGTAGCAGGCTGAGCAATCTACAAATTCTGCAAGCTATTGGTCACATGGTGGGTTGCCCCACTGTCAAAGTACCATTGAGGAGCATTGGTTGGGTTTGTTGTAGCAGTAATAGATGGACCAGCAAATTGTGTTGTACTACCAACAGCTTGAGATGTACCAGACAGAGGATTTGGTGCATATCCAGAGACAAAACTAGAAGAAGGTGCTAACCCAGGAGGCATTACTATTGGAATTTCATATGTGCCAGTGAAGTGAACTTGTGCTGGCAACTGTGAGATACCAACAGAAGACTGTCCATTGTATCCAACAGATGGTGAGACTGCTGCAGAATGTTGAACCAACTGTGCAGAATTTGGAACCAACTGTGCAGAGTTAGAAACCAGCTGTGGATATTGAGGTGTAAAAGGTTGTTGATAGACACTATAAGGTCTAAAACCAGGTATATTTCCTTGTACAAACTGTGGAGCAGTTGGAGCATTCATCCAAGGAGCATAAGAAAACTGTCCACCTCTCCACTGAGATTGAGACATACCAACTGGTTGTGACACAAAAGAGCCTTTGTAGTAACAGAAATCAATTATGTGATTGTTCCTTCCACATATGGCACAGGGATCCCTATTGAACCTTCTATTTCCCCTTCCTCTTGATGAGTTTCTAAAGTTTTGTGAATACTGTTGTTGTTCAGGAAGGAATGTATACTGAGGTTGAGTAGAAACAGGTTGAGACTGAGATTTTGTTTGTTGTGAAACAGAAGAAGAAGAAGAAGAAGGTACAGTCACCACAGGGACATGCATCTGAGCAACAGGTTGTTGTGTCTGTGTATAACTTTGATTCTGGCTTTGTGTTGCCAACAAAACAGTGGAATTATCAATTTCAGAAACAGTTTCTTGTAGTAACTATAAATCTTCACTGTTGAGCATAGTGACAACTTCATCAAACGTGATAGATGTACCTCTTGTACGAACAACGGTCTTAAAACTGTTAAACACCTTTGGTAAACCTCTCAACAGGTGAAATATGAGATCATCATCATCCAATGGGCTTCCTGCAGCGTCTTAACTTTTGTGCATACTCTTTCACAGTATCAATATAGGTCTCCATGTTTGAGGTTTTAGTTAGATTATAGGGTTTGCACTTCAGTTCCTGAACATGACTTTTGGACAATGAATTATATCTATTGGGCAAAGATTCCCAAACATGATGAGCATGGTGTAATCCTAATACATACGACAGTGTGGACTGAGAGAGAGATGCAGTTAGACATGAAAGCAACTGTGTATCAACAAGTGTCCACAGCAGAAAATCAGGATTCGTTACTGTATTACCAGATGCATCTTGGACTTGTGCAGGTGGAATTCTCACAGATCCATCCAGATAACCATACAGACCATTTGCAACCATAACATTTTCCACTTGTACACGCCAGAGTAGATAATTGGATGCATCTAATTTGATATTGACAAAAGAGTGGAAATTCGAGACCAAGAAAGCAAGCGATGGTGGTAGGGTTACCAGATTTGACGAACAATACAATGTACTTGAAGAAGATGATGTATTTGCTGAGGTAGATGTTGCGTTTTTCGAAGTAGAATTTGCATTTGTCGAATCCATTCTGAATTGAAAACTTGATCTTCAGCCACAGACGATCGTGATCGCAGATGTAATCAATCAACACTAGAACAATCGAAATGAAAAACACGATGCTTCTACAGGATCCAAAGGACTTTCGTCACTTTCGCCGCTCTGATACCATGATGAATTTTACAGATCTGTAGAGAAATGCAAGAAGAAACAAAACCCTAACACAATTTGAGTAGAACACACAAAAGATAACACTTTTATTGATTCATTCTTGTTCGATACAGAAGAAGAGCTCAGTAGAGCCTTTTATACACTTTACTACTCTAACTGCCTAACGGAGGAAATAACAGAAACAGATAACGGAAAATCAAGAAAGTGACTAATACAATACAAGAGTTAACAGTCACTGAACCACCACTTAACAGCTCTTAATTTTGTTAAGTATATAAACTAGTGACCTTGTCTCACAAGGGCCAGCTCTGGTGATTACACAGACAGACAAAGAAGTACCCAACAGTCATCAACCTACAAATTTTTTTTTTTCCACACAGGAAAAAAAACTCTTCAAATACTCGACATTACCCATGCATGAGAAACTCAGCAGAGAGGAAAAAATCGTCTTCCAACAATTCCTAATCGTCTTCCAACAAATCATCCAATCAGATAAAGCAATCTTCAAATCCTTGGTACTGGATAGGAAACTAATAAATTGTAGCCAAGATATAGCGGAAAGTCTAGTACACTCCGTTAACCACCAGTATTTATGATCCATGAACCAATCTCGACCAACCTGAGGCGCGCGCAGATTTTGATGCGTCACTTGAAGCTAGACCCGTGGGACTTGAGAGAATCCTGAAGATGGCTCTATTTTCCGGAAACCATGTATGAGAAGTGGGAAATCGTCAAGATCGCAGAAGAGCTGCTACAGTACCATGGAAATCCTCCTGAAGTCAAAGTCAATTGAATATGGCTCTGTTTACCGGAAGCCATGCATGAGAAAAGGGAAATCGTCAGGATCACAGACGATCTCCGACAGTACCATGGAAAAAGCTTTTCACTGCTTGCAACAATCGAGACAACCAAGAAGTGCGAAGACAGAACTTTATATGGACTCGAAGGTTTGGAAGAATGATTCCTGCTCCAAGAAGAGAAGGCGGGTAGATAGCAGCTTGCCATTCCTTTCTGAAGAGATCATAATCAACATCCTTGTCTGGCTTCCTGCAGGATATTCTCTATAATGTGATCAGGTTTGTTTGCCGAAGGTGGAATAATATCATCAGGAACCCTGATTTTATACAAGCAAACCTTCTCCAGTCAACTGCAGGTCTGTCTATCCAGAGTAAAGGTGGTCCATATTCTCATTCTGCCGCAAATGTAGAAGAAGGCTGCGATATTCAGATAAGAAAAGTAGGATTTGAGTTTCCGTTGTGATGGATTAATCTTGTTTTGGTACGTACCCAACGAATTGGTTAGTTTTAGGTATCGCAAATCCAGTAGTGAAGCAACGAGTGATCCTCCCTCCGGCTCCATTACCTGTTGTTGCTGCGATAGAACTAGAAAAATTACTTTCTCCTCCTTGAGGTTTGCATTCACATTTCATTTAGCCCCATCCGTTAAGAGCATCAGCATTTGAAACTCTCTAAAATGTTTGTTATATGACAGTGTTCAAAAGTGAGACCCAAAAATTGCGTGTTTGAGAATTGTTAGGTATAGAATAAAAAAAGTGGTCCATTTGATATTTTTAGGAGTGTTTTTATTGTTTGTTAGTGAGACCCATCCATATTTGTGCTCTCTCTCTCTCTCTCTCCGGACTTCGTTGGGTCCCACATAACGCCTTTTACCATGCAAGCCATAGCTAGCACCTCTTCGAAGTCTGACGCTAAAATGAATCACTAAAAATGACTCTACAATGTCAAATAAAATAAATTACAAATATTGGTCATCAATATTTTTTGTTGTACTCGCGTTAATAGCTTGAAACATCAAGGGGGTGTAAGAGAAATTTACCCTTGACTCCTTGAGAAAACAAACTTTCCTAGTCTTCTATTTCATGCCCATACCTCCGACTAGACCAATAGTCCAGGGTTATATAACTCTACGGAAATATAATCCCATCAAAATTAATTACATGTTATTGTATATCCCACGTGTCGTGAGAATATATATTCGATGCGGATATGCTTATTTGATTTGCATTGTAAGAACTTCAATCAATACTAGATATGTAGTTCCCTTGTACCAATATAGTCCAATCCGACGCGGCGATGCCCAAATCCGGTCATATAAACTGGCCAATAATGCACAACAAAAGCTTACTTAGCAAACAAAAATATCAAAAAAGAAAAAGCACAAGCAAAAGTCAAAGCTGAACAAGCACCAAGTCACAGTGGCCTCACAGAGTCAAACTGCATATACAACATAACATTAGTCATGATAAGTCCTGCTGATCCTTCAACAATTGTACAAACCAGCCAAAATTGTGAAATTGTTTTCTTTAGATAGTTACAGTAAATTCCTAGAAAACAACTTTTTTGCACGGTTAGGAACAAAACTAAAGGCGAAAAATGGGTTACTGTGGTGTGTATGACTCATCTGTATTCGTATATACACAACCGACAATTCTCGGTTTCAAAGACAGCATATTGCATCCTATCTAACTACTAAAACAATCTCTATGATACAAATGCAGAACTTCGACGTCTCACCAGCATCCAGAACCCTCTGAGCCTTCAGTCTCATCTGAATGCTAGAAGCATGGGATCAGAAAAGGGAAGGAACAAAAATGAGTCGGGTCTGCTACCAAGTATAGAACCCTTGCCTATAAAGAGGACTGGTTTTATGTACATCCTGCTGTAGAAATGAACAGTTTTCCAGCATCCTGCACCCCAAAAATAAATTATCAGTGTCGCCTTTTAATTAGCCTACACAATTCTCGAAAATAAATTGTAGAACTCGACCTGACGTAGAATACTAACTGCAAATTATAGTAGAATATAATACAAATAACTACTTTCTAAAAGCAGATGGCATATAAAAAGCAAGTCTTATAAACACTAGAGAAACTCACCATTGACCAAAACCCGAGCCCATTTCAGCATTACAAAGTGCAAACACCACGCACTTGGGCTTCTTTAATTTCTCATTTAGTCATTCCAACGTGTTATGATCTGATGCAGTACAGAGAAAGCGAGAAACTTCCTTGTAAAGCTGTTCTTCTTCAAAGGGTTTGGAAACGTATCCATCCATTCCCCACCTTAGGCACTCCTCTTGTGGAGCCTGGATTACGTCTGCAGTCATAGCCAAGATTGGCACGTGCCAATCAGAAACATTCTCGTAAGCTTCCACCGACTGCTCTCTACGTTCAATGGAGTTGTTGATGTTGAGTTCCATATCTCGAATTCTTTTTGTAGTTTCAAACCTGAAAGAGAGTAAAATGGCACTCACTCGTCTTACAAACACATTAGTTTTCAAAAATCTCTTTCTAACACTTCACATGTAGATTTGTTGAATGACAAGGAAATTAAGTCAAAACAACACCAACTTATTATGGACCCTAAATGGCGACATAACCTTCACCCTCAGCCTCACTAGGTAAAATTGACGCCTTGACGGTAATTGAAGAATTAGTCCAAAAGCTCTTATACCCTAAAATACCGTCTAATTTATTTTTTTGATAATGAGATGCATACCCATCCATTTCTGGCATCTGAATATCCATGAAGCAGGCATCAAATTTGTGTGGGGGCTCTAACAGTGAGATCGCTTTCTTCCCGCCATCTACACAGACCACATCAGCACCATATTTCTTCAAGGCAGCTGCAGCTACCACTCGGTTTACTTTATTGTCATCCACAACTAAAATTTTCCTCCCCAAAAGCAGATTCCCAAGAAGCGGACCAGAAACCTCTACATTGAGGGAACGCCCTTTGGTCCCAACACCCATGGCTCTTTGTAAAGATGCAGCCAACAAACTTGCTCTGAGGGGCTTCACAATTACAGTTGGAGTATAAACCCCATAACCTAAAAATCTACCCCATCTATTGGAGATGATAGAATTACATAGAAGAAACACTTTTGGAGGATCGAATTTCTGAAATTTATTTGCAAAGAGAGACAATCCCAAGTCCTTATCCCAAACATCTTGTTCTATGAAAACCATGTTGATAACTGTATTTCCACTTCCAATCTTAGAGAAATCTTGATCTATATTGGGAACCACTTCGACATGAATTCCAAGCCGCTGGATGTGGTATCTGGACACCTTGGCCCTGACTGGTCTGGAGTCAACAAGTACCGCTGTCATGCCCCGAAATTCGGAAGAAACAGAATTAGAATGTTTATTTATTTGCTGGTCTTTAGTCTCACTGGTATTGGAACAGCCGTTGGTGAAAACAGCAGTGAAAGTGAAGGTGGACCCGATCTTGTGTATGCTTGAAAACCCAATTTCTCCATCCATGAGGGCCACCAAATGCTTGCTTATGCTCAGCCCAATTCCTGTCCCTCCATGCATTCGAGAAATCGAGGGGCCCACCTGCCAGAAGGGAGTGAATACGCGAGTTCGGGCTTCGAAAGGTATACCCACACCTGTATCCTCTACTGATACCATTAGATTGATGCAGTCAGAGGCTAAAGATGAACAAGGAGAAGCGGGTTTCTCATGAGATAAAGTTCTGAATCCTTCCCAGCTCTTGCACCTATCTGCCACTGGAAACCCACTCAAGGTGTTGTCTGACAATGATAATGTCTCAGATTCTGGGGATTCCATCACCTCCTCCACAAGATGGACTGTAACGAAAACGTGCCCCTTCTCAGTGAACTGCCAAAAGTAAGGATAATCAGTTTCCTAGCTGATCTCACAGAAAGGGTTGTGATACAAACTCGTATGAAATTGTTTACCAATTTTTCTACTGTACTCTCAAGGTAAAATGCCTAATAACGTAGTATGCATAGAGTAGCCATTTCCTAAACATAAATTTTAACATCTAAAAATTAACAATTTTTTATTACCAAAATGGGCTCTTAAAAGACCCACAAATGAGCTAAGAGTAGATGTAGCCATGTAGGGATGATAAACGAACCAAACCACTTGAGTTAGCTCGTTAAAACCTTGTTTGAGATTGACTTGCAACATAAAGCAAACTAAGCCTGAAATCATTAAGCTTTCAGACCAAGCTCAAACAAGCTACTGCTCGGCTCATTATTAGGGATGTTGTAACATCCCTAATAATGTAGTATGCATAGAGAAGCCATTTCATAAGACAAGAAGTTGTCCTTCAGATTACTTAATTTACGCAACTCAGTCAAAAACCCAAAGAGAGTTGAAAGATGAAAATCTTACCGGACAACACAATTCACACAAAGGAAGTTAGTGCTTAAGAAAAATGATCCCTAAATAGATTCAAATGTTGACCCTATAATGCTTTTCTCCCTCGCGTGAATAACATTCTTATAGAAAACATCTGTTTGTTGTAGCGAGAACAAAGATAGAATAGATTCACATTTCTTTCTACAGGTTGCATAACATTTAAAAGGCTGTATTTGTCTCCCATACATCCCCACTTGTTTTGTTAAAAGAAAATGGTTTTTGCACCTATTGAAATAGAAAAAAAGAAAAAGAAAAGAAAAGAAAAGGGTAGCTTCTGCATACTCACTTTGATTGAATTGCCCACGAGATTTGTGAGGATTTGCCGAAATCTACCTGGATCACCAGTTAGCATCACAGGAATCTTTTCAGAAACGTAAACTGCAAGCTGCACTCCGCAAGAATTTTTTTCATTTAAAAGGACACTAAGTAGATAAGATAAGAAATAGTAGAGAACAATAATAAAAAAAAAATTGGAGAAAATGACACGGCTTGACATATAATGTTACCTCCAGTCCTTTTTCCTGAGACTTTCCAGCAAAAAGTGACAACACATCATCCAAAGTTGTCCGCACATCAAATTGAACTGCCTCAAGCTCAAGCTTACCCGCTTCAATTTTTGCTTGGTCCAAAACACGGTTTATTAGTGAAACCAGAGCTTTTCCACTGCCCTGTGCCGTTCTGACATAGTCTTCTTGAGTTACATTTAGATCTGTGTCCATAAGCATACGCAACATTCCTGTTGAATAGAAATATTTAGACATGAATCAACAAACCCTTCCTTTGTTCTATTTATCGAATCAAAGAAATGAAATAATTTTGCTCAAAAGAAATACACAGTCAGTGATGAAATATTTCTTCTCCAATAGAATACTTACCTAGAACACCATTCATTGGGGTTCTGATCTCATGGGACACAGTAGCAAGGAACTGCATAAGGATTGAACTTCAATTAGGACCATGTAGACATACTAGGTAAAAGCGAAAACAAAGTTTTTGATGACTCGCCGACAAAAATCAACTATGCACCTGTGATTTCGCCACATCAGCTGCCTCAGCTCGTTTCTTGAGCTCCATCATCTCATGGTAATCATCCTCAACTTTGGCTATTCGACTCATCGTGGCGCGGAATATATGCGCCACAAGCAATGCAATAACAAGGATTCCAATAGACGTCATTATTGCCAACCATGGCTGTGATGGCTTTTGTTTGAATCTGGTTCAAGAACAACGTACTTGTAAGCCATCTTACCAGTTCGCATTTCAATCACGAGGAACATACATCGACATCTCTCTGATTCCTAAAATCAGAAATAGAGAGGACGAAAAATAGATCACCTGCACCGCATCTCATGTTTTCTGAATGGATCCCCAAAGTTCAGCGAGCTAACGTGCTGCAACTCATCATAGGATACATATGTGCCATACATGCTGATAGGGTGCGAAGAGTTGGTGATATCATAGACATTCACAAGGATTGATTGTTTGCTTGCTAGTTGTTGAAGTAACTTTTCCACAAGCGATTCTATGTCAAAAACTCCCCCAAGGTACCTGCTTGGCAGCAGAGAAACATTAAAATAATTAATCATCCAATTTAGAATTGGGTCGTGCTTCCTCCTCCCAATAGGTGGAGAATAATATGTATATGACAAACTTGTTCAGATATCAATGCACATTTCACGGATATTAATACACTTTTCTTGGATATCTATGCACTTTCTACTTATTATCCTCCACCCTTTGGGCTGAGGTTAGCATTTTCCTTTAAAATTTTCTAATCCTGTCCGCATGCTCGAAATTCTTGTCGCCCTTTTAGCACCTGGGGTAGCTCAGAAAGTACTTTAACTCTTCTGACTGATAGTACTGAGCATACAATTCTAAAGTTCTTATTCTTTTCCTCCCAAATACATTCTATTTCATGAATACTTCTAAAGTTCTTATTCTTTTCCTCCCAAATACATTCTATTTCATGAATAGTATACTGTTGTCGTCATCTTACACTGTGATTGATGAGGAGAGAACTTACCCATGAGTTGCTTGAATCCTCTCCTCCACTGTTGCACTTGAGGGGAGATCTGTCTTGTAGACAGGAAAAGTTAAAATAACACCAAGGCGATTTGATTTGATTAGTGGAAAAGGGGCAGTAAGAACCCCCTTTCCAGATGCTCTTGAACGCAGCACATTTTCACGGTCTTCCTGTTGGTACAAAGTTGTTCAACATTAATAAATTGATAATTAGTCACCTCAAACTTCTTTCATTCTCTTTTATGTTTCTTTTTCTTCTTTATTTCCATCTTTTCCTTAGCCAAATTATGCTGTAGTATAATTCACTGATTGTTGTGTCCTTTTGGCCACTAACACGAAAAAAAAAAAAAGAGAAAAAACAAAAATGATCACATAAACAAGAAAACACAAGATATATGTAGTTTGGCAGTGTGCCTACGTCCATAGGAGAAGGGAAGATCAATCCACTAGGAGCAATAACAACGTTCAATCAACTCTCACCTCAGCCCCTATCTACTATATGTCTATTTCTGTGAAGTTCCCACACCGGAACTTAGAGATACCAGAAAATAAAAGACGTCTTACAACTCTAATGAAGAGTACCAACCAAACTATGGCTGCAAAATAGCTTTCACTTGAAAACCAACAGTCTGCCTGAAAGATTTAGATCCGAGTAAATAGCATAATTATGCAATGAGGTTGAACCAATCCTTGATGTAGCGGCCTATTATAGACCGACTGTAACCATTTTTCATTCTGATTACTATTTAGTTTTATTTTTTAAATTCTAGAGTATACCATATAATATGGTGGCAGAAAAGGAAACTTGTACGTCATATCAATGAGTATAAGGTCACAAAACTTAACCCTATCACATGTGCAGGTTAATAGACAAAGAATTCACCTTGCCTGACAGCACATCAATGGAAATCACATGTGAAATAGTATCCTGCGCAAAGACAACAGGGGCATACTCGTCTTCCAATGGGGATGGTTCCAATGCTTCTGGGTTGTAGTCATCCTTATTGGGTGGGGCTTGTTCAAAACTATCCATCCTCTTAATCGTCCAGCCTTGCTTCTTCTCAAAATGTTCCCTTTCAGAGTGCAAAACTCTCACGGCATACGCCACCCCACTTGTTATGGGCCTTTCAAAAGCAGTTCTTTCCGTGTACCGGGCAAAAGTCATCTATTGGTTCAAAAAGTCAGTTTGGACATCAAATACCAGACAAAAAATAGTTGAATTTTTGTTGTGAATCAAAGCTATTGATCTTAATATGTTTATGCAACACAAAGATAACATTTTAATGATTCGGAAAATGCAAAAATTGAAACACATAGATGATTGTGCTGTGTGGTAACCTATATTTCTCATAATCTACCAATTACTAACTCAAATATGAATTTAAAAGTAAGCTTACTGGGACATGGTCTTGGGTAGGACTCAACCCAAAAAAACTAGCTATTGAAACACTCTCACACTTGTATACTTCAGATTACTTCAGTGCCAAGACAGATGATATCTCGGTTCACACCCTCCCTCATGCTCAGCGTGCTTGCTTGACAAGACCTGCAGCATGCAGGGCGGAGACAGTACCCTGCTCATCCCAGGAACTAGAGACTCATATCTTGTGTAGAACTCAACCCAAAAGCTAGATATTCAGATGAGTGAGGGTGCCTTCACAATTATATATTTTACATTACTTTGGTACCCAAACGATGTCGAATTTCGCTTCACACTAAGCGCGAGTAAAGGCAATAGGCAATACAAGTGGAGAATTAGCAATATAAGCTGCAATAAACACCACTTAACATGCACACTTCCAAAATATGGAGGGAGGATCAAAGTTTACCTGATCAATAGAAGAAGGGCTCATGCCATGGTGGAAAGTTGAGATCATAATGGACATGGCATGTATATGGTTCATGCTGACATTAAACTGATCCTGTAACATCCTAGCTCTCTCATCACACATGCTTGCAAGTGTCTCTTTCCTGTTCTCCAAAGCTTTGGAGCTCATGAACCAAAAGAGAGAGAAGGAAACTATAATCCACAAAACCAGCCATGCGACCAAAAGATTCCTCCACCGTGTCTTTCTAACTCTCTTGGACCCAATATACTGGTAATAGTGGTTGTGGATCTTACCATAACCATTACCAGAGATCTTCTCCCACAATTTCAGCCATTTCTTTGCACAATCACCAAGTGAACTAGGCCTAGAGTCCATGAATTCACCATTACTGAACCATATTAAGGAAATCACAGAGGAAAGCCAGCAACATAGCATCAATAGTAGATGGCCAAACCCACTTACATGAAGAAAACTCATCCACAACAGTAAACCCAGAAAAGCTCAAACACTATCAGACTTAATTGGGTCTGACTTTTTTCCTAATTCCAGAAAAACAAAGAAGGATTCACTTACTGTCAAATCAACAGCAACTGTATGGGTATTAGACCGAAAATGGAAAGGAAATGAAATCAAAGTTGAAGGAAGAAGATTGGCTGCACCACACCAAGCTATATATTCAGTAGAAACAAGTAGATTGAAAAGGAGATGAAACAAGATGCTGCTTTTATCCACCCAATTAGCTTCACAATCAAAATGCTAGAAAACCCAGAAATTTTAGAAGATTAAAAAAAAAAAAACCAAAATATCCCAGATTCCAAATTCCCAACTCCAAAAGGGGTTTTGTGGTTTTATGCTATTAAGCAACAACCCAAAACCCAGATGGACCAAAACAACTAAAGATACCCAAAAATGGACAAACCATAGGGCCTCCGACAAAGAATCTGATGGAAAATCAGGTTTATTGGAGGTCCTTGATTTAAGGAAACCATAATTCACTAGGAATTAGAGGAGAAAGGAAAAACAAGGAGAGAGAAAGAGAGAGACACGATTCATGGAAGATGAGAAACAAGAATCTGGTAAAGAAAAAAGATGAGAAGAATATGGCGGTAAAATGTCTGGAAGCACAGCAGGCCAATACCTTTATCCATTACTAGTGAGAACGTCGCAGCCGCGACCAGATGTACACTAATGTATAATTTTTGTTTTTTTTAAAGAAAGGGAAAATATCATATGGGTTTTTAGCTCATTTGTGGTTTTGTCATGGGTCCTAATTTAAATTTTTATTTTTCAAAGGTCATCGAAAATATTAATCATGTTAAAATTATATTTATTGACTGTCAATTGATATATAACCAATAAATGATCCCATCACACTTAGCTTGAATAATAATAGTTTAAAATTGTGAATTGAATAATGCATTGTTGTCACGTATATTGACGGGATATTTGGTAAATATGAAATTAAAGAGACACCCAACAAACTAAACTATCCTATATTATTATTATTATCATGAGCGGCTCTCACTTATTTAATTTAAATTGCAATCACTACATAATTTAGTGTTCATTAGTAGAGTGGTTTGTCGAATAAAATACTTGAGATTAGCTTACATAGGTCTAGGAGAGGAGAGATATAAACAACTTGAACGTGAAGCCGGTAATTGAAAGCTTAATTAACCAAAATAATCAACACCTTTTCCCAAGACGGCATTCTAAGGGCATGTTTGTCAGCCGGATTAAATGTCCAATTATTATACGGTTTTCCTATTGATAAATCACTAGGCTAATAGTAAGGAAAAAGAGAAAAAAAAGAAAAAGCACACGCACTTCAATGTAATTTTCATACTTTTTAATACACTTTCACAGACTTTCATACATTTTTCACGCATTTCAGTATACTTTTTAAACTTTAATGATAGCCGAGTGGGCTGATTTTAGAATTTTTCCAAACTTATTTATAAACTGTTTGTCTCTCTCATCTTATATTTTATGGAGCTTTTGAAAGTGACTGCATCTAGTTTTTTATTGTTTAGAAATTCAGTAAAATTGAACTTCAAGTTTTGTATAGTGCATGAAAATGCGTATACAAATACGTATTCGAATTGTGTATAGATACGACCCGGAGTTGCATGGCAATAATTTAAAGACAGATTTCTGTCCCCAACTACACGTATTACTTGTCACAAGTTGTGAATATACAAATATTTAAAAGAATACAAAAAAATATGTCTTTAGAGTGGTGTAGTTATAGATAAAAAAGAAATACAGTATATAAAATGTATGGAAAATCTATAAAAGTGTGTGAAATTGTACTGAAAAATGTAATAAGTGATTTGAAGTCTGTGTTTTTTAATTTGTAGTTGTATTACGCTCACTATTTTAGAAAGACTGTTATTTTTTTGTTGTTGTTAAAAGTAGAAAGATGGTTCGATTTTCCTTTCTTAAAAATGAAAAATGCTACAAAATACAAACCCTATTAAAGACATGCATTAGTGTGCATAAATTAAATCAACTTAATATAAGTGCAAATTGTCTAAAACGCTACTATACATGTGTGTTGATACTTTTAAAATGTGTATTATGAATAGATCATCTCCTACAAATTAGTTGCCAGTTGTCTGCATAATCAATTTTAAGATTAATCGTTTTACCGCATTTCGAAACTGAAGTAATACACTTTTGTCATTTTTAAGAGTATTTGCTTTAAAATATTTGAGTTTTATTTCTAATAATTCTTCCATATGAGTGCTAATATAATCGTTAATTCTCAAAATATTTTGCAAAAAAATTACCAAAACATGAACCAATTAAAGATCCTGAACATTAAAAGGCAATGCCCCATCCCCATGTGATGAGAGAGGGTGGATGAGTTGGTGGTGATTAGTGGGACACAATAGAAGCACCTCAAGGTGTTATAGCTTTAATTTGTTTTATTCTGTTCTAGAATCTAAAGTATTGTTTGGCTAAATGTTAAACCACCTTGATTCGAGGATTGTGGCATATTTTACCCTCCCAAAGTGCAGCCCAAATCACCACCAAAAATTGTAGAACACAAAATTATCACTTATAATTGTGTTCAAAATAAAAAATTATCGCTAAAAATCCATTTTTTTCTAGTTTAGCTTTTCTCTAAACTTACTAATGGTAACTCCACATATATATATATGCACAGCTTCTAATCCGGACCCCCAGATTGAAGCTTTTTTGTTTTTTTTTTTTTTTTGTGTTGCAAATTAAGTTTGGAAAATCCGAGCCGTCCAATGTGTTCAGAAGGTGTTTTCCAAGGTCCAAAAAAAATACGGGGAAGGGCTTGATCTAATCAGTTTTCGCAAAAATTGTATATTTGCAACACAAAAAAAACAAAAAAACAAAAAAGCTTCAATCCGGGGGTCCGGATTAGAAGCTGTGCGTATATGAGAACACTTCTAGTCCGGACCTCCTGGATCCGGACCTCCACGATCCAAACATTTTTTTGAAAATCCGGTCCGTCCAATGTGTTCAGAAGGTGTTTTCTAAGGTCCACGCGGGAAATCTTCAAAAAAAAAAATACCGGGAAGGGCTTGATCCAAGCAGTTTTTGCAAAAATTGTAATAGTTGATTTTGAATCGAACATTAAGGCCTCCTTTGGGTAAAAAACTTAATCCAGTTTTTTGGTTTTTTGGGGTGCAAAAAACCAGAGTGCTTTGGGTAATAATCTTAATCCAAAAAACCAGAGTGCTTTGGGTAATAATCCAATAATCCAGATTATTCGTTTGTCCTTATTCAATTTTTTTTTGCATTCGTTAGTTTTGCATTAAGATTTTGTGGTTTCTAGATTCCTCTCGATGAGACGAATCTAACAAGTATAAAATTATGGTCAGAACTCAAAATTTTTTGAATAAGGACAAACGAATAATCCAATAATCCATAATCTGGATTATTAGCCAAAGGAGGGAATAATTTGGATTAAGTTTAAGAAAAAACCAAACCGGTTTTTTGGATTATTTGACAAAAAACCAAAAAACTAACACTGTGTTTGGTTTAGAGTTTTGAGAAGAAATTTTTTGAGAAATTTTTTGAGATAGTGTTTGGATGAGTTTTTGGAAAAAGTAATAATTAGAGAGATGTGTAATGATTGGAGAGAGAGAGAGAAAAATGAAAATAATGATTGGATGGAAGGATATGAGTAGAGAGAGAAAAGTGATTAATGATTGGAGAGATGAGAGAGGGGGAAGGAATCTTTTTGGAAAAATTTTTGGAAATGTGAATCAAACACAGCCTAAAAAACTGGATTAAGTTTTTTACCCAAACAAGGCCTAAATTACTACCCCTGTCCCAAAACGTATGCCCAACCTAGAAAACGGGGTCTTAAAAGTAATTAAATTTTTCAAGAAAACATCAAAAAAAAAAATTTTGAATAATTTACTAGAGTACCAACAAGTTCTTTTGATTCATGAGAAAAGTTTGAATTATTTCTAGAATTTTTTTTTTAAAAATTCTCGTTTTGCGGATCAGAATGAACAGTTGGGGGACAAATGAGTATAACAACACGGTAATCTACCAACACTAATGTAATGCTACTGATAAAGCATCTTTCTCTGGGTAAAACATCATCCCTCACTAGACAGTGGTGGATGCGGAATTTCTATTGCGGGAGACCAAATCATACTTATTCTTAAATTAACAAAAAAATATTATCATAATATTTTAATAACACAATTTTGAGGGAACCTTTCTTCATAACTTTTACAAACAAAACCTAAGTATAGTAAAAATAATAAATAAAAAAAGGATAATTGAGGGATGTGAAGGGGGCCCGAGGCTCCGCTTGCACCCCTTAGGTCTGCCCCTGTCACTAGGTAAGAATGTAAGATAAAACTAAGCAATGACCTGTTTTGACAAAAGAGATAGGCCAAGTTTTCCATTTGATTTTAGCAATCTAGTTGCTAAAATCAACCCTGATTTTAGGAAATGAGTTTACCAGGTGCTAAAATCATGGTTGATTTTAAGGCCTAAAATCAACCATAATTGCCCTAAAATCAACAATGATTTTAGCACTTGGTAAACTTATTTGCTAAAATCAAGGTTAATTTTAGTAACTTGGTTACTAAAATCATTTGAAAAACTCAGCCTTAATCCTGACTTATTGGCTTATTGAAGTTCAATAATCTAGTAACTAGTTTGGGCTTAGTGGCTAAAAATAATTTAAAAAGTATGCTAATTTAAATTGTTTTATTGGCTGAATAAGCCAAAAAAAAAAAAAAAACCAATAATCCGTCAAAAAGTAGACCTATACTTATAGTACAATGGATTTGTACCTTCCTGCTTCATAGCTTGCCCAATGAGGTTAGATGTTACTTTTGGTTTACTACTTAAGACAAAGGGGTGAAAGTGCAATAAAGGAAAGGCCCACAAGAAATTCCGGTGTCTATGTAGTACGGAGTAAAATTTAAGAAAATGGAGTAGGTTACAAAAATAGTCACGTTAGTCGCTTTCTTTTTTTTTTTTTTTATATATACCTGCGCTTTCCATCATTGTAATATGAATTTAGCCGGAGATTTTTTTGAAAGACGCTTCTATGTCAGTCAATGCTCTTGTTCGCGCACGCGCACGTGTATGTATTACGTGAGGTAGTTAAAACCGAAAAAAGTTATACCATACAACAAAAGATGGTAAAATTGTGAATATGAGACAGAGTCGTGGCATATAAGAGTGCCTCTATTTTTATTTTTATTTTTGTCGGAAATAATATAAGAGTGCCTTTAGCAATTAGCCAGAGCATCTGCTTTTTCCCGTAGTACAACCGAGAAATTCTGTCTATTGTTTTTGCTTTCCGGTTTTTACTCCTATACAATCCCCAGTTCAAAAAAGAAATAGTAGAACAAAAAGAAAAATACCAACCCCCACCCAAATAAAAACAAATTTGAATGTTGAATTTCTATTGAGGCGATAACAATTAAAGATTATGTGAACTGCAATTTTCTCATATAACGAGTGATTTCTTTGCATTGTAATGAGTGGAAAGAGATAGAAAGAGAAATGAGGGAAATGATTGTGTCATTAAAACTAAAACTAAACTGAGAAACGAACAGGGTACTCTCTCCCTCTCTCCACTCGCATAACAGAGTCATTTATAAATTAAGAAAAATATTAATACAGTAAAAGTAGAAAAAACTTTCCCATGGGATCGCCCGACCCCACAACTACATATGTGACATCACCACTAGTTTCACTCTTGTAATGCATTAAACCCTAGACTTTTAATTTGAACATTTTAAAACCCTGAGCTTTCTCTTCTATTATCTCTAAGGGTATGCGTTTCCTCTTGAGTTACTATACATTTAGGAACTTGTGAGAAACGAGGGTTGGTGTGTGATGAATCACTTTTGGTCACCCTCAATTGATGACCTACAAAACAAAGTTAAAGACACCAGTGTGGTGCGGTTCAACACCCCTCCGATACCTAAGTCAGAAATTGTTTAGAGGATAAAATAATGGAACTTGAATATATTTTGAAGTGTATGAATTGACGTACCTTTTATGTGAGTGTTTGAGCTTATTTATAGGTGTTACATAGACGGTGTAGTGTACCAACCTATCCTACATTTGCGGAGTTAGTTGGATAATATCCCAGAGGATTGAAATAGCTCTAGGAGCGTTTTATTTGAATGTGCCATTTATCTCGGAAGAGGTTTTGGCCGCGGGTGAATTTGATCTTTGAGTGTTGTAATGTTTAAATTATAAATGATTCTTTTAAGATATCTGATTCTCTTGGTGGCACACCCATATTTGTAGGGAGTCCATTACATAGGATTTTATTGGTCTGATCTGATCAGCATTGGCCTGATCAGATGACTTTGATTCTTTCTAAGTGTCTTTGGTCAGGCCAGTTATGCTGCCTTGTCAATGCTGAATATATAGATGAGGTATGTTCAGACATACATTGAGCCCGCACATGTTGATAGGTTGTTCTGGTCGGAACCTTATAAATAATAACACCAGGCCTTGGACCCATTTGTCTTGAGATAAATGCATCTACAGAGTACATCTCTATTAACAATCAATTTTGACCTATCAGTGTGTGTAAAAGGGGGGAAACTAGGGCTCTGAATGGGGAAAATGAAGGGTCTCAATTGTTACATTCCTGCCATTAGATGAGGGCTTAACTAGGGCTGCAAATGAACCAAGCCGTTCGTGAGCTCGGGTCGGTTCGGCTCGAAAAGAGCTCGTTCGAACTCCGTTCGTTAAGTTTTTATTGAGGCTCGGCTCGAGCTCGAGTTTGTTAAAACCTTAACAAACAAGCATGAGCATGGCAAAGCTCGGCTCGGCTCTACTCGACAAGGCTCGTTTACATTTTAGATGAATAAAATAATATAACTTTTTATTCCAATTTGATATCCTAATGCATTATCTTTTCAAAAACTTATTCAATTTCACTATTATTTTGATATTGAGACTATTTTCCTGTAGAGTATATAAATATAAACCATATATATATATGCACAAGTAAACTTTCGTGGTTGTTTTAAGCCTATGTGAGTATGTAAATATATTTTTTCGGTGGTTCGTTAAGGCTCGTGAACAAGCTCGAGCTCGAGTTCGTTAAAAAGTTAATAAACAAGCTTGAGCACAGTAAAGCTCAGCTCCGTTCGGCTCGTTTGCAGCCCTAGGCTTAACTAAAGGAGACAAAGCATTAACGGATATTGAGGATTCTAATTGAAAAGATATTTTAATTAGGGTTTTAAATGTTCAAATTCTAAGGCCAGTGTTTAATGTGTTACAAGGTGAAACCCTAGGGTTTTTTTAGTTAATTTGTTGAAAGTATTATTTGAATCCTTTACCAGAAAAAATGAGCAGAAATTTTAAAATTTATAGAAGCCATGCACATTTCTTGCTGCGTACGCATAGGGTAAACACCCCTAATAAACCACAAAAATTCATAAACAACACCACAAAATTTCGTAAACAACACTATAAAATTCATAACTTAGAGCCGTCTTTGTTTATCTTGAGCCATCTTTTTTTACCAAAAATTTGTAAAAATAACCACAAAAATTCGTAAAGTAAGTCACAAAATTCGTGACATGTGTACCGTATGCTCAAAAATAAAACAAGCCATAAAATTCACAAAATGAGCCACAGAAATTCATAAAATGAGTCACAAAAATGTTTGATGGGGTGTGTACCTATATTATGCATGCCTTTCTTGCAATATAAGCATAAGTACATATTTCAACATATTTTAGAGAAATCAGGATCGTCAAATTGAAACAATTCGCATCCAATACCATTCATGGTTAAAAGAAGAACCATTTTAATCCTCGATTCGATTCACGGTTAACGCATATTCTTGAGATAATTTACTCCATTTATTCTTGCCCTTCGGATGAAATTACGTAATCAACATTTGCCATTATTCTACATCAGTTTTCATAATAGATCTTGTGAGTTCCTCCAATAGTTTGTTTCTTTGCTTTGGATCCATTAAATATGCTTTTATTCTTTAAATGTCACCACGTGGTGTCTTGTATTTCCTTTGAGAATTTATACGTAAATAGTGAACACATTTGAGAAATAAAAGAATGATTCATCATTACTTAGTAAGACAGTAAGATTGCTGAGATTGAAGCCCTTAAAAGGCAAGGACTGATATTAATCTCTAATTTTCACAATATTGTCTGGTTCGTTTGCTTGGTTTGGTTTACTTTAGGAGGTTAATTCAAGTGTCTGGTGATTTTTGCTCTTGTTTGCTTTTGGCTAGTGAGGGTTTTTGCTTTTGGGTGGTGTGTTTTTTCTTTTTTTGGGTGTTTTGGTCTTTGGATGTTTTGCTTCTCCTTTTTAGGTGTTGGGGTTTTCGTTTTCGTTTTGATTGTTTGGTTGTCTTCTTGTCAGCCTTCCAATCTTTTGGGTCTTGAGAGGCTTTTTTGTTTTCTCTTACCCCATTTAATCTTGTATTTTTGATATTTAATTAATAAAATCCTTTTTTGCCGTGAAAAAAAGAAGAAGAAAACTTAGTATTATATTGTACGGCAGAATTCATTGACAGGGTTATGTGACATGGTCAAACGAAATTGCTGTAATCCTTTGAGCCATTTATTTATTTCCCAAATTTGTGCAAAATAGGTCTCGATCTATATACTTTGCAGTTTCGCGATCTAAGATTACGATTGGTGGAATTGATTTTTGGGTAAAAAGATAAATGGCGAAGATTAATGACGTCTCTTCAAGAAGGAAATTACACACAATATTCTTTTTTCACTTCAATAATTAAACCTGGCCGGGCTTATGCAATTTAACTATTTTTTTCAACATCTTCTCTTGCTTGTAAACAATGGGAGAAATATCGCACATTGCGTGTCTTGCTTTTACATTTCACGTACCACTTGTCGTAATAAAATAAATAAAATTCGTGTATTGCATCAGGGATTGCGTGGGTATAGCATAAATATTAAATGTTAGCATACATACTCTTATTTGGAGTGTATACAGTACGCAGCCCCTTAAATCGCCTTAAGTTTATAGTATTATTTTGCATCTAACGTTTGTATAACAATTCATAACATGCACTTGCATTGCTATGCAAAAAATTTACCAAAAAATTCATAACCTTGCAATAATACACCATACTAATGATGTAGTCCATTCAATGTTTGTGTTACAAATTCATTTGCAAATGTAACTAATTTTTATACAAAAGGTTATGTATTCAAGATTGATGCTACGACTTTTAAATCAAACATTATGGATGCAAATGGTGCATATGCACACTAAAATAGTTGTGTGTATTGTAAAATTTCCCTACTTGGGAGTATATAAAAGATATGTATAGGGATTCATATTGGGTGATGATTTATTGGTAAACGCACTAAATTGTAGGATATGCATGGTAACGTAGGCGAATCGTACAATTTATTTAAAAATAAGATACACTAAGAGATGCATTGTTTTTCCCCTCGAAAACGTATTGATTAGTAGTTAGATACATAACACGTCGGCATATCGTAAAATCTGTTTGAAAATAAGATACGTTGGAGATGCGTTACCTCCAAATATTTCAAATCGTAAGAATTTTGACAGGAAGGCCTCCAACAATTACTATTCAAGGCATGATCATATAGTGAAGGTTAGGCTCCTATGTCGTCAGACAAATCTAAAAACACTACATTTTCGCGATGTCATGCATGCCATGATATGCTAATGTGACAGGTTTTTTTTTGGAATTGCTTATTTTTCAATTCCCAATAAGACAATAAGACAGCGTCACATTAACATGTTCATACACGGCATTGTGAAAACTATTGCGTTCTAGCCTTACTCTTGTATTGATGTCATGGCCTTTGAAATCATTGGGCAAGGTTTGCATCAAAAACTTGGAGATGCAAAATAAATGCGGCATTTGGTTTTGGAGAAATTCTAGTTATGCGCCTTTAAATACATCTCTCAAACGCATCTATGTAATTCAGTGAGTCAACTATATATTTTATGTTCATATTGTAGATCTCGACATGAATATCATTCATGCAAGAATTAGGTTAATCGAACATTGGTAGCAATTTCAAAATTTTACATATGTCTCGGAAAATATATTTTGGGACACCCCACATTATTATTAGGTAGTGTGTTTAATTAAAAACCATGCTTAAAATGGTGTGCATGTAGCAAAACTCTTCGATATTAATATCTAACATGTAACACTTTGTGTAGGGCTCAGCCGTAGCAAGCAATTAGATGGGACAGCGAATAAATATATTTATTCAAGGATAATATTTTCCGTTACCATATTTTTATAAATCAATCAAATGCTAAGGTCCCGTGACATCACATTTTTACCAATTTATATACTAATGTAGTTAAGGTGAATTTAAGGAGTTATGCTATACCTTCAAATAAGATATTTATTGCATATCTCATCCCTAAAATCTAAACAATGTCTGAAATTTGAACTTACGATTAAAAAAACTAATTTCAATCCCTACAAGAGCTAGTTAGAATATACCTATTATTAGTAATCAAAGAACAGAAGCCGAACTTGAAGCGTGTGGAGAAAATTTCGTAATTGGGAAGTATTTAACTAAGGTTTTAATGAATAATATAGTATTTATAACAGCTATATATGTCTGCGTGATTACGTATTAAGAAAAAAAATTAGAGACTTACAAGCTTTCAAAGTTGAAACTGAGAATTTTATATGAAAGTTTTGGTTTGAGTTCAACAACGCAGAACAAGACTCAATTCATTAACATGGCGAATTTTTTCATATTATAAAATGACCATAATACATTTATAAAATGACCAAAATATCACTTTATAAATATAAGACGGAAAAACTTATTTGTGTTCATGAAAACGGTTTAAATACCTTTGTCAATCAAAATGACCAAAATGGTACTCTTGTATTTCAAATGGCTAGAATTCGCTTTGTGTCCTTCAAGAGTACTGCTATCCATACCACTTATAGTGAGTGGTATTTTGACCTTTTTATGCTGAGAGACATTTTTGCCATTTTGTTTTTGGTACTTCGGAAATATATTACGAACTAAAAGAGAGTGTTAAGCTGCATCATAAGTGCAAAAAGTATAGTACAGACCCAGATCAAAAGAGAAGAAACCATAGTAGACATAAAACGCTTAAAAATTGGCTAATCAAGGAAAGCCCGTAGGTTAAGCCTATCTCGTGTCATAAACTCCCTTATTTCCAAGGGCGGGGTGTTGGATACCACGAGTTCCTCAGTTTGCTCGGCTCCAAGTCTTGGTAGAAAGTCAGCACATTCATTGCTTGCCCTATAGATGTGGTTGATGGTGCTCCTTGTTCGATTGAGTAGATATTTCCCATCATTTAGGATGTTGCTATGAGGGTGGTTAGGATTTGCTCCTTCATTGAAGAGAATCACCGCGGTTTGAGAGTCGGATTCGATGTGGATGTTTGAGGGCCCATTCTCCAAGATGATTGTTAAGACATTTTTGCCATTTGACATGAGTATATCTAGATTGTTGTTACTGATAGGGGTATTTTGATTATTTTATACTTATCGATATTTAGTTATTTTAAAGAGTATAAAGAGTTTTTTTTTTTTTTGGATATTTTATAGACATGGGTATCCTTGTCATTTTAACATATGGAGGAGGGAATATAGAGTGATTCTATTTGAACTCATAAACATTCTTTATAGACCCAATTTCTTTGTACACTAGTTACAAATATTAATTTGTTCCCAAAATGCCATCGTCTTCAATAATTCTGCAACCTCTGTTCTTTCTTTACGATTGCTAACGACTACCAGCTAGCGGTCGCTAGCACTATGTGGAAAAAATTGACAAAAAAACTGCTGAAACTTGAAAGTACAAAGTTGCTATGTTCGGTTCCCATTTATATTTTGGCTTTGTTTAAATTTCAAATTTGTGACTCCTGCCTATTTGATTGATTAGAAGATATGAGGTACTGGGCCATTTTCCTTTTCAAGGCCATTTACTCAACCTGCTATAGATAGTGATCCTTGCACAGACGGTGCATAGATTGGCGTGTGAAGTCTAGCTACAAGTCTCACTTACTAGCGATAGCTTTTGTTGATCCATTAGATTCATCACATTTGTAACAAATTTTTTTTATAGGATTTCGTCTGTCTCGTTTTGTCTATAAAGCAAACATATTCACAGATCAAAAACACTTAACATTCATCAAGTTCCTTACCCTATTCGAACAATAAAGTATTAAAGCTTTGGATTGCAATAGTAAGTTTACATAATATATACATATCAATTTCATTATTGCATCAAAATAAATGGCTAACGTTCATCTAAAATAAATGGCTAACACGTTCATCTTTCTCTCTAAAAACCGTAGACGGTGAATTGTAGGGCCGCCTAGACACTTGCAAACACGACGTACTATGATTTAACCGATGAGAAAACAAAAATATAGAAAAGCATGGGATGGCGGGCATGGGGTGGAAGGACTGGAAATTGAAGAAGGCTAAAAGGAAGATCTGGGATGTAATACCAATGGCAATCATGTGGACATTTGGCGGCTCCAGAACAGGGTGTTCAAGATTTACCTTAACTTTTATCTTATATATACCTACAAATTTTCATATAGTAGTGTAAATAATGTGACCAGATGATATGCAAATACACAAGATATCAAAAAGTTTTTTGGCAAAATCTGTGTACTTGGGACAAGTGTAAAATTAAACCAGGGCGCGTATATACTAATATTTATTGTAGAAATTTGTATGGCGAATAGGTTTGCACAGATAAATTTTTTTATTTTTTGTATAGAGAGTTGTTTGTCGCTCAGAGAGAAGTCACAAGATGATATTAATATAATAATAGATTTTTTCTCTCAATTTTTCTAATTTTTGTCGTTACGAGTGTGTACTTTGTTTTGAGTTGATATATTAAAGGTTCCATGTGAATTACCAGGATTGATGAGTATTAGTAGTGTAAGATTAAATGTTCAAACAAAACTCGATATAATTTACATGTAATATAAAATATAAAAGGCTTTAGACTGTTCAATTGACTGTTTACGGGAAGACTTTAGACTTTAGTTGAATTGTTTACATAAAATAAATTTGTGGGTTGATTTGTTGAGCTTGAGTGTTCAAATATTTTTTAGGAGGGTGTTCAAATATTTGTGAGTTGGGTGTTCAACAATGGCTATACTTGTCTAAAACTAAAAAATTTACATGTATTTCTAAACAATTTAAGTGACCACCCTTGGTAAAGGGTGGCGCCGCCTATGACTGGACAATTTGGAACTTAAGGAATGCATGCATTTCCGAAAAATGCCACAACGGATTGGGAGAAAAACCACTGACCTTGTAAAGATCAGAATTGCGCTATGGGTGAAAGCATGAAGCATCTTACGGGGAAAAGAATTTCTCAATTGATGACTTTTTGTTTTGACTGAGTATTTTAGAATTCATTTAATTTCTCTTTTGAAATCTCAATCATGTAGATATTTTCTCTTAATTCTGTTGGCATCTTGCTAACTTTTTCCTGGATCGTGACGTGGGTTTGTCTAGGGGGTTTCATTTCCTCTTAGCTATGTTGTTCGCTCTATCTCCTTCCTTTTGATCTTTGTACCCTCAGAGATTAATAAAGTTTTTCACTGTTCAAAAAAAAGAAAGAACCATAGCAAACCGCCCCAAAACCAGCTAAAGAAAAGAAAGAAAACAACCACACCCAAGCTAATTAAAAGGAAACATCACACCAGAAAAGCTAAAAAAAAGAACCAAACACCACCCTCGCTACACCCCGAGTAGCACCAAACAAGCACTAGCGCAAAAAGAATTAGAAATCTAGATAAATAGAGGCACCACCCTCACTACACCCCGAGTAGCACCAAACAAGCACAAGCGCAAAAAGAATTAGAAATCTAGATAAATAGAGGCACCATCCTCCATATCAGCGAAAGCGCCATCTTCAAATCATTAATTTCACCCTCCTCCCTTTCCGCAATATCCTCTTCCTCCATTTCAATAATTTTTAGCAAGTATAGTTTCCATCATCTTACGAGCTTGTTCAATTAAAAGCTATTTTATGTTACTGATGTAAACAAATGAAAGAGATGAAGAAAAAACCTCCATATTTTGCTTCTTCAGTTTGATAGCCTTAATCCCATGTTGAGAAAGAAATTTCTTTTTTTTATTTTTATTTTTATCTTTTTCTTAGATCTTTTCATCCTTTTTTCCATTTTCAAAATAGCATAGATGGTTCATCTGTTGGAAAAATGTAGTGGCAGTCACAGATTCCAAAGAACAATTTCCTCTGATATATATATGGGGCCGGTTCCCCTCACACTTAAAAAAACACATAAAAAAAATACAACACTCTTCCGAGCCTCCTTGTGATGTTTCAAACCACTGATCTTGTTAAAATGAGTAGAATAAAAGGTCCTGCAAAATTTCAGCTCAATCAGATATCGGTAAGTGTTTGATCCAAACGATTTTAAAAACACTAGTTCCTGTCACAGTTTTTGCAAAACTATTTGGATCAAACACTTACCGATATCCGATTAAACTGAATTTTTGCAGGGCCTCCTATTTTACTCATTTAAACAAGATCAACGGTTCAGAACGTCACAGTGGGGCTCAAAACAAAATCGTGTGTTTTTTTATGGTTTTTTTTCAAGTGTGAGGGGAACCGAACACAAACAAATTAAAATGAATTTACAAGAACTGGAAATTAACAGAATCAAAAAATAGAGTTACAAACAGTGCCGAGTCATGTGTAACCACACTCTCCTTAACAAAGATGCGCCGCCTACCGTAGATGTTGTAGGATGAACTGGCATCTTCGTCCCAGGATACAATGGCTAGAACCACGGCCAACAGAAATCCATGTCGATTGCCTTGGCGAACTGAAGCTAGCGTTTGCCTCTCCCTCTCAAAGACGAATTCTGGAGTATATAATGTTGCACGAAAATTTGATGATCAAAACCAAAGGCCAAAGCTGCCTTTAAATAGCTGAAGATTGTGTTGGAAACTTAAATACGTGATTAATGGGGGAGCCTCCCCATTCAATACGAATTCAAATTCTGTAATTGAATTATGCAGAATCAAAACTCCTCTCACAAATGTTGCATTAGAATTGAGGAAGAAAACTGCCACAATAAATTTGGAAATTTGAATGCCATCATATCTCATCATGGAGAGGTGTAAATAGTGTATTAACCAGAGGATTTGATCACACGTATCACACACTTCGTGGGGTCCCTTCGGTTGCCTCGTAAGACCCTCCGAATGCCCCATTTCATTCACACCGAATTTCCAACATCACTTTGGATAATACATGGGTCCCCAACAATGGAAATAGAGGTCAAATTGCGACCCATTTCATCCCTCGAATCAGCCCCCTTGTAAGGAATCATCCTTTGAGCGGAAGCAACTGAACTGTCCTTCACAGTAACATTACCACCATCACTAATCTTCTCATCAACCTTGCCGGATGCCATCATCACTCAATCTCACCCGGGGACGGAGTTAGGAATTTCATTACCCAAGAGCGAATTTTTTTTCCAATATACTTTGCTGGGGCGCACGAGCCTAGATAATTCATATGAAAATTTAATCTATATAATACTTAGAGGTTTTTTTTTTTTTTTCCCCTGCAAGGACGACCGCCCCTACTGACTCCGGCTCCATCCTTGATCTCACTTAATGTTGATAGGTTTCTCCTCTGAATTTGTAGAAAATATCACATCTCTAACAGTCTAACTGAACCGTTTCCATCGCAATCACACACAGATTTAACATAATTCATAAATTCAACCACTCTACGGGAAAAGATTTGCCATTTGTAATCCAAATTAACAACTTGGTTGATAACTTCGAAGAATTAGTTAAAATCTTCACCTTCCCAACAGAGAAAGACAAGCCATTAGAACTAGAAGTACTTAGCATCATCAAAAGTAAGGGGACCCCATAATTGTCAAAAGTAAGGGGACCCCAAATTCTCCCAATGCTGAGAAAAGTACCTCCGTTCCCTAAATTTAAGGGAACCCCATAATAGTTAATCCACACCATACGTGAACAATCTGTTGTTGGGTACTCAAGTATGTAAGACTTCCTTGTTAATTCTGTTTTTTTTTTTGGGTACTGATTGTTGACTCTGTTGTTTGATTAATTAAATTCGTCTTTAAATTATATTTCAGAAAAGATTTAATTAGCATTTCCGAAAATCGAGACTTTACATGTCTCTCTATTTGGAATTTAGGGAAAGAAATGGAAAAGAAGGGAAAATGATGAAGAAGGAAATTGGAGGGAAAGTTGAATTGAACTTAAAAAATTTCCCTTCTCAATGTTAATAACCAAATAAATGGAGGGAAATTTTAAAATTTTCTCTTTTTTTAACTTCTTTTCACAAGTTCCAAATATAAGCTCTAAGGGGAGAGAGAATTTTGAACATATAAAAGACATGAAGGGATGGACATTATAAGTCAAAGTGTCCCATCAAAGAATCGTTATTTCCCATATTTTTTGGTCATTCTTAGCCTTTCTACATAATTATATATAACTAGTATTAACCCGTGTCATGCAGAAAAATTTAACATGATTAAAAATTATCATATTATTTGTACCAATTGCATTTTAACATGATTAAAAATTACTAAGCCAACGCCACATGCCGCTTTTGCTTCTCACTACAAGACCCCGGCAATACTATATGGTATGAATCGTAATTACCACAGGCATATTGCCAATGAAAAAAGGGGTAGCAGCATATACCAACAAAGAGTAAGAGGCTAGGACATTCCACCAAATGGAGAAAGGTTGACGAATTTGCTAACATCACCACGAAAATAGTATATGTAAAACCCTAAATGCACTATCAAAGTACCTTTTCTAATTACTACTTAATTAATGTGTTTTCTACCCTATTCACTAGTACTTTTCTAAATTTTGTTTTTAGTTCTTGGAAGCGGCCGTGCAGCCGGCCGCCATTTTCTTGACTCTTAGCTGTCAAATTTTATAAAAATGATCAAGGATGGAGTCAAGAAGAACAAGAACGTAAGTAGCTACTGCCACCTCGACATTGCTTAATAAACCAATTTATTATATCAATATTTTTATTTTATTATCATATTACTCTAAGTCCGTCATCTCTAGGTTTTAACGAAAAGGTATTTAATAGTAACATGTCAATATCATGGAATTCAATGTCATGATCGAAGCAAGAGCACCCTAAATATGGTCCCTTACGTGAACCAATGCTAGCCAATCACAATTCTTTTGGGTTATCATATGTAGAATGTTTCATACTCCAACATCACTTTTAAAATTCATAGACCAGGTTATGCAGTTTGAAGTGGTATATTCTTGCGAATTCCCGTCTCAATTTGTTTGTCCCATTTCTATATATATATACGTGTTGCTTATAGAATTTTCAATATTTACCAATTACAATGTTTTAAATTTTCGACTTACATGTTGCTTACAGAATTATCTATAACTTACTACGATTTACAATGTTTTTATATAGTGATAATTTTTTTTTTATATATAATTGAACTAATTGAGATTCATTAAACAATATACTAGCCCGGCCCGCAGAAACCGCCCGAAGGCGGAACCTTCAATCGGATAGGCAGTTGCATGTTAAATGCGCCACTATGTTTGTGTGAAACAAAAGACTCGTGTTTTTGGGATCTCACTGACTAGCGTCCCGCCCACTTACACTCACAAAAGCAAAAAGAATATCATAAATTATAAAATATAGACATTCCTTACAAGTCCAAAATAGAAAAAGTGGACAAACAAATTGGAATAGAGAAGCCTATAGGTTTGGGTCATGTGCAGATTGTCTCATAATTGTCATTAATTTTTCACCATTTGATTTGTAAACCAATGTGCACCATCAAAGTGAAGTTTGCCTTAGAATACTCAAATAAAAGATTAGGGACACAACCATCGCATTAGAACCTAAATCAGGAAAAAAAATATCAATTGTTTCTGGAGCACCGTCACGTGTGCTCGAGAACTTTTTTTTCCAGTGAAAGTTAGTATTGTTAATAATTGTTATTACTAAGTTTGAAGTGCATGTTGTCCCTTTGGGGACAGCATGCATGTTGTCCGATCTGGGCCGTCCGTGCTCGGCGATGAACGGCTCGGATCACATCTTGTCCAAACACATCCGAACCGTCCGCTACCAAACACATTCAAGCCGTCCATTGCCGAGCACGGACGGCCCAGATTGGGGACAACATGGATGCTGTCCCTTTAGGGACAGCACCATCCCCCAGTTCCACATTAGGACCCTTCCCCGTAACAAATTGATGTGGACCCGCTCCATCCCAAAGTATGTGACCTCCACATTAATGTTAATCGAAAAACATTTGGAAGTACCAAGTGCCGGTGCTCTAAAATCACTGTTTTCTTTCCGGTGCTCTAAAATCACTGTTATCTTTCCTAGTTCAGAAAGAACCACCAAAAGATAAGAAGTTTGCCTATGCGTACGGATGTACGCGTACGCAATATACACGAACAAATCTTAATCATTCATCCAAACAAATCAACGGCTCAGATTTTAAACACTATACTACCGGTAAGAGTTAACTCTTACAGGTGAAAGGGCAAAGGCAATTCCGGACCGTCTAAAATACTTTTGAAACTCTTACCGGTAAAAGAGCAAAGACAAATCCGGACCGTCGAAAATACTTTTGGACGGTCAAGATTGGACGGTCAAGATGCACCGTCCGTGCACTATACGTACACAAACGTGCATACCCACAGTTTTTTTTTTTTTTTTGAAAGATAAGTGGTGCAGTACCCATAGAGCATCCCCATCAGGGGCATCAAATCCCCTCAAAGCCAAATTTGATGAGTGAAATACAGCAATATCCTCCAAAATCAGACTTAACAAATCTTTTGCAAATTTGTTAAACTTGTAACTTTGCTACAGTACCGCGCCAAATTTAGCGCGGCACTGTTCACTCACCAGAGACTATTCATGCACTGTACACTTTTTTTTTAATTACTTTTGGGGAGTAAGAGTAGAAAGAAAGAATAATTTAATGTAATAAAGTTAGAATAGAGTGTCTGATTTTGTGAGTTTTTGGAAAGTGACTTGCTAAATTTGTAAAAGATGTTTTTAAAATAAAATTTGGTGTAAAATTTGGTGCTCCTGATAAGGATGCCCTTTGGGGACTACGTAACCTTTTTCCCCTTTTTCAAGCCTTTATGCATGATTGAAGAGTATAATAGTAGTAAAAGGGGGATAGAACCTTGTTAAGAAACACCCATAATATTTTAAGTCTGAATAACTTAGGAATACAACAAACATTCCACTAAACAATGAGAAAAAGTGATGATGAAGTCTAATATATGTTTGGCCCAATAAGAGGTGCACTACGTGGCATCCATGCTGGCCAATTGAATAAATAATAACCGGGCTCTCTTTAATTAATTTGATGCTTTCTTACAGTTGAAGGGGGCCTCCACATGTTGGTGGCTCGGGAAGCATTTCCAGCATTTTCTTGATGTCTCAAATTAAGGCTCCAAGAAAGAATTTTGTTTTTTTTTGGTAGAAGCAGGAAGGGGGAGAGGGGTTTATCCAATAGTTAATGGACTTGCCTCGACGGGGCTTATCACTTCAAGATCGCATGATCGATTACCTAAGCAGCAATCTCATATACGAGGACCGGTTGGAGAGTAATCCGGCTCATCGGAATATTCTTCATTACCCAAAATGAGGGGAAAAAACAAAGGGATAAAAGGGTTGAACCAATTGAGTTTATGGCCAAAATAAGGGTTTGGCTTATGTATCTCTCATGATTTGAGCGTTGGAGTGACTTTCCGGCAAGGTTTGCTCTACGTGGTGTTGAAGGGGTTTAAGTGAACCGCTCAGCTCTTGAGTTCAAAAAACTTATTAAAATTTTATATATTTTTTTGTACAACTTGATTTTCTTTAATATATTTTCGGCACTGAATAGTTCAACCATAGTTGAAGTAATAAAAATCTACATAAATTTGTGAACAAGTAGATAATATGGCTCAACAAAACAAAATAAACTAGGCTCAGTATACTTTCAATGAAAATAAATATGTTTATTTCGTACAGAGCTTTGTATACAAGAATTTTCTTAACGTTTTTTGGCACCGCTAAACTAAAATCTTGGAGCTGCCCCTACTTTCTGGTTAATAATCTCATGGACAACACTTTTGGAGCTTTGTCTATTTCAGCCAAACCAGGTCTTGGTAGTGCTTAATCAAGGCATCGTGGTTTCAAATTTACTAACTCCAGTTTCACCCCACTGGGGGGAATATGTTAGCTTAACAAATCCTTTGACAGGAACATCGATCACAGTTAGTGTGGTTGGTTCATTACTTTTTCCTTTCAGAAGAAGGTTTTACATAAAAAAAAAATGGAGGTGCTCGACTCCTGTTGTACGAATTCTACATAAATTTGAGATCTAAACACCACTTATAAGGATCTAAAAAAAAAAAAAAAAACTCCATCTATAAGGGATCCATGCATCGACAGAACCTTTTGAAATGTTTGCAACAAAATGGTTGAGGACCTACCATATATACAAGCATGGTCACAGAATTCTGGAGAGCTAGGCAATTGGTTGTCTCAATCATTGTGGTTTCAGTGAAAAGAAAAGCCAAAAGGGACCTTGCACCAAATAAGAGAACAAATCATCCACTTTGCACCTATATATAATCATAACATGCAATGTGTAATGGAAAAAATAAGCCATTGTTTTTTAGCAGTGGTGCTCAAAACCTCCTAACATCTCATACTAATGCGGGATCTGTCACTAGCTAAGTGTATGGACCCCATAAGACTGTGTGGTATTGAAAAAGTTAGGGCATTACATGCCAGTGTCCTACACCACTAAATAATTACCCGTATAATGTGTGAGAACCTATCATAGTACGACACAAAGAATCCATTTTGATTTTTTTTTTCATATGTTATGAATTCAAAACTATTCAAGGTGTACAACGTATATACTCAAATAGGAATTTGTGTTATAGTATTTCCATGCAACGACATGAAGTATGAAATAATGAAATCACGATAATCATACTAAAATACACAAAACTTGTGTGGCTAAAATTAGGAGGAAAAATGTATCACTATAAAAGATGAGAATACAACATATATCACTACATATTTTGTAATTTTTTACCCATTAAAACCCTATATAGTCCTCTAACTACCCCTTGAAGAAATTACTCCAAATAATAAATTAGGTCGGCCCTAATTAAACATCCCCTAATGTTCACATACAATAGCATGGTGTCTCATACGATGCGATCAAGAAACCATGCCATTTGTCTGTAAATGGATTTGTGTGAGCCGCGAAAGAGGTATCATATTCCGAATTTTATTAGAGACAACTCTCAAACAAAAGCCACTCAATAATTGTGCTTTCAGGTGGCATTATCTAGACCTTTTTTTCTTCCTTAAAAAGTCTAAAATGAGAGCGACTTAGTTCCTATCATCCAACTGACAAGTCTCATCGTTGGTTGGCAGCTAAGTGAGCTAACGTTCTTCTCCAGTACACATCTTTGGCAACTCAGACACACAAATAAGACACAAAAGAAATTGACAATCCAAAATAATTGTTTTGGGACAAGAACTTTTTCTTTTCTTCTTTTCACTTTCAATTGTGTCCAAGAAAATTCAGTACCAAACATATAACAAAAGAAGAAAATGACTCAAGGAAATGGATATGGTTCAAAAGACCCAAGGAAATGGAATACTAGAAAGGCTCCTTTCTCAATGTTGTTGCAGAAAATATATGCTTCAAAAAACAAGAAAATATGCTTTGTATGAACAAATATTGAAGAGGAGTTGCACACCTGAATTCCTTTCTCCGGACACCTAAGGGTTATTTTAGCTAAACAATTTAGCCAGAGTACTTTTTGTGTTAATTCAAAACAAATCGCATTTGTTAGTTTGTGTTGATTTTTTGGGGATTATTGATTTGCAATGATGGGAGGAATCTAAAAATTCAAAAAGTATGATCAAAATATATAAAAAATTCACTAAAGACATAAATAATCCAAAACAAACAGACTTTTTTTTATTATATTTGTCTTTAATCACAAAAAAATTAGTCTCATTAATAAATTTTAATTATTAGATTCTTTTTGTCAAGACAAACCAATAATCCACAAAAAATTGATGGCGAACAAACAAATACAAAAAAAATGTGAATAAGGACAGAAAAATACTCTGGCTCAAGTTGAATCCAATTCCCTTTGGGCCTAAGCATGACTACATCAAGTCGGCCTGGTTTGGTATATTGGGCTTAAAGGATAATTTCATGCATAAATGGGGAGGAGCTAGCCCATGCCTTGTCTATGCCGGAAAGTCCAAGGTATAGCCCATTGACTTGATTATGCTTGTTCATGAAGGCCCCTTTACTCGTGGCTTATTTCAAGTTAGGAAAATGTTACGATACAGGTAAATTTTAACATTTTCCCGAAAATGTCCAGAAAAAAAAGAAATGAAGGGTCCAGATTCACAATTTTGAACCCTTTATTTATCTTTTCTGTACATTTTCAGTGAAAATTTTTCGAGACCCTAGCTACTACTGCTCTTCGAGTTGAAGCCTTGAAGGAACCCATTTCGTTTGTTTCACAAATTAGTTTTCAAGAAACTCATTCGGCAAAAAGAAGGTTGGAACACGGCAAAAATTATTTAATGGTCCTATAACACCGCCATATTTCACAACTCTCCAACATCACACATTGACATAGATCCCACAATTAAGTGGATGAATTCCATATAAATGTGCAGTATTAAAGGTTTTTGGACCAGCACACTGAATTATTACTCGTCTCGGCTAACGATTTCTAACCTACTGCTCTTCGGGTTCTGGGTAGATTTATTCTGACTGAGTGGTCGGTGCTTCTCGACTGTTAGGCCTTTTTATTTATTTATTTATGAAATCTATGTTAACTTGCTGTGATATTAATTTCTCAAGTCAATATAATTTCTTCTCTTACAAAAAATTAATGTGCACATGCCAAACTGCTCCTCATGTCCCCCTGTGGACCTAATTCTCTTGGACACAGGTAATTTCTTTTTTTTTTTTTTCGAACTCAGAATTTTTTATTAATCAAAAACCGCTTGAAGGGCTAGAAACCCCAACCTGGAGCCCATTGAAAGACAAAAACCCTGACAATCAGGTTATCCATGTGGTTTGGATGGGAATACGTTGAGTACATAGAATAACTACCCTTGAAAGGGAATAAAAATTCCACCCAGGGAATAGCAAAACACAAAATAAACATAAAACAGAAAAAAGAAAAAAGAAACCTCCGGTTGTCGGATTTGTCGCCGGAGCCGCCGTCACGTCTTTGGTCACTTATTCGCCGGAGGGGTCGCCAAGACCTCAAATCTCGTGAGCTCCACTGATCTGACCCTCTTGAGGTGTGGATCAAAGCCGATGACGGTGATTCAAATCCTCCACTGCAGCGGGTTCACGAAATAAGGGTATGGCTGGCAGGGCCGGCCCAACACTTTTGAGTGCCCAAGGCAAGTTCTAAATTTTGTGCCCTTTAAACTTAACAATTTTTACATGAAAAAAAAAAAAAACTCCATCCTTGTTTGAGGGCGTCTAAACAAGCAACTAGGGTTAATTAAAGAAAGTGTATGACCATTTCCATCCTCAAAAACCAAAATTACAATTCCTCATAGTGAACCCAGGTGGAGATGAAATAGATATAACAATAAATATTTGTATCAGACAGTCTTGTTATCTAGACTCATTTTAACCAAAAAGAGAGGAGGACAACAACAAGACAAAGAAAAGCAAAATGCACATTGAAAGAGTTGGTGTAGGTGGCTCTTGTTAGTAGCATTAAGATCTAGAATAGCCAAATACTAAGGAGTAGGAACAAGAAGGAAGGTCTGGTCAAATGGTCTGCCTTATCTTTGTCCCACATCGGAAACAAAGGAAGGAGAAAGGTTAAGAGAAGGGATATAAAAAGAAATGAAGGAGGGACTTAATTATTAACGGCCTGTTCTGGTAAATTTGTACTTCAAACCAAATGGACCATCTTTTATTTTCCATTTTGGGCTTTTTTTTAATATTGGGCTATGATGGTTGGGCTCTTTTGTAACTTATAATGGATTATTTTCGTTATTTGGATCAAAAAAGTGTTCCACTCAAACCCATTTCTATAAAATGTTGGGGTGCCCCAAACAGTATCCATTTTTGGGGTGCCCTAGGCCCAGGCCTTGTGGGCCTTGGGCCTGGGCCGGCCCTGATGGCTGGCTATAAGCATACACCAATCAAGCGTAGGAGACTAGGACATTCCACCAAATGGAGAAAGGTTGATGTCTTGATGAAATATTGCTAACATCACCACGAAAATATATGTAAAAGCCTAAATGCCCTATCAAAGTACTTAATGTTTTTTCTACTCTATTCATGATTAGTACTTTTCTAAATTCTGTTTTTAGTTCTTGGAAGCCACCGTGCAGCCGGCCGCGATTTTCTCAACGCCGCCATTTTTTTTACTCATAGCTGTCAAATTTTGCAAAAATGATCAAGGATGGAGTCAAGAAAAATAAGTACGTAATTGCTACTACCACTTCAACGGTACTTAGTAAACCTATTTATTATATCAATATCTTTAATTTTATTATCATCCTATATATATATAAGTCCGTCATCACTATGTTTTAACAAAAAAGGTATTAATTAGTAACATGTCAATATCATTGAATTCAAAGTCATGGTCGAAGCAATAAATTAGCACCCTAAATAGTAAATATGGTCCCTTAAAAGTGAACCAATGCTAATCAATCACAATTCTTTTCTGTTATTAAAGCGTGTTTCATACTCCAACATCACTATTAAAATTCATAGATCAGCTTATGCAGTTTGAAGGGGTATTCTTGTGACTCTCCGTCTCAATTTGTTTTCCCGATTTCTATATATACGTGTTGCTCACAGAATTGTCAATATCTACCAATTAAAATGTTCTAAAAATTTCGACTTACGTGTTGCTTATGGAATTATTTATATCTAACTATGACTTACAATGTTTTTATATAGTTATAATTTTTGTTTTTGTATAACTAAACCAATTGAAATTCATTAAATAATATAGTAGCCTCGCAAGGAACAGCCAAAAGGCAGAACTCCTTCCATCGGATAGGCTGTGCCATGTTGAATGCCCATCGTGTAACAGAGATTGTGCAAAACAGAGAAGACTCGTGCTCCTGGTTCTCACTAACTAGCGTCCAGCTACTGACACTTGAAAAAGCAAAAAGCATCATAAATTATAAGATATATATAGACATTTTTTTTAGAAGTCCAAAATAGAAAAAATGGACAAACAAATTTGGACAAAGAAGCCTATAGGTTTGGGTCATGGGCAGATAGATTCTCATAATTGACATTAAGTTTTCACCATGTGATTTGTAAACCAAAACCAATGTGCGCCATCAAAGTGAAGTTTGTCTCGATAAATTTTGACGTACAATAGAATATTAGAGTACTCAAGTAGGAGTTTAGTCATTGTTCATTTGTTTTGTCATTGCCCAGTCACTTCTGCTATCTGGGATATCAGTGACTTTCCCCACTCCACCCTAGGGATCTCTGGTAATATGATATTTAATGGTTGGCTTCTAGATTGGATCATCCGTCTCCTGAATAACAGGGATAAATTTTATCTCTTTATTGCCATCCTTTGGTCCATTTGGAAACAAAGAAACCAACTCATTTTCTCAAATGCGAATTTCACTGATCATGCAGTTCTAGAGATTGCAAAGGATAATGCTCAGTGGTTCAAGCGGGCGGCCTTCTGGCATAAACCGACTGACTCTGATCCAAGTTTCCACAACAGAAATCCGTCTTTTATCATTAAAAAATTCCCTGATCCGTGTACTTCTAGGACATGTATCATCCATGTGGATGGAGCATGGAAGGAAGGACATCCCTGGTGTGGTTTGGGCTTCACTGTGAGCTTATTGGATGGCTCTATGATAGCTCAGATATCCGTCTCCTCCTACAGCTATAGTCCTCTGCATGCCGAGCTTCTAGCAATCCAACGTGCTATCAAATGGGCTCAATTAAATAATTTCAACGCTATCCATATCCTTACTGATTGTTACAATGCTGTTGTGCAGATTGCAGGGAAATCTGAATGGCACCACAACAATGATTTTTTGATACGCAACATCAATGCAGACATTTCAAAGTTGGCGTTTTGTCGGATCTCTAAAGTTGAGCGTAACATAGTTCAGCACGCTCATAATCTTGCACAACTTGCCATCACCTCTTTTGTGTGCCCTCCTTCCATGGATGAAGCCTTCATCTCTGACCAAAGTGGAAGATTGGGTGATGACGGTTTTCTTTAGCACATCTCCCCTTTTGCTAGTCATCCAGACACGGGAGACGGTCCTTTGGAGATCTTGGCCATTTAGAGCTTCTTTCTTGATTGACATTGCTATAACTTTTAGTCTATTTATGTTTCAGGTTGAATGGTTTGTTATTTGCTTGACTTTGTATGCTGGGTTTAATCTATGATATTCTCTCTCTTTCTCCAAAAAAAAAAGTAGGAGTTTAGGTACACGCCATTAAATTAGAACCTGCTTCCCGAAAGAAAAAAAAATCTGGATGCTGATTTTGGGGCTCCCTTTTTTTATGCAAGCACTCCAATAGTTAATGAAATTACAAAACTACCATTTTTAAGACATAAAAATTACTAGAGGCACTCCACCCCCAAATTATCTCCTCATTTACTAAGGCACTCCAAACGAAAAAATGAACCAAAACCAAACATAAACATTAGGTTTTGAACATTAACATTAACATTGTGTTCCAAATATTAAACATTCACAACATAAACATTAGGTTCCAAACATTAAACATGCATCTATGTCAGATTGTTTCACACCACTTTGCACACAGGGGGAAAAAAAACAAAAAAAAAACTAAACATTGCTAGAATTCTCTAAAATAAACAGCACACAATTGAAAGTGTTGACACTGCAAAATCTTCATAACGGCTGCGACACAAGATCTTTGTATTTTCGTACTCATTATCTACCATTTTTTCTCAAAATCTTCATAATTAACGGCCGAAAATTTTACATTTTAAAACTCATAGTGAGACAAACAACATCACCAAAGTTAAAGAACTCTTGAGAGGAAAAGTAACAGAAGTCTCAAGAGACTTTGTATGGACAAAAGGATGGTTCTACAATCATAGGCCGAAGACCACTTGTCTAGGTTGTCCTGGTGCAGAATATGGAGACAATAACATAAAGACTCTACCAATGAAACATTACATATGGAAGTAGGCAATTCAGTGACGTGTAGCAAAAGGAGTTGAGCAACTATCTGCTTTTTTCTGATAAAAAAAAAACTATTTATTTTTTTGGAGTGACTGAAGTAAAGGAGAAGAGTAAAGGATTTCGGAGTGCCTAAAGTAAATCATGGAACTTGTAAAAGGGTAATTTTGGAAAACTACTATAGCTTGGAGCCCCTGCATCAAAATTGGGAGTGCGAATATCAATTTCCAATATATATATATATATATATATATATATATATATATATATATATATATATATATATATATATATATATATATATATATATATATCTCAATTGTTTCTGGAGTAGTCAAATGTGCTCGAGGACTTTTTTTCTTGCTCGAAGTTAGTATTGTTAGTAATTGTAACTAGTGAAGTTTGAAGTTTGAACTACACTTAATTGAATTGAGAGCAGGGCCGGCCCAAGAATTTGGAGTACCCTAGGCCTAGTCTAAAAAATGTGCTCCAAGAGTACCACACTTAATTAAGCTTGTGCAAACTTGACTCGGTTACCTAATGAACAATCTCAACCAAATTCCTTGCCTCGTTACTCGGCTAGGTATTTAACAAGCCAAGCTTAAACTACTAGATGCTCAGCTCGTATGATCTCACAAATCAAGCTCGAGCTATTAAATACGTACATAAATATGAATATGTATACCCAGCTGCCAAATGGCAATACTAGTGGCTTTAGAGGGGTGGTATCTTTATAGGAAGAGGAAGGGTTGGTGAACATGCATTAGGCAATGTGGGACTTGTGAATACGTGGGAATGGAGTGCTCACTGCTCAGCCCTTTGTTGAGTTGTCCCACATCAGCAGATTTCAAAAGGCTTTGTGGGATGGTAAAAAAAAAAAATAGCACAACCTCTTCGCTAAACTACACATTGGAGTTTGTTTTAGTTGGGCTGATAGGCCTAATGGACATTGCAATTGTTTAGGCCTTTTGGATCACAATTGTTGGGTCTTTGTCTTACTCAAGTCTATCGTGAATAAGTATGGGAGTGCAAAAATTTACACTTTTTGGAGTGTCCTGGGACCAGGCCTCTAGGGCCTAGGGACTGGGCTAGCCCTGATTGAGAGCACATGATGTTACCATTGGATAACCACTCAACTTGCTTACTTGAGGACCCTTCCCCGTAACAAATTGGCGTGGACACGCTCCAACGCAACCTTTCCACACCCCCTCCCCCTCCGCAACCCTTCCACCCACCTACCCCAACTTCCTTCCAACTCCCCGATCTCCTCTATGGTTGAGCTGTTTGGCATTCAGAGACACCCCGTGGCAGACGTTCCTCTCCGTTCCAGTATGAGTGACCACGCCCAATTTTTGGATCAGGGGGGAGCCAGATCTGGGGTTTCCAAATCTGGGCTCCTGACGACGACAGAGGGTAACAGCTCTGGCGTCCTTATTTTCTGCCCTTTTTTGTATTTTTTATTATTTTTCTTTGTAGGTAGTTTTGTGGCCAGTGGTTTTAGGGCCGGCGGTTTTGTGTGTACTCGGTTTTTTGGTTAGTGCTTTTTGTTTTAATAATATTTTTCTAACTCTTCAATAAATAAAATTAAAAAAAAAAAACAAGCTCTAGTGCTAATATTTATAATGTTGATTTATTCATGAGTCATGATTTTTGAACAATAGCATTAAGAATTAGATCTGATCTTTGTGCACTGACGGCCGAATCTTCTTTCTCCATATCCTCTTTGTAGAACATGAAAAGTATCTTCTAATGAACAACAGAAACGCCATAAAATAAATTTAAGGACAAATTTCCGGAAGTAAGGTTCTCTCATGTAATTCTTGTGCACTATAAAACAGAACCTAGTACCACTTCTCTATATGACGATTCTTCAATCTACCATTTGACAAAATCCAAATACGTATATCATCTATTTGAAAAATCAAATTGATCAGACATCGGTAAATACTCAATGGGTCATAAGAGAATTTGGTTGTGAGGTATTGACCATCAATTTCTCTTGTGACAAATATGCTTCGTTCAAGTCCATACTGATTCAGCCAATCCGATTTTTGCATGAATGAGGTATATACATCGAGGCCTACCCAAAAAAAAAAAAATTTCGATCATTTCTTTTTGGATATAAAGGGTCACATGAGAAGATCACCACGTAAGAGGATTCATTCAACTGGCACATGAACACTTAATACCATGGAAGTTTCTATACTACCGTTTTATCTTTTTGTTTGACAAACATTAAAATTAGTCTTTCAGCAGTTTATACGGCCCTCCAAAGTCAAACTTAACCCCCAATTATGTATTCCAGATTTTGTGAAAATCCTTATAAGTTAACTTCTTGAAATTTAAATTTGGTACCAGAATTCGTTCCCAATTCCAGATTTCATTCACTTCTATAAAAACCATCCAGACGACCCCACAAGACCAGAAGCAAGTTACTCCATCACATCAGAACGATCTTCCAGATTTATCTACAGCATCACATCAAAACCAACTCCCAACTCCCAAGCTAGTGTTGTTAATAATTGTAATTAGTGAAGTTTGAAGTTTGAGCTAGAGTTAATTGAATTGAGAGCACAAGGTGTTACCACAAGATAACCACTCAACTTGAGGACCCTTCCCCGTAACAAATTGATGTGGACCCGCTCACATTAATGTTAATCGGAAAAACATTTTAAAGCACCACGTGCCGGTGTTCTAGAATCACTGTAATCTCTCCTAGTTCAGATGCTTCTAAAAAGAATCACCAAAAGATAAGTGGTGCAGTACCCAATAAGCATTAGCCGTGGAGTTTGGGGAGTACCTAACTTTTTTCCCCTTTTTCAAGCCCTCGTGCATGATTGAAGAGTATACTGTAATATATATAGTTTTAAAAGTGGGATAGAACCTTGTCAACATAATATTTTAAGCAATGAGAAAAAGCGATGTTGATATAGGTTTGGCCCAATAAGCGGTGGCGGCTCCAAGAATTTTGAACAGCGCGTTTAAAAATTACTTTAACTCTACTGGTCCTATTTACTAGTCATATATATACACAATTTTTTATATATCAGTTTTAATAATGAGACCAAATAATAAGAAAATATGTCACAATTGCATGTTTTCAATGAATTCTATTTATTAGGCTAAGCAAAATTAAACTGGCACATAAATACATTAACTTTTGTTGTAGGAAATAGTCTGGTGAATAGGTTCATACAAAATTTTATTTTATTCTTTTGACGTATATTCTATTTTTCAGAGATATAAGCTTGATTGTTGTTCAAAGAAAAGCCAGAGCACGATATCGATACAAATAGATACTTTTTGCTCTCTATTTTTTTTTTTTAGCTTTTGTCATTAAGAATATGTACTTTGTTTTGAGCTAATATATTATGTATTCAATTGTGAATTTCCTGGATTGATGGATATTAACAATATAGGTTAAGTGTTCAAATAAACTCGAGATAAAATTATTACATGTAATATAAAATGTAAAAGAGTTTAGATTGTATGGAGCCTCTTATGGCTTTTAATTGGGTTTTTTTTTACATTGGATTGGTTTGTGGGCTATTTTTGGGGGTTAGTTCAATTTTTTTGAGTTAAGTTTTCAAATATTTACGCGTAGGGTGTTCGTATATTTTTAGCTTTGGTGTTCAAAAATGACAAAACTTAAATAAAAGTACAAAAAATTGCATGTATTGTAAAAAAAAAACAAATTTGTTTAGGGTGTTCAAAGATCAATGTGGAGCCGCCTGTGCCAATAAGAGGTGCACTACGTGGCATCCATGCTGGCCAATTCAATAAATAATAATGGGCTCTCTCTAATTAATTTGATGCTTTGTTACGGTTGAAGGGGGGCTTGGGGGAACGGTGGTGGCTAAATGGGCTCTCTCTAATTAATTTGATGCTTTGTTACGGTTGGGGGCCCCCGGGGGGGGGGGGGGGGGGCTCCACATTGTTGGTGGCTCGTAGGGTTGGTCATTTCCTCCAATTCGTTCGAATCCGATCCGATTTCCGATCCGAACGGTTCAGCAGTATGGAGATTTGTTTGGAGATTGGATAGGATATGGGGATTTTTTTTAAAAATGTTTGGGGATCGGGTAGGGGGTGGAGATAGGCATGTCCCGGCCCCGAAATCGATCCGAATCCGTTCCCCAATCCAGCCCCGCTCCGCCCCGTCCCCAAATCCCCGAATATAGGGGTCTATTCATGAGTTATGAAACTTTTGGGTCCCACTAAATTTTCTCCAAACACATGGGGTCACACTAAATTTTCTCCAAACATTTTATTAATAATTGAACTTTGTAATACAATAAATGTGATTAAATAAGAAATAAAAATTGCATCACTATAATTTGAATACATCTCAACTAGGTTGACATCTACTCAACTATCAATCATATGCATTCTTTAAAATAAACACAAAAAATGCAAAATAAAAACGTTATTTTTTCAATCGAGTTGTTGATTTTCTTGTTCCTATTGATGAAATCAATTGTGTAAAGTTTCTCCTCGATTGAGTTTAGAAAGTTTGTCTCGATCGGGACTCAATTTGTGATTTTTAATGATACTTTTCATCCGATTAAATGCCAACCGATACGCGATCCACTTAATTTTTTCTACGACTGATGGATACCATAATATGTAAAAGATAGATGGTTTCGATCGAGAAAGAAAAAAAAAAGGCTCAGGTGGAGCTCGAGTTGGCCACTATAAGACTTTAATGCCTCGGGATGCATTAAATGTGATCCGATCACGTGGTTGCCGATATTTGATGACATCCTATTTTAGCGGCACTGATGACATCAACGAGACGTGAAATTCTAACTGTTTAGATCGACCATTGTAAAAATTGACATGATAATGACCTTAAGATCTATACATTGAATGTAGTTGATAACAAACTAACTAGTGTGTTGTAATTGAATGTACAGTAGTCACGCGATCACGACACAATCAAGATGATCAAGACCGTGCTCGTGCTGTGCTCGTGCAGGCCCAGCCCGTTCGACACATCTACTTGTAACTTGATTTTAGCATTTAATTTGTAACTGGGATTTTAGCATTTAATTTGATTTTAGCATTTAAAAAAATGATTGGACCCCGAATCCCCATGTGGATCCCCCTTCCCCATTTGGAGTGGGGATGGAGGGTGAAAATAAAGCCTTGTTGGGGATTGGGTAAGTGATGGATATGGAGAAGGGATTTCGGAATTGGGGGTGGAGATAGTACTCTCCGGCCCCGATCCGTCCCCATGCACATCCCTAGTGGCTTGGGAAGCATTTCCAGCATTTTCGTGATGTCTCAATTTAAGGCTCTAGGGTGAACTCCTTTAAACCCGCCGGAATGTGGCCGCAGAAGGCACTCTACGGTCTAGTGAGAGACTTAGAGATAAGTACCAAAGCAGTAGAGAGTATTGAATGGCATTGTATACCTTCTAGGGTTTCCTTCTCTTTTCCTATATAGGCATCGCTGACTTAGGCTCCAAGCTCGGATGTGGATCGTATGCATGACTGGGCTAATGTCACGTTATGTCACAAGCCGAGTCCGTTATGATTGCATGTGCATGCTACGAATCTTTGAACAATGTGTGTCATAACCACTCAGCCATAGCCATGATGACGTATGAGGGACGCGGTTACATGCACATGGCCTATCACGAGCTAATCGCGCACAGTAACCGTCTCGAATGACATCATCCATGACGTGTAAGTTGAACTACCTTCTGCATTCCTTGCGAGTCACTTCGGATTTACCCGGCTCGGGTGACTCGCGAATTAATCTAGTCTTGACCGATACACCGGTTCGTTCCTTCTCGGTTTAACCTTGATGGGCTTGGATGACAGTTTGGCCCATCTGTCGAGACATGAGCCTATCTTTCTTGATGATTGGGCCTTTGGTCCGAACCACCTTGACCCTTATAACTTTCATATTTCGGCCCACTACAGGCTCCAAGAAAGAAGTTTGGGACTTATCACTCCAAGGTCGCATGGTTGATTAACCTTGGTAGCGATTTGTCCTTGGGTCAATCTCACCCATGCACTCAAAAGCATCAAATGGTTGTGGAGCTGGCGAGTAATTCGGCTCACTGGAACATTCTTCATTACCCAAAATGTGGGGAAAAAACAAAGGGATAAAGGTTTTGAACCAATCGAGCTTATGGCCAAAACGAGGGCTCCGATAATATATGTCTGATGACTTAAGCGTTGGAATGAATTTCCGGCAAGGTCGGCTCTACGTGGTGTTGAAGGGTTTTAAGCAAACCGTTTGGCCTTTGGGTTCAAAAATTCTATTAAAATTTTGTATTTTCTTATATATGGCTTGATTTTCTTTAATATTGTCGGCTCTGAATAATTCAACCGTAGCTAAAGTAATGAAAATTTGCTTATAAAAGTGAATAAGTAGATAAGATATACGGCTCAACAAAACAAAATAAACTAGGCTCAATAAACCTCCAATGAAAATAAATATGCTTATTTCGTGTAGAGCTTTGTGTACAACAATTGTCTTAACGTTTTTTGGAATTGCTAAACTAAAAATTCTGAAGCTGCCCTGCTTTTTGCTTAATAATCTCATGGACAACACTTTTGGGAGTTTTTGTCTACTTCAGCCAAACCAGGTCTTGTTGGTGCTTAATCAAGGCATCGTGGTTTCAAATTTATTAACTCTAGTTTCACCCACTCGAGGGATATGTCAGCTTTAACAAATCCTTTGACAGGATGCCAAGAACATCACAGTTAGTGTGGTTGGTCTGTTACTCTTTCTTTTCAGATGAGAGGTCCTAAGTTTAAGGCTTCTCTGTGGTGCTTGACTCCCGTTGTAAGAATTCTAGATAAATTTGATATTCAAACTTATAAGGATCTTCAAAAAAAAATAAAAAAAACAACTATACTTAAAAAGAATCCATGCATCGTCGACAGAATCTTTTGAAATGTTTGCAACAAAATGGTTGAGGACCTACCATATATACAAGCATAGTCACAGAATTCTAGAGAGCTAGGCAATTGGTTGTCACAATCATTGTGGTTTCAGTGAAAAGAAAAGCCAAAAGGGACCTTACACCAAATGAGAGAACAAATCATCCACTTTGCACCTATATATAATCATAACATGCAATATGCAATGGAAAATCATCCACTTTGCACCTATATATAATCATCCACTTTGCACCTATATATAATCATAACATGCAATATGTTTGCAACAAAATGTTGGCAAAGGTGCCAACATAGTTGGGATGTTAGTTTTGCATTGTGATGCCGTCTTGCACTCACTTGTTTTAATTCTACATTGATTAATAAATCTTTTGTTGCTAAAAAAAAAAAAAAACTAATGTGGGATCTATCACTAAGTGTATGGACCACATAAGACTGTGTGTTATTGAGAAGTGTTGGGGCATCACATGCCAGTGTTCTACACCACTGAATAATTACTCATATCTAATGTGTGAGAACCTACCATAGAACAACGCAAAGAATCCTAGTTGATTTTTTTTGTATTTTTTTTTATCGGCAACAAATTTATTAAGGAATCTTGTCAAAAGGTATAACAAGATAAGGAGAAAAGGAAAGGGAGTCCAACCAAAGTTGGACAAAACACCTAAGGGCATAGACACCCAATCAACTAGGCCTAAAAGCCAAGATAAACATTACAATGCTAAAACAACCCCAAGGCTAAAAGCCCAGATATTACAATAGAGATCCACCCGAAACAAAGCCCAATCTGAGAAGCCTAAAACCAAACCCTAGCTTCCTAGCCACACAAACAGCCGCTGACCACCGTCCGCACCACCAGTCCGGATAGCAACCACCAACAACCCGCCAGAAAATACCACCACGCCACCATTAGCAACCCAAGAAAGGTTAAACCGGCACAACCACCCATTGTCGCGGAAGCACCCAATGTCATTAAGCGAAAGCCGTGAAGACCCAAGGGACAATCACTACAGGAGACCAACGCCACCACCGTCCACCACCACACAACCACCGTGCCGTTAGGAAAAATCCGGAAACCCAATAGTTAAACCAGATCGGAAAGTAAGAGGAAGATTAAGGGACGAGGACTGGAAAAACAAGGAGGAATCGAAGGGAGTATGCGGCTAGGAAATCGAATCCGGGGGTAAAACAGAGAGACCGAGAGAGACTTACCAACGCCGATCCTACGCAGCGCGGCCCGAAGAATGGTCGCTAAAAAACAGCCCAAAAAAAGACCTCGAAATGGCCGAGCGTCCAGATCCCTGACCCCAGCACGAAACACCTGCAAACTGCCACCGTCCGACTACATCCTTGTCAATCATTTTCAATAAATAGAATGGTGGAGAGAAGATGAAATTAGAAGAAAGGTGAAGGAATATATATATATATATATATATATATATAGGATCAACTTCTAATGAGGGATCCCTCATTTTTAAAATGAGGACCTAGCAATTTTTCCACTTTCCGAATTGAATTTTGACGATCCGAACCGTTATATGGATCAACTTCTAATGAGGGATCCCTCATTTTAAATAAAATGAGGACCAAGCAATTTTTCCACTTTCCAAATTGAATTTTGACGATCCAATCCATTAGATGTGTTTAAAATGTGTTTTTAAGGTCTACCGTGAGGGTTCTTCTAAAAAAAATACCCGTAAGGGCTTCATCCAATCAGTTTTTGTTAAAAATGTTATATATATAGCATTTTTAACAAAAAAAAAATGATCGGATGAAGCCCTTACGGGTATTTTATTTGGATGAATCCTCAATGTGGACCTTAAAAACACATTTTAAACACATCTAACGGTTCGGATCGTCGAAATTTGGTCGAGAAGCATGAGGTCCTCATTTTATTTAAAATGAGGGATCCCTCATTAGAAGTTGATATATATATATATATATATATATATAGAGAGAGAGAGAGAGAGAGAGAGAGAGAGAGAGAGAGAGAGAGAGAGAGAGTGAGGAGGAGGAGGAGGAGGAGAGGAAGCGTGTGGTGGTGGTGGGGGTGGGGGGGGACTATTAGAGAGAGGCGAGAGAAGTATTTTAGAGAGAGTCACCTTTTTAGAAACTCAAATTTTTTTTTTTGGGTACGTTATGAATTCAAAATGACTCAAGAAAGTGTACACAGTTATAAATTAGGTCGGAGTTGATTAAACATCCCCTAACGTTCCTACAATAGCATGGTTTCTCATGCATTTCAAGAAACCATGCTATTAGCCTGTAAATGGATGTGTGAGTCGCAAAAGTGTGTATCATATTCCGAATTGTACTCGAGACAACTCTGAACTCTCAAACAAAAGCCATTCTCATGATAGTGCTTTCAGGTGGCATTATCTAGACTTCTTTTTTTTTAAGAAAGTGTAAAATGAGAGCGACTTAGTTACTATCATCCAACTGACAGGTTTCATCATTGGTTGGAGCTAACACATTCTTCTTCAGTTGACATCTTTGGCACACACAAATAAGACACAAAAGAAATTGACAATCCAAAATAATTGTTTTGGGTCAAGAACTTTTTCTTTTCTTCTTTTCACTTTCAATTGTGTCCACGAAAATACAGTACCAAACATTTAAAAAAATATGAAAATGACTCAAGGAAATGGAAAAATAGAAAGGCTCCTTTCTCAATGTTGTTGCAGAAAATATGCTTCAGAAAACAAGAAAATATGCTTTGTATGAACAAATATTGAGTGGAATTGTTGCACATCTGGCTAGGGAGATAGGATTCAACCATTTTTTTTTATTTTTTTATTTATGAGAGAAAGTCAATAGTATTAGAATAGTTAGATTAATTAGTATCTTGGAAGAGGAGTTGCACAAATGAATTCCTTTCTCCGGACACCTAAGGGATATTTTTGCTAAACAATTGAACCCTATTTTTTGTGTTTATTCAAAACAAATCGAATTGTTAGTTTGTGCTATTTTTGGGGGATTATTCGTTCTTCGCGAGAGGAATCTAAAAAGTAAAAAAATATATATGATCAAAATATTTAAAAAGTTCACTAAAGACGTAAATAATCCAAAACAGACAAACTTTTTGGATTATATTTGTCTTTAATCACAAGAAATGTAGTTTGATTAATAAATTTTACTTTTTAGATTCTTTTTGTCAAGACAAACCAATAATCCACAAAAAAATTGATGCCAAACGAACAAATGCGAAAAAAAGGTGAATTAGAACAGAAAAAATAATCTGGCTCAAGTTGAATCCAATTTGATGCTCTCTCCTTGTTGAATTTGATGCTTTCTCCTTGTTCCTATTAGTAGTTGTATCTTTTTCGATGATTAATGAAATTTTTTTGTCGTTAAAAAAAAAAAGTTGAATCCAATTTCCTTTGGGCCTAAGCATGACTACATCAAGTCGGCCTGGTTCCGTATATTGGGCTTACGGACAATTTCATGCATTATGGAAGAGCTAGCCCGTGCCTTGTCTATGCTGGAAAGTCCAAGACATAGCCCATTGACTTGATTATGTTTGTCCATCAAGGACCCTTTACTGGTGGCTTATTTCAAGTTGGGAAAATATTTGGATACAGGAAAAACTTTTCCGAAAATGTCAAGTTGGAAAAATTCTAAACCCTTCATTTCTCTTTTTTGAACACTTTCGGAAAAAGTTTTCTGAACCCTACTGCTCCTCGAGTCGAAGCCTTGAAGGAACCCATTTCGTTTATTTTCTCAGATTAGTTTTCAAGAAACTCATTCGGTTGAAAGGAGGTTGGAACCCAGCAAAAATTATTCAATGGCCCTAGGGCACCGCCATAATCCACAACTCTCCAACACGGCAACACCACACATTGACATAGATCCCCTGATTACGTGGATGGATCCCACGTAAATGTGCGGTGTTAAAGGTTTCAGGACCCGACACTCGGAATTATTAATCGTTTAGGTTAACGATTCCAAACCTACTGCTCACTGGGTTTTGGATAGATTTATTCTGACTGAGTTGGTCGGTGCTCCTCAACTGTTAGGCCCTTTTTATTTATTTATGAATCTATGTTAACTTGCTGTGGTATTAATTTCTCAAGTCAATATAATTTCTTTTCTCTTATATAAAAAATTATTGTGCACATGCCAAACTGGTCCTCATGTCCCCTGTGGACCTAATTCTATTGGACACAGATGATTTTTTTTTTTTTTTTTTTATCCAACTCAGAATTTTTGATTAATCAAAAACAGCCCAAAGGGTTACAAACTCCAAACTGGAGCCCATTTAAAGGAAAAAACCTGCAAGCTAGCTCATGCGGTAGAGCTCTTGAATGCCCGACACTGCATCCAGGATCGAATCCATTCTCCCATCTCCCATGTAATAGATTAAGAATGGCAAATGACAAAAAAAAAAAGGCAAAAACCCCAGCAAGCACGTTATCCATGTGGTTTGGATGGGAATACACCGAGTACATAGAATAACTACCTTCGAAAGGGAGTAAAAATTCTACCCAGGGAATAACAAAACAACAAAATAAACATAAAATAGAAAAAAGAAACCTCCGGTCGTCGGATCTATCGCCAGAGCTGCCACCATGTCTCTGGTCACTTATTCGCTGGAGGGGTCGCCAAACCAACCTAAAATCTTGTGAGCTCCATGGATCTAACCCTCTTGAGGTGTGGATCAAAGCCGATGACTATGGCTCAAATCATCCACTACTATCCACGGTGGAAGTTGGAAGATGGAGGCAATGGAGGGCTTTGTAGCAACGGGTTTGCGAAATAAGGGTATGGCAAATGTCCCCCCTTGAAGAATGGAGGGGGGGGGGGCTTCTTGTTTTTTTTTTTTTGTATTATTGGATAAATGATTTGTCTGCCCTTCCTCAATTCTAACAATTTTCTTTTCGGCTAAATTACATGGACACCCCATAAACTATCCAATAGTATCATGAACACCCCATAAACTAAAAAAGTAGACAAAGAGACCTCTAAACTACTCATGTTAGACAACTGCACGGCCCCTTTTGTTAGGGAAATGTTATATATCCTTTAATTTTGGTAGGGTTTGGATGATTTTGGTTTTAATTTACCCTTAATACAACACAGCGACTTATCTATTCCTATAGAGCGGACGACGGCAAGGACGTCAAGGTGGCAAATGACAGCGGACGTTGTGGCTGTGAAATGTGGCGCCGTTCTCGTTTGGCTTAGCTTTTCTTCGAAGGGGCCATTAGACTGATTAGATCGAGAGAGACAATGGACTGTGACAATGGTATGAGAGAGAGTAATTCTCGTTATAGAGTTTTCGGGAGATGTGATCAAAGAACCTATACAACTTAGTAGATAGAGAGAAAATGTTTTGGGGTGCAAGGGTTTTTAGGTCAATTCACCTATCTGTTAACAGAGTGAGTGACCGAAGACCTTTCCAATGGTTTAGGTGGTCTCTTAATTTGTCCATTTTTTCAGTTTAGGAGGTGTCAGTGATACATGGCTATAGTTTAGGGGATGTCCATGTGATTCAGCCTTTCTTTTTAGCTGATATGTGGCATTATGTGCATGTACTACCAGGTAAACAAAGCACATGATACAACTGCGGTCACCATTTTCTCCCATTTTTATTTTAAGTTCGTTAAGTTTTTCAATCCCTTTCTAGGTTTGAACTAGTTGAGTCCCATATATATATACAGAATCAAGAAAATGCATTTTAGCCCTGTTATTGCAAATTACCCAACAAATTCCCACCAATAAAAGCCTCATGCACAAACCATGATCTTCAGTCCTCACATTCACCCACTTTTGCCCCTATAAAACAAAGGTCAATAGTCCCCATTTCACACATCAAACAATGGCAACTCTTGTGCAAAATCAGGCACAAAATGAAGACCACATTTTCAAAAGCCCCTACGCCCCGGTACGGGTGCCGGAAAACGTGACGCTTCCGGAATTCGTGCTTCAGGGTTTCGAATTGTATGCTGATAAGGTAGCGTTTGTGGAGAGTGAGAGCGGGAAAGAGTACACTCATGGGGAAGTGGTTAGTGACACCAAGAGGTTCGCCAAGGCATTGAGGTCTCTCGGGTTGAGGAACGGGCGGGTTGTGGTGGTTCTGCTCCCGAATGTGGCAGAATACGCCATTGTTGCGCTCGGGATAATGGCGGCAGGTGGCGTGTTTTCGGGTGCAAATCCGACGGGGCATGCATCGGAGATTAAAAATCAGGTGGAGGCTGCTGATGCCAAGCTAATTGTCACCAATGGGCCAAATTACGAGAAGGTGAAGATTTACTGCACAAATTGAAGATTTATTAAACTGCAGACACTATGGCATTCATTTTCAATATTTGTCACCTCTCTTTTCTCAAACAGGAGAAAATTTTGGGTACGTAGAGGGTATATAGACGTAGCGCCCAGCACCCCATCCGAGCTGCCCAAATATGTTTTGGACGGCCCAGATTTAATGGTGGCATTTTTTTAATTTTTGGGAACAAATTTACCCCCTTAAATTTGGGCCGTTCAAAACATGTTTGGACTATTCGGATAGAGTGCCGGGCACCACGTGTATATACCCTCTCCGTACCCAAAATTTTCTCCTCAATTGACAGTATTGTGGACTTATGGTGATTGGTTACAATCAAAGTCTATTGAAAATACATGTAGTCGAAGCCGACTAACTTATTCAGCTTAGACTGGAGTAGCACTATACTAGCTACTATAGCCTAAGCATAACACGTCAGTCAACTTCGGCTTCGATTTTGGCTAGAACTTGAAGCTCGATTTCATACGAGTCACTCAAAAAACCCTGTTCAACGACTACAGGTGAAAGGTCTAGGAGTACCGATCATAATACTAGGCGAACAAAGAGTCGAAAGCGCCATATATTGGGCTGAACTTCTTGAAGCCGCGGACCGTGCCGGCACCGGTACTAACAACGAACCCATTGCCCAAACCGATCTCTGTGCCCTTCCGTTCTCCTCCGGCACCACTGGCACCTCAAAAGGCGTGATGCTAACTCACCGGAACCTCATTTCCAACCTCTGCTCCACTCTCTTCGACGTAGGCCCCGAATTAATCGGAAAAGTGACCACACTTGGTCTAATGCCCTTCTTTCACATTTATGGCATAACCGGAATATGTTGCGCGACGCTTAAAAACAAGGGGAAAGTGGTGGTGATGGGGCGGTACAAAATCGATACGTACCTGAACGCTTTGATCGATCACGAGGTCACATTCGCGCCAATCGTGCCTGCGATTATTTCGGACATGGTTAAGAATCCGGCGGTCGACGATTTCGATCTTGGTAAGCTTAAATTGTATGCTGTTATGACTGCAGCGGCTCCCCTGGCGCCAGAGGTACTTAGTGCATTTGAGAGGAAGTTCCCTGGTGTGGGTGTGCAAGAGGTAATCACAACGTTTATTTCTTGACTTTTTTGAACTGACGTTTATTTCTTGACTGAGAATTTCACAATTGTGTGGAGTGAATTTTTTTTTTTTGGGTAGTGTCGGGCCAACTTGCCCGATTCACCTGCTTACGTGAGCGAGTGGGGTGGCCCTAAAATTGTTGATGGCAATGAAAATCAAACATGAGACCTTAGAAAGAGCAAACCTGTGTCAGGCTAAAACTATCAGGCCAACCTCTTGTCTGTTAATAGTTAGAAGAAGATATCTTAAAATCATTTGCTAAAGTTGTGCCTGCATTGAAAAGTGTCTTCCAAAACAGTATGTTAAATAAATAGGACATTGATTTTAGCGTTCTCCAAATTGCTCACTCCGATTAGCACTCCCCTATTGGAGTGCGGTTAGTAATTTGAAGAGTGCCAAAATCATTTGCTTCATAATTTTGTATCAAAAGAGTTGATACACCAACTTGCTAAGGAGTTTTTCACTTCTAATGATAACAATTACCAGTTCAACTTCTTCTCATCCAAGAGGCCAAAATCTTTTTTTAGGGGACAAATAAATATCATCCGACTAATATGAGTATAATGTCATGTGGTATTCCAAACCTATTGAATAATTCTATTCAAAAAAGCATCACAATTCACAAAAACGCACCTTTTTATGATTGAATCATTCCCCATATAGTAACAACGAGCATATCATTTATGAACAAAACAGTACGACCGAATTGAGGTAGACACACGATCTGCCGTCTTTGCGGTCTGGAAACTGATGAAATTCCTCAAAAATTCATTAAAAACTAAACACAAGATCATTAAAAGTTAATAACATCAATTTTCTTAAAGAAAAATTTATTTGGGGCAAACTCATTTCTTTATTGACTGGTTCAACTAGTCTTTGGAATTTTACCAGTAGTACAGTATTTAATAAAGTAAAATTTGAAAGAGGATTTGGTACAAATAATAAATATGCCTTTTTGTAAATGACTGCTGGTAGGCCTACGGAATGACAGAGCATAGCTGCATCACTCTTACCCATGGAGGGGATCCAGAAAAGGGGCGTCGAATTTCAAAGAAAAACTCTGTTGGGTTTGTGCTTCCAAATTTGGAAGTGAAGTTCATTGATCCAAACACTGGTCGATCTCTCCCCAAGAACACTCGTGGTGAAATCTGTGTGAGAAGCCAATGTGTAATGCTGGGTACGTACCATTTTTTCTGCAACACACTTTTTCTTTTTTATCCAGATACTCGCTGGTCTATGTTTTGGACTGGACGAGACAGTCCAAATTTGAACCGATTGGTATATTTAATGGTTTGGATTTTTTCATAAATTCTTACCGGAAAGAATTCATAAAGAAATATAAACCATTGATTGCAGCAAATGAACGGTCCAAATAAGAATAGTTTCATCCAATCCAAAACATGGACCGGGGAGGATCTAGATATATATATATATATATATAAAAAAAAAAAAAAAGAGTACTAAAACATCTCCTTTATTTTTTTCCGATCGTCTAGAGTGTCCGTGCCAATTTACGCGCACCTCAACTAATTCCCTCTTGGGTCTGATCAAAGGCTAGCCATCCACGCTGGACTAGAGATTTATAAGAAATCACTTTCTTACTGCTTGATCCTAATATTCAAATTCTGATCAATTATGTGGAGAACAAACCCTCAACCAATCAGAAAAACGTTAGGGCTCGCAAAAATTGTTTTTATACACCGAAAGCCGATCTCTCGTACCATTTTTATTTTCGACCAGAAATGTTTTTTGAGATTTCAAAAACGTGTTTTGGCTACTAGTTGGTTGCTTAGGATGCATTTTGAAATAAATTTCTGCAACACAATTTAAAAAAAAAAAACTGTTTTCATCTCTCCTAACTTTTTATTTTTTTTTTGTCAAGCGGAAATAGTTTTCCCAGAGTCCAAAAAAGTGCTCGATAAGTTTTTTGTGTTTTATTTTTATTTTTAAATGAGAGTTCAAAACATAAAGCAAAGACGGTACCTCGGTAGAACTTGTAGCTTCCGTTTGCTAGGATCACAAAAAATCTGAAAATGTTAGCTCTCATAATTTCATGTCACAAAATTTCGCAGGTTATTATAAAAACAACGAGGAGACTGCTCAGACCATCGATGAAAATGGGTGGCTTCATACGGGTGATATCGGGTACATTGATGATGATGGAGATGTTTTCATCGTGGATCGCATAAAAGAACTAATCAAATACAAAGGATTTCAAGTAAGATTTGGTTAATTTTCTCATAGCCACCTAGGAGCAATTATGGAGTAATTTGTATTTACAAAAAATTATGGAGTAATTTGTGCTACAAAATGTACATTTTGATTGTGCAGGTGGCTCCTGCTCACTTAGAAAATATCATCCTAACTCATCCCTCTGTTGCAGATGTTGCTGTCATTCCGTAAGTACTATCATAAGAAAATATTGATGTGTTAAATCAATTGCCATTGATGTCACATTTAACCATGAAAATGCTGCACATACCCATGTTTCATGCTATATGACTCAAGGACGGACGGAGGAGGGGACAAGCGCGGGTCAAAGTCTCCCAAGTTTTCATAAATGACTAAGTACACTACAATTTTCATTGAATCTTTGAAAAAAGTTAACACCACGGCCCCTACAATTTTGGAAAAAAATGCACTGTTACCCTTCTAAACAATGTGAATAATATTATGTAATCATCAACACGCTTTAACTTAAACAAAAATAGCAAGTCTCACATATTTAACGGATAAGAAAATTTAAGTGAGAAATGTGGCAACGCATATCACAGCTCAAATTATAATATTCCAAAGAAATTAAATATGAAACAGGCAGCCGAAGAAGACCAAAAACTTAAAATTTGACGAATGTTTCAAATTTGCAGATTTCCGGATGAAGAAGCAGGGGAGATACCGGCAGCATGCGTCGTGATGAACGCTAATGCAAAAGCAAGTGAAGAGGAGATAATGAACTATGTTGGCAAGAATGTTGCAAACTATGAGAGAGTGAGAGTCGTGCAATTTGTGGATGCAATTCCAAGGTCAGCTTCAGGGAAAATACTGAGAAGGCTTCTGAAAGAAGAGCTGGTCAAAAACATGATAAACAACAACCCGAAACTGGTGCAACATAATTAAAGTACACTGAAGTTGTCAAATTTGGGACACAAAAGTCAATAAACTTGGATTAGGACCTTCCACCTCTTTGATTGTCTATTTTTACTCTATGGGACTGCTCAAAATATTATTTGTGTTTTTCAATTCATAATGTTTTACATATATAATATGGATTTTATTTGATAGATTTCAGTAATTTCTATTTGAGGAATATTCAAAATCACAAAATGTAATAACCCATTTTTCGGACTTGTTAATAATCAATTTCTAAAAAATATTTAAGATAATTAAACTGATTAATAAAAGGGTTAATTTCTTAATTTCTAGCAAAAGGATTAGTCTGACCATTACAATAACAAAATACAAAGTTTGAGTCTTGATAGATTGCAACATTTAAACTGAAATTATATTGAACTGAACATAGCTCTAAATGGGATATGGATTCCAAGCCTCCTCCTGCTCTGTCTCAACAGCTACCTCTTCCGTCTAGTGGTAGTGCACAACCCTCTATCACCACACCTGGCATGAAACGCCAAGGCCAACAATAACACCGTGAGGGAATGACTCTCAAAAGATAATCCCTACCCTTCTAATCCATATATTACACACAATAAATAAAATAGTTCAAATAGAAAAATGACAGTAAATGTAAATGACCAATCATATCATTTTCATTATTAGTTCATCCTATATGAATTCTAAAATTCTCCTCCTTTGAAAAATCTTTTCTCCCATAAACTCCAACTATGATCGTCCCATGGTCTAACACCTGTTTTGTTCGTGCTGCACTGAGGTCCTAAATGAATCCACCTAAGTTAGATACCCATCATGTTTCATTTATGACCATAATAAGAGGTAAAGGTAGCCACCAATGTCAACAATGTCGGGTCATACCAAAATTTTGATCACTCAAAAGAGTCTTATCGGTCGCCCTTAGATAAGGATTCCTCTAGGTTGCTCCAAAACAACGCATGTGGGTTCCCCTCAGGCCGCTCCATTCCCAAAAGTCCTAGTAGGATGCCCACATCGATATCGGGTTCCCCTCAGGATACTCTTATCCCAAGAGCCTTGGTAAGCCACCCCAAAGATGGAGCCAGGGGGTGGCTAGTAGGGGCAGTCGCCCCTACTACAATTTGAAAAAACCTTACTATTGCATTGAAAAAAAAAAAAAAATATATATATATATATATATATATATATATATATATATATATATATATATATCATCAAATTATATATCCTCGTCCCCCCTCCACATATATAGTTCGTCCCCCTTCGCAAAAATCCTGGCTCCGTCCCTAGGCCACCCTTAACTTTTTATCTCTTTATTATTAATCCAGTTATCTTATTAGCATTTAATTCATTTCCCAACCACGTGATCAATAAATGATATTCACAACTTTAATTAACCGAATCAACTTTCAGAGCAAATAAAATACTCGTTCTATCTTAGTAACATGCCAAGCACCACCAAGGTCAAAATAATTTACCAACGTCTACAAGTTGAGGTTCCCGTAGTGACCCAAGTCGCTACGTCCCCGTAGTGATCTCAGTTGTAAGCCCTTTGAAATCTTTATTTAGGGTTGAAATGGTTCCTTTTTTCAGGAATGGGCACATTATGGGTAAAAAAAAATTATGATCATCGGAGATTGGTAGACACACAATTGAAGCAAATTTGCTTTATAGTGTATTCTCCAAATGATATTGGTCATCAATAAATGGTATCTGACCATCTAGCTACCAATATCCAATTAATTTGATTTTTTACATAGATAATCTACTCAACATTCCCGACAAATTATACGGTTCTAATCTCAAATACAGATTATAGAGGACCCACAACTGATATCACAATGGGGATTTGATTGTAAGATTTTTAGGATATTTATATCTATGGGCCGGTTCCTCTCACACTTAAAAAAATACATTAAAAAACACTCGATTTGTTTCAGGCCCCACTGCGATATTCCGAACAGTTGATCTTGTTTAGATGAGTAAAATAGGAGATCTTGTAAAAATTCAGCTCAATCAAATATCGATAAGTGCTTGATCCAAATAATTTTACAAAAACCGTGACAAGAACTATCGTTTTTAAAACTTTTTAGATCAAGCACTTACTGATATCCGATTGAGCTGAAATTTTGCAAACCTTTCATTTTACTCATTTAAACAAAATCAACAGTTCAGAACATCACAGTGGAGCCCGGAAAGAGTGAGGTGTTTTTTTAAGTGAGGGGAACCGGCCCCATCTATATCTATAAATATAGCATGTAGGTAGTTGGCTGATAGCCTGGTAGGGATTTAGGTAATTAGCTGTACACAATATCCATTCACACTCACACCTCTAAACGCGTAGGAATTTTCGAGAGGACTAAAAAAAAATGTACTAACTACATGAAATTATGAATAAAAATTTTATTTAAAATTCGAACCATTACAGTCAATATTAAAAGATAATTTAGGGTTGAATTAAAAAATTATTGTTACTATTGAGATGAAAATATTCCAAATTCTTATTTAAAATTTTCAGAATATTATACAAAACATTATAATGTAAGATATAGATAAATTTGTATGCACTAGGTATGTTGAAAATGGACAAACATATTGAGACGGAGAGAGTACTAGTATAGGAATCGCAATTAAGGTCTTTTTTTTTTTTAGTCTCAAAGTTGGACTTATTTGCTTTACAAGGGAGAAAGAAAAATCGGAATTTATTTTATTTAAAAAGAAAAAAGAAAAACGTGTATTTTGTTCGAGACTTCCTGCAACCAAAATATAGAAAAGTAATTTTTGACAAACAAAATTGCTGAGAAAAAAGAACCATGCTTAAAAGAGTTGAAGTAACGAAATGTTTACTCCATAAAAACCTAGCTCTTAGCTTCAAGCCAAATACTATTTCATCGGAGAGAAATAAATTTTTTGACGTACGAAAAATCATGTAGCTGTCTGAGGCGTTTTGTTGAGGCAGTAGCAAAGGCCAATAATAGAGGCTGATCGTGTGGGAACGACGATGGCGACAAGGGTTATTTGGGTGTGGTTTTGTTTGCTCTTGGCTATCTGTTTTTATTGATAAAAATCTCCGTGCGACGAGGTAGGTTGAGAATTAATTAGTAGTAGTTGGAAAAATATATTGTGCACTTTTAAAGTCTCTCTCAATAATTTTCTTTTTTTATTGTACCAATTTTTATATTTTAATCCCTGTGAAATAATGAGATTTTTTGTTGCCGAGAAAAAAAAACTAGGAATAATCTTTCTGCCCAGTGCATTAAAATATAATGTTTGGGACTCAGATTTCCAAAAAAAAAAAAAAAAAAGAAGATCAGAAACAGAGATTTGTCTGGAGCCATCTTGTTCAAGTCAAACAATACCATGAGTGCAATACGAGATTCACTTGTATCGGACAGCTATAGACACATATGTACGTAGAATAAATGCTCATACGCTCTACTGTCATCAATTTTGCTATTCCTTGATCAAACGTCGTCGGAGCCGAGACATTTTTTTTCTTTTTTGCCGAGATTGTGTACATCTAGCATGAGGTTAGAGGAAAACTAGTGAGTTAAAAAAATTAAAAGTGGTTTAATATCTTTCTTTAATTTTTGTAGACTCAAACTCCAAGCTTCTCTCTTGAAAGCCAAAAGATACTAGGAGTATCAGACATGGACTCAGACATAGTTTTTCAAAAGATTTTAGCGACTCAGTTGAATGATTTTAGCAAATGAGTTCAGCAGGTGCTAAAATCAATTTTTTGCAATCAAAAAATGAAGTGGTTCCGTGTATCGTTTTTCGATTTTTTCGCACCAAATTAAAGTACTCATCGTATACTTTAATTCGGTGTAAAAAATTCAAAAATTAAAACATGAAAACACTTAATTTTTTTATTTAAAATACCATAATTTTAGTACCTTCTGAACTCATTTGCTAAAATCATGATGATTTTAACAATTAAATTACTAAAATCTTTTGGAAAACTATGCTTAAGAGCCACATCTGAGCCGAGACCTTTCGCAAACACAAAAAGTAACAAATTAAATTATTAATGGCGTTAATGTAAGCAAGTTGCATCCTGAACTTATTATGTAATCCTATTTTTATAACATTCATATTGCATATATTAAATATAAATAATAAAAAAAAAGTAAGTCCCCGGCCGACAGGCATAATCTATGCATATCTTGAATCCAATAAGCATGCAAAAAGGCTATAAGAAACTAATTTAATTATTGGAAGATGTCCCATCACTTGCACTTCCCACTTATTTATTAGACCCATGATCTCAACTGAGTCCAAGTTGCTAATTTAATACTAAATTAATTATTGGCTGAGTTTTTCAAAAAATTTTAGCAACTCAGTTGCTAAAATCAGGGCAAATGAGTTATCTACGTGCAAAAATTTGGGTTGGTTTTAACCTAAAATCAACTCAGATTTTAACACCTGGTGAACTTATTTGCTAAAACCAAACGGAAAGCACAGCCTAATGCTTTAATTTATTGAATTCTTTGATTCACCTAGAAAAGTACAACTAATACTGGAAGCAAAAATTGCAGTTGGCACCAGTTTTTACATGCACTAAAGACGCCTTTCCTTTGGGCGAGCAAGGAAGATATACCTGTTTGGGAAGAACATGTTCTTTTTTAAGGATTGTTTGGACTATTTTAGACACACGCATCATGATTATTATTTTTCTTTGATTTCATCGTCCACAAGTAATGCACCCGATTAAAGCCGAGATAAATGTAGGAGGTTTTGAACCCAAGACCAACAAAGCCATAAATTTTTGAATCTTAAGTATTGATCACAAGACTAACCCATGTGATTTTGAGAAAGAGCATATGGAGAATGTAAACAATTGGAGAAAGCTACATATTTTATTGTGCTAAACATAATTTTTATATATGTAACGCATCTTTTTGGTTAGTTACAAAACGGGTGTAACCTGGAAGTATACGGCTTGAGTTTCCGCTAAAAATACTATTTCCCCACTTAGTCAAAAGTTTGTGTTATTTCCACTTAATGATATTTTGTGACGTGTATGAGAAGAATGATCATCTTAATGCTGTAGACAACAGTTGAAAATACCAAAAATTCCGAAAATATCATAGTGAAAAATCACCCATGGTATAAGTAATTTTGGAGAATGGTACAAGTAGTTTTAGAAAATGGTAGAGATTGGGGACCATAACCATTCAAGTCCTTTAATATTTGTGTAAAAATTCGCATACATAGCATGTGTTATTGCCATCGTTTTTATTTTGTATAATGTTAAATTTCTCCCTCTTAATCAGGTTATTAATTTTTTTTATTTTGACATTAATTGATTTGTATGATGAACTTTAGTTGGTTTTGGTGGATTAATTGGGAATTTTTAATTTGGCATGACATAAATTATAATACTAATCATTTTTAACGATGCAAGTTTCGTGCATAGCACGGGTCGCCGCTAGTATAAACAATCGGAGAAAGCTATGGTACACTTAGGATATTGTTACATATTTTATTGGTCTATGTTAAACATAATTTTGATATATGTAACGCATCTTTTCGATTAGTTACGAAAGGGACCTTGAAAATATATGGGCTGAATTTCCACTAAAAGTACTGTTTTCCCACTATAGTCAAAAGTTGGTGTTATTTTCACTTAATGAAATTTTTATGATGTATAAGAGAAGAATGATTGTCTTCATGTTGTAGGCAACGGTTAAAAATACCATAGTGGAAAATCAGCCATGGTACAAGTAATTTTGGAGAATAGTACGAGTAGTTTTGAAAAAAATTGTACACATATTTTTTGTGCCTATTATGAGGACTTTTGGTTTGTGATACACTATTTGATTCGTCACACAGTTTTATGGTATCAATTCCGTTTTAATTTTTATTTTTGTTGAAGTTACTAATAGGGTCTACAGTACACCCTAAAATAGTTATGCTATTTTTTGGTAGCCACGCCTATTTTGGATATTGGATACTCTCTCCGTTTCAAATTGTTTTTCCCTTATACTATTTTAAGATGTTCCAAATTGTTAGTCCTCTTTGAAAAGTCAAAACAAAATTTATTCAATCTTCCAAAATAATCCCTTTGCCAACAATAATCATTTCATTCAAAAGTTGAAATATAAGGGCATTGTTGAAAATTAATGAATATGTTTAATGTGAATGCAGTTGTCACGTATCTATTTAAAAAGTTAGAATTCTCAAAAGTGACCAGCAATTAGGAACGGAGGGAGTGCAAATTTTTTTATTTTATTTATGTGAGCTACAAATTTTTGGGTAATCATATAAAATTTTTGGAGGCATGTACCATAGGATTTCTGGTGCTTTGGGTAAAAAACCAAAAACCAAAAAACCAAAAAACCACTTTTGTCCTTATTCAATTTTTTTTTGCATTTGTTAGTTTCGCATCAAGATTTTGTGGTTTCTGGATTCCTCTCGACGAGACGAATCTAACAAGTATAAAATTATGGTCAAAACTCAAATTTTTTTGAATAAAGCCAAAATAGGTGGATTATTGGCCAATAATCCAAGTATTTCGGCTTTATTCAAAAAAATATTTGGTTTGACCATAAATTTATACTCGTTAGATTCGTCTCGCCGAGAGGAATCTAGAAACCACAAAATCTTGACGCGAAACTAACAAATGCAAAAAAAATTTGAATAAGGACAAAAGTGGTTTTTTGGTTTTTGGTTTTTGGTTTTTTACCCAAAGCACCATACATAAATTAAGTTATGATTCTCTCTCATAATTTCATTGTTTCCAAAGACGATATTAACCCTTCCTATTAGCCTTTCTCACACTTCTCTCACTTGAGGGCTACAAGATATAATTGTTTACAGGAATAAGATAGAAATACAGGAACTAAAAAACAATCACAATTTAAGAACTTCATTGTAGCTCGATCGAGATAATTAACAAAAATGGCAAAGGACAACATAGCGTTAGTAAGAATAATTATTAGTTTATAATCTGATTTCAATGTTCCTCCATAAACTCGACTCCAGAGATACAAACCAAATTAAGTATGAGTTTTCCAATTGATTTTATGAGAAAAATTATTTAGTCTTTGCTTGGAGGTGTGATAAAAAAACACACTATCTTCTCAAATGATAAAATCTAGTTTTGATAAATCCACCAAGGGGTGTTTTCCAAATTATTTTATGAGATAAAATCTAGTTTTGTTAAAATCATTTGAGGATCCTAGATTTTATCCGGACAAGGGGGGTGTTGTGCGGCCCTCGGCCGTCCGATCATGTGTTGGACGACCCAGATGAATTCGGCAATTTTAATTTAATTTTGATTTATTTTTACTGGTAAAAAATCCGATCGTGTTTTGGACGGCCCAGATGAATTCGGCAATTTTAATTTAATTTTGATTTATTTTTACTGATAAAAAATCAAAACACATCTGAGCCGTCCAAAACACGATCGAATGGCCGAGGGCCGCATAGCCGTGCACATCAAAACACATTTTATCTCCTAAAATCAATTGGAAAACTCAGCCTAAAAGCTAAGCTCAAGAGTCGAGGATATATAGTTCTAGCTTGGCAACATGAATTTCGATCGGTAAGTTTGAAGTTGAGTCCTAAGGCATAGTTTTCGAAAAGATTTTAGCAACCCGTTGCTAAAATCATGATAATTTTAGCAAATGAGTTCAGCAGGTGCTAAAATCATGGTATTTCAAATCAAAAAAATTAAGTGTTTCCGTGTGTTAATTTTTGAATTTTTACACCGAATTAAAGCACACGATGAGTACTTTAATTTGGTGCGAAAAAATCGAAAAACGATACATGGAACCACTTCATTTTTTGATTTCAAAACCATAATTTTAGCACTTGCTGAACTCATTTGCTAAAATTATGATGATTTTAGCAACTGGGTTTCTAAAATCTTTTGGAGAACTATGCCTAAGTAGCAATCGGTCTTAGAAAATTCGCCGATAGTTCTCATTGACGTTTACAATTTTACGTAATTATTTTGAATTGTAGACAACTAATGACTAGTATTTATCGGAAATTAAACATCATAGCTAGTTGACAAAATATACAGTTGTCCATAACGATAAGCCTTTCCTATGTTTTTCCACGTGTTTTCCTCATGTTTTGAACACATTTTTGTAAGATGTTTACTCTTATAGTACAAGAAGAAAAATCAGTCTTCTTTCAAAGTTAATAAGTAAAAAACTTTTGCATACTAGAATTGGGTGGACTCTGCAATCCTTTCTCCATAATTTCGCTCTCCATTATTGCTTTCAATAATTTTAAATAATTTCAATTTTAACTGCGCATTATTTGATATAGGTTGTGGCTCATCTATATTGTAGTCGCATAATCCTTCGTAGAGCTACCTGCACTCGCTCTCACTTATTGTTATGCGCTCCCGCTTTCAATCTTTACTTTGGAAAATTTTAGTAACATACAACATATTTTCATATGTAACTTTCAAGCTCCACTCGCGCTCGCGCACTATATGCTGAAAGTATAAGGTCTAGACTCTTATAAAGTCTAGAACTTCCTAAATGACAATAGCCCTTTCCAAAGGGACTTGAGGTTCCCGTAGTGCTCTAAGACACTACACTCTTGTAGTGTTCTCAATTACATACCTTCTAAAATATCTATTTGTAATTTAAACTGTTCATTTTCTCAAAAATATTGAGTAGATCATTCATGCAAAAAACTTAAATTGACTGGATGCTGATAGTCGTACAATTCAATAGCATTTATTTTATAAGAATGAAGGGCCAATATGATTCAGAGATTGAACTGTAAAACAAATGTGTCCCAATTATGTATCTACCTATGTCCGGTCATTGTGATTTTTTGCGTGCATGTTATGCTCAACATTTTTATAAAAATGAACGGTATAGATAGAAAATAGAGATTTTTAAGGGTCCACAAATAAGGGCACTATGGGATTGCAGTCGCTAGGGGTACCCGAATCCCTTTCCAAGTGCCCAAAAGCCTAACCTGGGAAAAAAGCTGGCCCTATCTGTGGCAGCAACAAACACATGCCTCCATGATTGATCAAAAACAGCTCACACATTCTCTCTCTCTCTCTCTCTCTAGCTCACTCTCTCCTCTCAGTCTCTCTCTCCTCTTTCACTCTCTCTCAACTTTCTCGATTTGGTAAAGTAAAAAACCTTCCAATTCGCCCCTGCTTTTCCTTGGAAAATGCTCTAGTCTTCCTCAATCTGTAAGCCCTTCCCTCTCACTTATTATTACCCGTAAACGAGCAGAAAATTGTTTTTCCTAGTCACTGTCAAAAACCCTCTGGCCGAAAAGAAAGCTGTTTCGAGGTTTTTTCTGGTTACGATCTCGTTTTCTTTTACCTCAAATTTAATGTTTCTGCCTTAATTAGAGCCCTACAAGGAAATTATTGAATTTTTATTTGGAGAAATTTTTTCTGGTTGCAATTGTTGTTTGTTGATAGAGCAGCTGTTTTTGTTTCCTATTTCGGTGAAACATCTGTTTTTGTGTTTTTTGGTAAATGTGAAACATCCAGTTGTGAAAAGTATAAAGCCTCTGGTTTTGGATCAGTTTATTGGAATTGGCGTTAAAATGCAAAAGCTGTTTCGAGGTTATTTTGGGTCCGATTTAGTTTTACTTTTGTTCAACTTGCTGTTGCTGTGAACCCTAGAAGGAAACTATTGGGGTTAGTTGAGGAATCAGCTTGATTGGGGGTTTTTTTTTTTTTGGGGGGGGTGAAGCTTGATTGGGTTAAATAAGTTGTTTGTTTATATATAGATATTACCATAGTTACCTGGTCCTTTGAGACTTTGAGTAGGGCCTTTCTCAATTAGGGGTGAGAAACGATTACGGCTGAGCCCAAGCTTGGTTTGCAAATTTAATAAGTTCCAAAAATATGTTTGGTCTTTGCTTGTTTATGAGATGGGTCTATTCAAAGGAGGTTTAATCAAGCAGAGTACGAGCTGATCTCTAGTAGCTTGAGTTATTTTATATATCATAAACCAACGGAGGAGGATATTGTTCGAGCTTGGCTTGTTTATAAAACAGATCTTGAACGTCGCGAATACAAGCTCCAACGCAGGTAGCTTACTTCATTAAGCAGTCCTCCTCCAGACTCGCTCTTGTGAATTTTAGTAATTTGAAATATTTTTAAAAGACTTTTCACCCTCCCTCTCGCTCTCTCTCTCGCGCATTCATACACGCATTATGTTAATTTAAGGCAGTACAGCATTTCTGTGAAACATACTGTTAAAACCCCTGATTTTCCTTCACTTTCCTGGAATTGGTGAGAAAAGAAAATGTAGGATGTAGTTGCGGTTTTGTTTACTTTCCTTAAATTAGCTGTCACTGTGTCTTATTGGAAACATTATTGAGCTATTAGTAGGGGAATCAACGTCATTGCATTAAAGTGGTAGCAGTAGTAGTTGTTGTTAGTACAGCTTTTATTTTTCCGATTCCAGTGAAACATCGTGTCCTTTCTAGTGAAACATCATGTCATTTTCCAGATTAGGTCGGTGATTGTTTCTTCAATTTCTGAATTTGGTAAAAGGGGAAGATGCTTTTTGTACTTTTTTTTTTCTTTTCCGTCTTCCCTGCATTATTTTCTATGGAAAGTGGTGCTTTCACTTTATGAGGTAGGGGGCACCCGGAAATGAAGCAAACACTGCATTTCCTTGGTGGAAATAAACCATTTTTCGGGGGTTAAATCCAATGAAAATGTAGAAGGAGACCACAACTTACCTTCTCCCATTTTGTAGTGAGGAACCCTCAAAGTCAATGCCACTTTGATCCATCCCATGGGTGATCTCCGGATACCTGCAACCACATTCTAGCAATAGGTATCAGTTACGTCAAGGTGTCGTCAAATAGTGCAACACAATTCCTCAAATTTTATTGCCTTTATTCTGGTTACAACCTTAAATCACTAGGCTATCCCTTGGGTTTACCCCGTAGAGTTGTGTCTCCGTTGTTTCTGACTGCACATGTTAGAGGCCTGAAAATAAGTTTATCAGGTTTTTCTTGTTTGGCAAGTGATGGTAAAATGCTTGCATCAATGGTAATTGGACACGAGAAAAGCAATTGAGATAGTTTTATCCATATTTTTCTTTATGTTATTCGTCAATGACTAATAGAGCATCGTTCATATTGGTTTTTGTTGAAAGGGACCATTTGTTAATTGAATTAGTTATTTTTCATTGGTGGGATGGTTGGTGACACATGACTATGAAAGCAGAGTCCGGAATCTTTCATGGGTTTGTTTATTGCATTGTGGATAATTTGATCTATTGGTGTTAGAAACATGCTGTTTCAATTGATGTTATATGTGCTATATGTAAAGGTTTTGAACTTTCTTTTTTGGGTGAATGAGGATTGATTATGGGAAAAGTACAGCTATTACGAGGGGCATACCCTCCAATTTACATAAGAAGAAAAGAGAACAGGGCTAAAGATCAGCACTGGGGATAATCTAGTTGACAGGGTAATAGATTGAACTAGAGGGCAATGAACAATTGTTAACCCTTTTCTGGGTTGAAATCAGTCATACTCGTGTTTTTGTTGTTGAAAATTGAAATTGAAAACGTGGAATTCCAGTTTATAAGCATGTGGTAGTAAAAAGGCGAAACATGTCCACTCATTTACACTCTATCTTGAAATAATTTGAAAGAAAGGGGAAATGAATGTGATTCATAGAGTTTTGGGAATTTTGGATAGTCAGGGTGGAACTTCCTAAAATTGAAGGTCAAACCTGGTAATTGTGTGGAGAACTAGCAGAGAGCAACAAGTGTATGGATTTCCAAATATCATTCGCTTAGATGACTGTATTTCATGCCCAGCTTCCGAAGACAAAGTGCTAGAAACATGATATCTCTGACCTAGATTCCTTTTGGCGGAAGGTGACTTTTTCTTACATTCTGCAATACATCAATGTTTTGAAATTGAGAAGCAGGAGGTGGTTCATGGATTGAGCCTTAGAATGCCACGCGTGTTCTTGACGTATCATGGCTAGCATCCTTACAAATTTATTCCAACTCTGTCTAGAGTGGTGACAAACTGACAATTAGTTCTCTTTGAGTGCTTTTTGCCGTAGTGATTTGTGTGATCCGTTTTATTTTCTTTTCTTCTCCATTTTTTTCTACTGTAGGTGTCCTTTTTAGAATACCAGATGATGTTCCACTAAACTAACATGGAGTGCTGCTTTTGTCAACAGTGCAGATCTGATTCATGAATTCTCTCCCTGCAATGGATTGGAATGCAAAGTGGGAATGGGAAAACCTAGTCATGTTTAATTCCAAAACCATGGAAAGTCTTAAGAAGCAACCGACAGACTGGGGAATTGAAGAGGAAGGAGAAATTGATACTGGGTCTTTTAATCTATATTGGAGTGGTGGTGGTTCTGGCTCCGATTTGGCGCATGGTTCTTCAGCTAGGAGCTCAATATCAGCTTCCACTGGTTCTTCATCAAAGGAGGCATTTAATCATTTTCCTGGAGATTTTAACAGGAAGATTGAATTGGCCAGAGCTGAGCTAGCTGGAACTTCTCCGCCACTGGATTCTTCAGTTGGATCTGGTGAACCACTGATTGGTCTAAAACTTGGTAAGCGGACATATTTTGAGAATCACTGTAGCGGAGGCAACGCTAAGACCTCGTCTGTCTCTACGATTCCTGTAGCATCTGCTGCCCCAGTCACAAAGAAAACCAAATCCCCTTGTCAGAGTACACCTTCCCCGCGCTGCCAAGTTGAAGGTTGTAACCTTGACCTCTCATCAGCTAAAGAATATCACCGCAAGCATAAAGTTTGCGAAAGTCATTCCAAGTTCTCAAAGGTGGTTGTAGGTGGTCTAGAACGTCGGTTTTGCCAACAGTGTAGCAGGTAATCTCTCTTTGTTTCGTACATGAGAATTGTCAGTGCTCATGGTTTCCTTCCCTACATTGATTAGACTGATACTTGCATGGATGCCTCCATGTTGTTTTCTATGGAATGTTCCTTCTTTGAAATTTGCAAGTGTAATAGAGTTGCTCTACTCTGCCCTTAAAGTTCTCCTTGCTTATGTGACTCATTTTGACACAACACTTTTTTTTTTGAAGGTTCCACAGTTTGTCAGAATTTGATGAAAAGAAGCGAAGCTGTCGCAAGCGGCTTTGTGATCATAATGCACGACGCCGCAAGCCACAGCAGTCTGCAATACAGTTTAAGTCGACAAGGCTACCTTCGCCATATCTGGGTATTGGTTTTACTTGAACTTCTTACCTGTTCCTTTCACTGTCGACTTTGAGTTGACAGCTAGAACATGCATGCAATTCTTGCTTCTAGTCTGGGATCATCTGTTCTCTAGGAAATGAAACATACTGATAATCTAAGGAAAAAACATGTAAGTTGTAATGTTTATGCAATGTGTTCCTTAAGAAATTGTGATTAAATTTCTCAATTTCCACTATTAATTTTTTGTTTTCACAAGGGATACATTCAATGATGCAACCAAAGATCATGTAATTTCTTAGAAGTAGCAACATCATTTTGCTTCTATCCTCTCATTTAACCAGACAAATAAGAAGGCAGATGTTAAAGTTGAGAAAATAAAGGTCTTCTATGTAACTTTGTATATTTTATCTTAATGAGCTAATTAAATTTACATGTAAGTCAGATGCGGCATATCCATTGGTATTTTATATGGAAGAGAAATAATTATGTGGGAAACTGAAAATGCTTCACGTACAGATAGTTGGAGATTGTCGTTTTATTGAATAAGCAATTGATTGGACTACTGGAAGTGCTACTTCGAAAGATTAGTTTATTGATTGTTCTTACTTGGATACTGACATTCTCCTTTTGCTTTGTTCAACCAATGTATACATGACATTTTAGTTTATTGATTAGATTACAAAATGAAGTTTAAAATCATAATCTTGGTTTTGCACCACACATGCAATTTGTTTGATCCATCATCCTTTTGTTGAATAGATGGGAGGCAACAGCTGGGTTTCTGGTTGAACGATGGTCCATTTGTTCACACACAGTCTTCTGCAAATCCTCCATGGGAAAGCACAAGCAGCCCCAAGTTCACATTAACGAAGGGGTATCTATTGAAATCTGAAAAAACTGGAGGCATTGATGGGCAGCTGCAATTTCCAGGCACTGAGCTATCACGTGCCATTGGTATGCCCGGCCAGAATACCAATAAGCTTTTTCCATCCAAGCGCGACAAGCCCGAGGTCTTCACTCAAGGTTTTTCCTACTTTCTTTACATGAAATCAAGCCCTTCAATTACTTTATTAATTTTTCATTATGATTTGGAATGTTTGATGTAATTCTGCTGGAAGGTTTATATTAAATGGGTAGCATCGATGACTTTGCCCGAAAAATTCAGTCACTAGTGAACAAACCAAACAGATTATTGAAGCAAACTATGATGACCAACCGTGATGGAACATTACTCTTTGTCAAAATGGCCAAAATCTTTCAGTTAAGGGAAGCGCTAGAACATCAGTACCTGGTATGACCTATGTTACATGGAAATATATTGGTGTCGGACACTTGGAATATAGAAATCTAGCATAGGCATATACGCATTCAAATTTGGACACAGGCCTTAGGACCTGCTAAATAATCATTTATTCATTATTACATATGAACGAGAGTTACAAAGTTCGGAATGAAATTTATTGGACCAAAACATGGATAAAGCAATTATGTTTTGGATTTCTAACCTCTTTAATGAGTTGTCAGACCACGAGGTTAATTGGACTTCCCTTACTTTGTCTAGCCCAGAAAGAAGTATATCACAGCTGACAGCACTTCATACATTCCATAACTACATGGAAAGAAATAATATATGTGTGCTTCACGTAGCCCGTAAGGATAAATGCTTAGAAATGACTTTTCTGTCTTGGAAATGCCTTGATCGGTACTTATCCCACACCCACAGCTGGGCCATGTCGTGTTGTGTCGGTCGACATAGGTGCTTTGCCCACAATGGAGGATCCACGTAACTTAGGGCACGGCTTCCCAAAAATAGAATTGAATATTTCCCTTCAGTCTTCTTTTGAAGTTTCATGAACAAAATGAGTTCCCGTTATTGCCCATTTTGGCAAGGCTATATGCTTTCAGGAAATTTCGTAGTTGTATTCAAAGTGATTATTTCCTCTTGTTTGATATTGTTGACTCAATGTTTTTAGTTACTTGCCCTCAAAGAACAAAACCAGCTCAAGGACAGATATTTCATGCATCAATGGTGTGGAATACAATAGGAAATAGTTCTGGCGCACACTTGGTAGAAAATCAAATCACACTCATTAAGAGATTGAGTTGAAGAATGTGATGGGTGCAATTAGTGAAGAATTACCATAAAAATGTTACTTTAAAAGTGACCAACTTATCTAGATAGATGGATTGCTTGGTTTGTTAATGATCTCCATACTTCATTCTCAAATCAAATAATCTTTATGGAAGTTAAGTTTTATAGTTTTGAGTGATTTTGTAAGTTAGTGTAAATAACTACTAATGGAGGTGGATGCTTGACATGCCAAAATTGCTTCATAAGTTAGGCTTTGGAAGGCCGAGTACTCCCCGCCTAGGCCCTAGAAGGCCCCTCACTGACTAGCCCACTAGTCGCCCGACTAGACCGACTAGTTGCCCAACTAGGCGCCGAGTACTCGGCCCTGGAAGCTAGAAGGTGCCCGGCCGCCCTAGGAGCGCCTAGCGAGTTTTAGAACCTTGATTCTATGGTCCAAACTGGAGTGATGAACGATAAATGATAAGTAGACAACATGACAATCTCCTGCTGACCGCTGATGGTGTTGCTCTTGCTTACCCCTGATATAGTGTACTGAAATTCTAGCAGTACTACCAAAAAGAGTAGCCTAACATGCGGGTAAGGATTTTGAGGTGAGACAGGATCTACACATGGGATGGCTTTGTAAAGCTTTGACTAGTCTCTGTTGAGACTTGAGAGATACAACTATGGAAGTGGTTGCAGGAATTAGCAGAAAAGAAGATTAGCTAAGAAGAGAATTCTAAAGTATTTATAGTGCCAGTTAAAACTGAATCTTGATAGCAATTAGCGAAGTAGGGGACGAGAAAGGTTAAAAGTTTTAGGTTTGGCGCTTTTTATTTAACGCACTGCCAGAAACTGGGATAAAAAAGAGTTGAAGAAGTCATGAACTCGCAACCTAAGACTCTTTTTGTGTTGGTGTTCCCAATAATGAAATTTCGAGTCATGCATTTGTTTTGTGTGACAGTGCTTTCAGTTCCTTGAAAATGTATCAATGATAATCTCTGAATCTTAGAATTCTTGTAGTCCTTGTGCGTCTAGTGTAACAAAGTGAAACTGCTGCCTCTTGTCATAAGTAAGGACAGAGACTCTCCGTAGTATTCTTGGATATGTATTGGAGCTTTCGGTTAGGTGTTGGTTAAGTGTTGTGACTCTTGAGCATTCGGTTTATAATATTAAAGTTGTTAAATTGGAAGCAATCCAACCATCCGACTTAATACGTAAGGGTAAAGGCATAGTTATACCAAATTGCTTGATAAATTTTGTAAAACAATGAAAGTCTGTAATGCTTGTAGCTTCCTTTAAACTAATCGTTAAGCATGTTGAAATCGCTTTATTAGCCCAACTTCAGGTTGGTCCGCTACTGTTAAGGAACAAGTCATCTTTCTCTATTAGACCCTTACATTCTTGTATGTTTTTCTCCCTCTGTTCTGAAGTGAAACATTTACATTATACAATTGCTTCATTGACGAGAACTTCTGCAGGTTCGAAGGAGTCCATGCTCTCTTTTAACTTGGATGCAGCACAAGAACACCGTGCTCTCTCTCTTCTGTCAACTGATTCTTGGGCCCCAGCAAACATTCCACTGGACCAACAATCCATTCATGTAAATCTTGTCAACACGACTCAGCCTCTGATGCATGGAGTGCCCCAAGGTTTGCCACTAGCTTCACCAGAGTACTGGCAGTCTCAACGCCCGACTGATTCTCACTTTATGCACACCTTTTCTGCAAATGAAAACACCCATTTCCAGGAATTCCAGCTCTTCAAAGCACCCTATGAGAACGGCCTTTACAACAACCTATTGAATTAAAAACTGGAAATCCATCTTGTGGTTTCCCTTTTTTAACGAGGTAAGGTTCTAAGATCTGTGGTAGGTTTTTGGGTTCTCTTACGATGTTACAGAAAACCAGTCACGAACCAGTCAATCCAACCATTTCTATATCCGACTAGTTATTTTTGCTTTAAAATTTTTCTAGTCATCGATCATTTGGTGGGATGAAGCTTTAGGCTGATGGAATCTAAACTCCAGTTTGTGCTTTTGATGGCTGAAAATCTGGCCACAGAAGGCTCTTTCTGCTTGTCAACCCTGACAAGAAGTGATTGTCATCTCGTACTTCGATACAATTTTACTTCTAGGTTTTGGTTTATTCCAATTAAAGCAAGGATAAAGTTATTTGCTTTATGATCCCTTGGGTGGCACTTCCTATGATATCATTGCTTCTTGTATTCTGTTCCTCATTTGATCTACCCATCTTATTTGAGCTCAGCTTGTTTATTGGACGGATAAGGTCCGGGGTCGATAAGGAAGAAGAGGGGGGTATATTATAAGGAGGATTAGTTTATACTCGGTTTGAGTAGTAATTAATGAGTGGATAAATGTGGATAATATGATAAATTACTTAGTTGCCCTCGTTAAATGATTGCATTGAGAATAAAAGATGGTTTGTTGGTCTTTTTATCGGCCGGATTTGCTAATCCTCGGATGGGGATGAGATTAGCTAATAAGAACCTTCCAAGGGGGATGAGATTAGCTCTCCCCCGTCCCTCCTCTCAGACCCAGTTTTCCAAAAGATTTTAGCACTCAGGTGCTAAAATCATGATATTTCAAATAAAAAAAATGAAGTGATTCCGTGTATCGTTTTTCAATTTTTTTGCGCCAAATTAAAGTACGCGAGGAGTACTTTAATTTGGTGCGAAAAAATTTGAAAAACGATACCTGGAACCACCTCATTTTTTGGTTTGAAATATCATTTTTTGATTTGAAATATCATGATTTTAGCACCTGGGTGTTAAAATCTTTTGGAAAATTGGGCCTTAACAAATACCATCTTCCGTGGTTAGCAGAACAAGAAAAATGAACCTTTATAGGAGAAAAGTAGGCGCACATCTTGTTCGGTTTGGGTCTCGAGACCCACTTTACACAGTCTCCAATAAAATTCTCTCTCTCTCTCTCTACTCATTACCCTCAAAAACCTCCCTCAAACCGAACAATAGTTTCTCCCCTTTTTCTGTGTTCTACGTTTTTTTTTTGTTCCTACCCCAAACCCGAATAACACAGACGTATATCAATACAAGATGTTGCCTGTTTACCAGTTCATTATATATCAGTTTGCGAATCCATATCCCCGTATTTATGATTATAGTCCATTCAGTGCTGTAAGTTGTTTCAGAAACTAACTTATTTTCAAATTGACTTATTGTGGTTTATGAGACAAGATATTTTCTCACAATATATCAACTCGAAAAGCCAATTTAGGCCAGGTATTTGGAACGACTTAAGTTAGGAATTGGCTTAAGTTAATTTTTAAATCGATGTATTGCGAGAGAATGATATGTCTCGTAAAATACAATAGCGCAATGAGTCAGTTTTGAGTTTAAACCAGGAATTGAAACAAGGCGTTGGGAGCAGAAAATTTAGATTTTAGAGTACTAAGACGAGGTAAAATGAAAAATTGCGGTGTAGCTTTTGTTTGTTCAAGATGCAGCGAGGAGATCACAAAAGTAGAGTGAATCCAGAAAGCTAAATTCTATTTTATTTCAGTTGTCATATACTCCAATATGTTTTGGACGGGAAGAGACAGCTCTGGACCATCTATTTGCTATAATCAATGGTTTGAATTTGTTAATGAACTTTTGCAGGGAACTGGAAGAGTTTGTGAACAAATCTAAACCATTGAGTATATATCAATGCATGGTCCAAACGTAGACTGTTTCCTCTAATCAAAATATAGACCGGAGAGGATCGAGATCCTATAAAAAAAAATCCCCCACTAAAGCATCCATCACACAGCCTTAAAAGACATCCTATTGGATTGATCAGTTGGTGCACCTGCTTCCACAATCAAAAGTTGCGGAACGATAAAGGCGCACACATGGTTGCACTATGCTCTATTCCTTTGTCCTCGTGCTGGTCATCGCTCGTCGTCAGCGTCTTTTTATCTTCAGGTGATAGCCTAGTTTGTGTTTTGTGGTGTTCATTTAGGTCTTACTAAGGTTTCACTGCACACACTTATTCACACTATGTTCCGTTCTTTAGGCCTATTGTTGGCCTTCGCACATCGTCGCGTTTCGTTATCTTCTGGCAATAGCATAGTTTAGTGTGTAACGGATCTATACCACTGTATTCTGTTCCATAGGCTAGAAAAGAATTAGTGACAAATTATTTTCATATTGGCCTTCGCCCGTCGCCACAGTCTCTTATTTATGTAACGGGGATACCGCATTTATTTATTTATTTATTTTTATTAGCAAAAACATTTATTACTAAAATCTTGGCAAATGGTACATCAAATATGGGAGGAGAGAGAAGGGGACTCCAACCAAAAATTGAAGAGAGAAAAACACCTATTGGGACGAGCCCAAAAACACCCGAGAGTGAGGTCCTGAACACTGAAGTCCAAAACAAAACAAAGGGCCAAGCCCAACACACTGCCTATTATTGTTAATGTATTTTTTTCTCTCTTTTTTAAAAAAGAAAAAGAAAAAGAAAGGTCACAGTAAAATTTTTTCATTTTGAGATTGGACTACCATCATTCATCAACCGAACAATTGTGCACATAAAGCTGCTGGTAGGCTTTTGAAAACTAAATTACCCCACATTTGATGATCCATGTCAGCAAAAGGAACTACTAGGTGAGGTAGCAAACTTTATACCATTTTGATATAGCTTTCTCAGTTCTCACTCTTGAAACTTCAAGAGAGAGAGAGAGAGAGAGAGAGAAATACCTCTTCAAATTGATGCATCTTCAAATATAATAATGATGATTTATGAGTTAATTATATTTTAAAGCAAAATGGGTCTTTTAAAGTCACAAGAAGAGTAAAAAAAAAATCAAAGGGATGCGAAATAGACTTGTTGCAAATGGCTTTTTAACTTGCTTTGTGTCACACTGTCACTGTCACCATAGCTAAATTGAGTATAGAAATTTGCTATTTCCTTCGAGATGCTCTAAAAGTATTTGATAACTTTGCCCGCGCCAGTATGTCAAGCAGGCTCACTTTCATGCTAAGCATGCCCTGGCTTCTTTTGTTCCTCAACCGGACACCGGTGATGGATTAGCTTCTACTAGCCCTCTTACTACTTTTGATTAGCTTTGGTTGTTCACTTTGTGTTGTATCTATATCTCTTGAGACTTCTTGTATGGCGTATGCTTGGTTTATCCAATGATATTTCTATCTACTTCTAAAAAAAATAGAAATTTTTAAAAAACCACTCAAAATTTAACCGCAAGACTCCCAAACCTCCTTAAGTTTCAATTTTACACCTAAAACTATCGCTCTGTTAATCAATTAGACCTCGGCCATGTAAATCCGTCAAATTGAAGACGAATTTTGCTGAGGTGGACTAACGGCTCAATTAAATAGCTGATTAACCCATCAATTCCAAAAAAAAAAAAAAAAGCCGACCAACCCCTTCCCTCTTCCCTCCACAAATCCTAACCCTAATATCTCCAAATCTCATTCCACATGACTAATTCCTACTCCTCGCTAGACCTCCTTGCTGCCGCCATCTTCATCCCTCTTCTCCGCCACCTTTGAGACGCTAACCTCGCTCAAGCTTTAGTCCTCTATATTACTTTGGGGATTTGCAACCACAAATTGTTGCAAAAGGTAACCAATTTCTTGAAACTTGAATGGAGTTCACTAAGACCAAAAAGTGCCATAATTTACCACGGACAAGCAGTAACTTGTTTCGACGGACAGGAATTTTACCATGGACAGGAACCAGTGGCTTTTAGTTTTAATTTGTTTCGACTTACCACTAAGACCAAAGTGCCAAATCTTGGCAATCTAGTAGAACTGGCACACACTCGATAATAAGCAACATGCGGACATGTAAGAAATCGGAGTCCATGGCGCACTATCAAGTCCTTAAAGTTCACCATACGACTCTCACACTATCGACGAGCTGCAGGATGCATTGCAAACACACAGAAAGAGCAACTTATTTGAAAATACGGACATGTTTTTGCATACCAAGGTCCGCATTCAACACGGGAGTAACATGAATCCGACCTTGGAGTACTTACCCGCAATTCACCCGTACCCAAGCCTAATTAACACAGTTTGAAATACAGAACCCTACTAATAATCTTCGACTCCCGAAATTTTCCACACTTTTTTGAGGGAAGCATCTGCTGCAATAGCAGAGATACTCCAAAACTAATGGGGCAACTTAAAACAAACTCCGGGAGAGGCCGGGAGAGGCAGGCAGGAGTAAGACCTTACACAACTTAATAGCATAGCTCAAATGCATGTTTAACATACCCACTAGAACAGAACGATAAAAGTAGCACAAAATCCTATTGGAAAGTAACCACAAACTACCTGAAAAATCTTAGCAAGAAAAACTGGCAGACACAATAGAGCATCTGAATAAGCATCTCCATAAAGACCACAACACCGTACTGGTCTAGTACAACAACTGGACACACATCATGAGAAAGGCAGAGAAACTCGACGACTGCTGCAACATGAAGAGACGACATGACTGACTGTGACCATTACTGAGCAATGCTGGACGACAACTCTGGACCTTCTCAAAACATGTCCTAGAACTCACTGGAACATTACACAATCCAATCAATAAATGCACAGGTAGAAAAAAAAAAAAAAAAAAAAAGCAATTTGCAAAGCCAACCGCAACAAAGATCTAACCATAAACATAACAGGGAGGAAAAATAAACGTCCCACCAAATGGTCATTAACTAGAGATGTACTGGGAACTTGAACATATTTTGAGATTGTAATGTACACATAGGTGGTCAACAAATTTGATGAAAGTTTCAGAAAACAAAAGGACACGGGAAGTAAACATAACTGACGACAGACCTGATCATTATCATCAGCTGGTTCAGAAGGTGATTGATCTCCCTCAGATGGTTTATCAGCACCGCAGTTTTGCCTGTTACACTTAGTCCTAAAGGGGTAATTTATGTTGTTGCATTTCTCGCACTTCCAACTCCCCTCGGGCATCTTATGTTCTGAAAGACAACAGATATATAAGTATCATTACATCACACACGAAACTTAAAAGAAAACTACATGGCAGGTTTACAAGGACTTACTTGAACCCTTATCGGCGGACTTTGGGGCCTGCATAGTTGACAAAGCATTATTTCAGCTCAACAATGCCAAAGATATTATTATAAATGTCGAAAAAGTAAGGCCACGTCACGTTTTAATACTTTTGGACTAACGAAGCTGTTTAAATATAGAAATGAAAGTAGCTCAAACCTGGGGTTCAGGCTTTGGAGTGTTGCACTTCCGCATGTTGCAAACTGTTCTGAAAGAGAAGTTGACATTTCCACACTTAGGACAAGTCCAATCATTGTCACGTGTTACATCTGCAGGTGTTTACAAGACAAACAGTTGCAAGTTAATACATAAAGAGCAAGCATCATGCCAGACCAATGGTAACAAAAGCAGCCAAGATATCACAAAATTGACACCTTTCTTTTGGGGCTTCTCCTCTGGAAAGAACCCTGGCCTTGGGCCCTGCAGAAAAAAGTTCAGCTCAGCCATGATTCCACCAAACAACTAGTACAAGAAATCTCAACTTGAAAGGTGAAAGCGCTCAAAACCATTCAAGTACCAAAAGAACAACTGGCCTCTAGGTGTCGCAAGCAAATGGAGTCTAACAACCAAAATAAAGTTTAAAAAACATTTGTCAACGTGGTTCTAGAGACAGTTTTGTGATTCTAAAACATTGTATTTAGCCATCATGAAGCACTATGGATCCTTGCAAAATACGTAACAAGTCAGAAACCGAAAATATGGGTAATGATTTGCACATACCATCCCAGGGTGAGCCATGGGCACAGCCAAGCCGTAACGGTCCATCAGGGGTGGCATGCCATACATCCCACCTGAAACACACAGTAAATAACTGAAAACATCTCCACAAAAACAAAAACGAAAAGGAAATGGGCAGCAGCTTAAAATACATGCACACTCAGCAAGTAATGTGTGCAGAAGCCAGACTGGGCTACCTTTAAAGATTATCAAGGTAGCCATTACCAAAAAGTAAACCATATTAGTGAGTTCCAAAGCAGCACAACTGGTATTCACTAAAAGCATGTATACCTAATCACCCTCACAGCTAAATGGAACTCTCCAACGAAGAGTGTAAAAGACACTGGGAAGAGAAGGTTCCCAGTAAGCCAAAGAGTAAGTTGACATTGGGAAACAGAAGCAGAATGATACCATTGTAGTTAACAGGCAAGAAAACAATTATAACTAAAAAGAACATATAAGATCACGGAGGCAATAAGCATTAACCTCTATTTAACATACAATGATCTAACTAGTGTCATATAAACCAAAAGAGTATCACAAACCATTTCCAATCATAGATCCACTTGAATATGGTGTTGGACCAGATAGATGCAGGGATCTGTATGGGCTGCCTCCAGAAAAGCGGCTGCTGTAGTTGTAAGGATACGCAGAACCGCCAGAATATGGAACATCATAAGGAGGCATAGATGATCCATTAAAGAGAGAGGAGCCATAAGGTGGCACACCCATATACATCGATGAGGGCGCACCAGAGCCTACATAGGGAGCTGGGGACGAGTAGCCATGCATGGGTTGCATGGGTTTTGCAGCAAATTTCTGAATCATGACAAAGGAACATGGTTAGAACAAGTAAAAAACATAAATGCCACACAGCTATCCAGCATTATGAGAGGCAAAATTAGGAAAGTAAAAATACTATAAAAGAACAACATCAACTTGCCCCATTGGAACTACATCATCCTGAGGCTAAATGACGTCAAACATCATAAAAACAACCAAGATAGCAATCACGATATGATAGAAGTATACATGAAAGAAAAAGCTGATAAAAAGACACACTTGACCAGGACAAAGATCACAAATGAGTAAGCAGAATTGTAGCAAATATTAGCAATCAACAAAGCCAGCTATAACTAGAAGATAAAATTGATAGGCATAGAGTAATGTTAAAATAGGTACTTCACACGTTTGCAATTGTGACTTGCATTCCATTTGAATTGACACGTTGGAGGTGAAGTGAATGATTTGATGGGGACCAGTTTGGTGTCAACTAAACTAGATTCAGTATCAAGGAGCCGAAAGTGCATGGAGGGACTTGTAAGGGGGGGATGGCCCACATTTTGACCCCTTCTCTTCACTTCCGAGACTGGGGTAAACAGACAAAGTGAAGTGCTTGTTGCCATCTTAACAGAAGGTATACCCTTTCCATCCCTTACCTTTCTGAATTGCAGTCCAATAACCAAGGAAAAGGGATGTAGTATACTCTTTCCCTCAATGGAAAACCAGACAATAGAAGGTGTCCATCCCTTCCCTTCCCTCACACCCATAAGTTCGCTTCACTCCCACTTCCCAGATATCACCTATGAATATGAGTATGAATATCGCTACAAAACTTTCATAACGAACTCTCCTAACTCGAGGAACTCTCCTATCATTCCACAACTAAAAAAAAAGTATGGTGGAAGCAATTGAATTTCAAGTCTTACCGAGTTGTGATCTGCTGGCCTAGACTGAGTGCAGTTACGCATGTTGCAAGTCGTCCTAAATGAAAAGTTGACATTGCCACAGCTAGGGCAGGTCCAATCATCTTCCCTGCGACCCCCTATAAGCATAAAGAGATTAAAAGGGCCTCTGTAATAACTGCAGAAGTCATATATATCCAAGCCAACTATTGACACAAGGAGCAACAAAAATTGGATAGTAATTGAGCTATCTTCCAAGAGCCAATTTCACCATATATGATAGCAATTCTCAAACAAAACTCCAAGCAAATCTTACATGATTGAATTAGCCAAAAAAAAAAAGTAACACATGAAATTTCACAGAGAGGATACACTATACGAGTTAACCTTGTTCAAAACCAGCATCTCATGATCTTATTTAGTTATTTAGCCATCGAAAACAACAAAAGATCAAACTTTGTACAAGCTTTCTCAAACAAACATAGACAAACAATTTATGGCCTTGGCTGATCTTTGCAGAGCTGAGCTACATGTTTCCATAGGACTATAGGAGTTACAAACACAAAAAGAACGTGGTCTCAGGAAGCCAACAGGCTTTTAGACAAATGAAGTCAGACCATTAGAAAAATTACTAGGCGTCTCGTCTCCAAACAACAATTACTGGTCACAATGGAAAGATACATAGCGAAACAATAAACTGCAATTGAAGCAATTTGTTTTACCATAATGGAGCTGTCACTAAGAAGGCACTTATATGCATAAATAATAATTGACAGAAAAAAATACATGCATAAACATAAAGAAAAACAAACACATTGTGATTACCCAGACCCTGCCAAAGGCCTCCAAGAACAGCACAGCAGTGCACCATCTTGGGTATTCATCTATTCCAAATTTAGATGAGTACCATAACTCAAACTATAAATAAAAGTGCGATCTTGTTTTAAAGCAAGTGCCTGATTTACATCGCTACTACGCGCTGGAAACACATTTTTGGGTGTTACATCACTCCGTCCGTTTAAAAAAGGTTTGGTGCTCCATTCTTTGACTTGTATACAAGGGCAATAAGAAATCGCTACACCATCCACACACCCGATGCAGCGCCACTCTAGTCTGGCTACTGTCCAGTAAAGTTTTCCCACAAAACTTCCAAGAATTTTGTGCTCAATATTACATTCACCTGGGTTTGCGGGTTACACACATTCAAGTGAACCTCAGCCATTGATTTGAAATTCTGGGCATTCTTCTTTGAAATATCTATGGAACCAAAGAATTTGTCACGTCTCACACCCAGACCCTTTTTGGAATCCGAATCTGTGACCGAATGTTAGCCACGTGGCCACCAAAGACCTTCAGGAGTGGTCCTAATCCCAAGTAAATGGAACTACATTTGTGGGGTGTTACAACTTACACATATATAAACACGCTCATTTAGATACGGGATAGAAAACACACGTACCATCAGTTCGAGCCCGCTTAGCCGCAGAAGAGTTTCTGCTATCAACCTAAAACGAGAAGTGGAAAAAAACAATGTTATCAGGTATATCTATTATAAATATTATTATTATGATTATAACAGGAACACCACTGCGCGTCAGTTTTGCGGCTAGTTCACATTTTTGTTTCCCAAACTACTCCTTTCACTGCATATATAAACTGCCAAGAAGAAGAAAAAAAAGATTTCCACTCCAAATTTTTCCTTAATATCATTCGATTATACATGTTTAATTCCTCGATACACAATCAGGTAACTACGTAAATAAAAACCTAATTTCTTCTCTCACGACATCTATTGCATCGGAACCATCGATTCAAAATCAGCAATACATACCTCCAAACAAAGGCCTCCTTTAATTGTTACTCTCTCTCGCAAAGTAACGAAGAAATTACTCAATCGAATGAATGTAGCAAATCCCCACAGTATCTCTAAACATGCATATGTACTTGTACATATCTTTTTGTGTGTGTGTGTGTGTGTGTGTGTGTAGAGAGAGAGAGAGAGAGGCGATTCAAATTACCTGAGACATGACGGCGGCGAGTGAGATCGGAGAGTGTTGACCTTGGATCTGAAAGGGCCGAGCTACGGCGAGGGAGCGAGCGAGAGAGAGGTGGGAACAAAATTGGGGGTTGCGGGAAAAAATGGGATTTTATTGATGGTTTACAAGCGTCCGAGTTTATAGAAGAGCCCTTTCTGTTTGGGCCCACATCAATTTATTCGAAGCGTTTCTTGGGCAATATTCCGGCCCAAAAAAACTAAAAAAGGGTTCAGTCTAATTGTTTCATGTCTTTCCAGCCCAGGGCCCATAAATTCACCTCTATCGTTTATTCCTCTTTCGGTTTTCATTTTTTTTTTCCCCTTTATTTTAATTTTAATTTATAACCGAATTTCTTAGTCATCTTAAATCCTGTATTTTAATATGGAACTATAATTTAATGACTAGAAAACTTCCGGTGGCTCCCAAAGGATTTTACATTAACGGTGAGAGTCGAACCTGTGAGCTTGAGAGAGTAAGCTCCTTACTTGTTGTCATGCTCCCACTCAACGAACCCGTTAAATTTACTTAGTTTGCTCTATCTTAGTGTGACAAACAATTTACGAGCCCCCCTCTTCTTGCCTTCATTTTCTGTGCACAGAACCAATTAAAATTAAGCACAAATCAGTTGCAAAATTTATCTGAACAATTCATGTATGCAACATTTTATTATGAAGTAATGTAACACTCCTTCGTTGGTAATTTCCTACGCTATCTGCTGACATACATCCCGTTACGGGTTTTTGTCGCTGCAAATATGTAGGAGTATATTTTTTTAAAAAAATTGTTCAGCAGGTTATTCTTTTTAATCTCAAAAATCTACTCGCCAGGCTTGTTCTCTGATTAGAAAAGGGTAAATTTCACTAATCTCCCCTGAGGTTTCTGACAATTGTAGAAACCTCTCTTGAGATTCTAATAATTACATTGACATCCCTTGCTTTACAAACTAGTACCAAGATTCCCTCATTCCGTTGAGTTTACTCTAACGGCGTAAGTTTAGGCCTTCAAATGACTTAAATAACCCTAAATGTTTGAGTGATTTAAGCAATTAAGTCCCTTTTTTTTTTTTCAATTGGAAGTTTAAACAATAAAACCAAAACTAAGCTTTTGGTTATATGTAATTGAATTTGTGCTAGTATTTGTACGTTTTATATATTAACTCCGTAACCGAATAAAAAAAGAATGCAAAAAAAATGAAAATTCTTAGTAGAAGAACCTTGTCAATTACATTGTTTTTGCTTGTAAAAATAAGTCATTACAAAAAAAAATTATGATCATTTATCATTCTTCTTTATTTTTTGGAGAGGATATTATAAGATAGAAATTTGCATATGCATTTCATTTGGAAAAATATTTCACGGTGACCAAAAGGAGTGAGATACATTAAGTGAATTTTCTTATTACTACAATTTGGTAAATATATAAAACAGATGAATACTTTCGCAAATTCAATCACATGTAACCAAAAGTCTTATTGGGATTTAATATTTCAAATTCTAATTGAAAAAAAGAAGAAGACCAAGACTAAATGTTTAAACCACCCAAACATTTAAGGGTATTTTATTAATTCCAAGGCCTAAACTAACAATGTTAAAGTAAACTTAACGGAATGGGAAAATCTTGGTAATAGTTTGTAAAACAATGAAGATCAGTGTAATTATTAACCTCGAGGGAGGTCTCTATATTTGTTAGATACCACGCACCGATACTCTGTGGAGGGTTGGTAAATTGATGAAGACATATCAACAAAAAAACGATGATCAAAATCAAAATATGTAAAAGACTAGCATAATACAGTAACAGCCGAAATGCTAGATTGATTTGCGTGGTCTCGCCAACATAAAAAATGCAGAATAGGTCACTAATAAAAGCCTCCAAGCATCAAAATAAAACAATCCACAGTACATCATAAAGTGCAAAGACAGTGGCATCAAAGTCTAGGAAACATCAAAACAAAATAAACAGGAGCCTTCACTAGTCCAGTCAATTAAGTGAGCTTTCAGTCTCATGTGGAAAATGTAGACACGGCCTCAACTGGGAACCCACATAAGAAGAAGACGGCTATAGCGATTGCAACAAGTGGCACGACTTGAGGCCCGTGGTTGAACCCGGCGGAGCCGGTTGTGGTCGGTGACGCTATCCCTGCCTCTGCACTGGGAGTGGGGGTTGATGGTGAAGAGGTGTTTGATGTTGAAGAGGTGTTTGTGAAGATTGCATAGTCAGGAGAGTTTGTGGGCAAGTTCAGAAGCTCTGCTCAGTTGAAAGAAAAAGGCATGACACAGTTAGTAACAGAGGAAATTCCGAAAATGATAGTTAAGTACACAGGTAATTGATTATCTATCGCGATAATTTGGAGAGACCAAATAAATTTTAATTTTCCACAAACTTTTGGAGACATTAGTTAGTAAACGAATTAAGGTTCAGCTTTCACCAATGTTCAGACCGGGATTTTCCAGAACCGTTCTATGTATTTGAGTCACACGTAGTCACATGCGTTGTGCAAAACCTACGTACATCAAATGGCCCCAGACATATCGATTACATGCTATCATTTTTGTATTTTTTTCCCCTTTCTATTCCGCTTATTACCACGGTTCGTGGACAAGGAACCTAAGCCACCAAATAACTGTACAGAGTTGAACTTTCTTTCCGTCTGTTGTTCATTGAAACATGATAATGAGGAGTTGGTTTAGCGGCTACAAATTAGTCAGGCTCTGGTTGGATGAAGCCATGTTCAAGTTCCCGTAGCCTCTTTTTGGGATGAAACATACTCCTAACCTCGTGCACAAGTGATGGGACTTTACCTTCGGTTCTAACATAGGCGTTGTGGGGTCCCATACAGATAGTGTGGTGTGGTATGGTGTGACGGGACAATACTCTCTGGCGGAGGTGATGAGGTACCATACCCGTACTTCTATTTTTTGTAGCATTAAACGTAACTACTATAACTATTCTGCAATTCTAGGTACCACAAATATTGGACATTACCATGATAATGCTAGGATTCAAGACATGCTTTCACAATGGATTTGAGAAAATAGAACACATTAAGAACTCCTAATATCCTATGACTGAATCTGCCTTAAACCAAATCCACTTTTCCCCCATTTCCCCCCATAATGGAAGACATAAAAGAAGTTTTCTACATTCACAAACAAAATGGCACAACTGATGCAACACAAGCTAAGAGGTAAAATGTTGAAGTGCCTTGGGCCAAATGTAACAACAATTCAGCAGTCACCATAATGTTTGTCAAGTGCTTAAATTGCCTTAAAAATAAGAAAGTGTTATGGTATGAGTCGGGATCAGAGCGAGCCACCACATTGAGTATGAGATCAAACTCAGCCTATATGAGTATTGAATCGAATGGGTTGAAGCTTTGCAGTTCCAGCCGCGAATGGGCAATCTATAGGCTGAGGCCTTGTTCTCTTATAGATTTTAGGTGTATTTTATGAAAATCTCATAAAATGAACATTTTATGGAGGGGTGATAAAATGGAGTTGTTTTCTCAACTGATAAAATGTAATGGTTTTCCTATAAATTTTAGGAGGATTTTATGAAAATCTCATACAATCACTTTTACATTTTATGTGTTGAGATTGGAGTGTCATAAAATGTGAGATTTTATGTCCCAAAAATCTGTTGAAGACCACACCCTGAATTAAAATATCAAAATTAAGTTCTCAAGTAGTGAACGATGAGTGAAGCTCACAAGATAAAGGGCTACTATTGACCAGTGTCAAAAAAATGGGCCACTAGGGACGCCGGTTAAGGATGAGAATGGTGGCATGTTACAATCCTAATGTCCCGCATCGTCATGCATGTGTATATAAAAACGGCGGAAATAAAAACCTAACGGGTGAAAACAAGAAGATCCCCGTTGCTACAAGTTTTGGATCTTAGAGAAAAGAAGAGCTAGCATAAGCGTTGTTCCAAAAAAAAAACTGTCTTTTTAGCAAATTGTCCTTTATTGTCTTTTTACGTTTTACGAGACATGTTAATTTCTCCCAATACATCATCCCAAAAAGCCCGTAAAAGACAATGCTACAAAAGACAGTTTTCTGGAATAATGCCTAATTCCTAACATCACAGTATACTGAATTGAACGTACACATCCATTGATGGCAACCACCAGCACCTACATTTTAATTATTCTCATGAAAAGACACTCTTAATTAACTTCATCTTTACAGCAAGCATTAACAAAACCAAGTTACTCGTAAAACTTCTCCATATATCCCCACCTCCTTGAAGTCGTTGCCGAATGATTTTTACTCCTTTCAATGTTGTACCCCAAAGATCAAAACCAAACACACACGAAACACACACAACATAACAACATAGATTTTTACGTGATTCTCCAAAATTAGGCACTCCGCAGAGGAATTGGCCAAGCAAATCAATATAAAGCGAGAACGAAGGTTTCTCAACACTCTACACTCCTTCTGCGTTTACAACGCTACTCTCCTTAATTAACCTGATTATCTGATGGAACCAAATTAGGTTCCATTTATAGCCAAACCAAAGGACACAGTTCACCATCACGCTAGACAAAGCCTTCAATTCATACGGTTGGGAGTTAACGTCCAAGTTGCTTCAAGTTGGCTAAAGTGAAAGGCCTAGTTAATTGGGGGATCCACCCCATCCACCAGTCAACAAAATTGATACTTTTTTACACCCGATATCAAGGGTTTCAGTTACCTATGGGCATAGTTTCTTGATTCATGATTTGATTCGATTCACGGCAAATTCGGGTATGAAACGAACTTCCTAAATGAGACTCTTTATATTATTAAGCATACAAAATTTGATAAACCGATACTCTTCATAAAAAATGACAAAAGATTTACTATTACAAAAATTTTAATGTATACTTCCAAATCTATTAATTGAACATTAATTTTCTCACACTATTATTAGCTGCAAATGCAATATTAGGTTTTCATAATCATACTTTTTCACCATATCCATCATCCATCTCAATAGTTAACAAAGCCAGTTAATCTATTTAATCTTTCTTAAGGCATGGTTAACTGACTCATCGAAGATAAGTTTTAATCAAATTTATTTCATGTGTAGCAATCTTAAACAAAAAAATAATAGGACCAAACATTATATCTAAGGGCCTTAAATATTTGGAGTTCCCTATTTTTAACAATTTTTGGGAGGCCGAAACCGTGGCCACATGCGAGCCGGCTCTGTGAATCACGACTAATAGTCGACCGTTGAAAAGGTAATTTAGGCACTTGTCAAACCACTTCCTACGTACTATGTATCATCGATACCCTAGACAATCTTAGACTGCAACCGCAACCGGTAACTATGCTGGCTGGCACTATTACGGGCAACCGGTAACTATGCTGGCTGGTACTATTACATGTCCCGATACCGTTATTTAAGCATATGTGACTTAAGAGGGAGGGAGAGAGAGATTTTCCTACTAGGGCAATCACTGACGCTAGCACTTCCACCTATGTATCATTCGATACCCAAGACAATGTTAGATTGCAATCGTAACGGGCAGAGGCGAAGCTAGGATTTTAGGTTAGCAGGGTCAAAAATTAGATCTATATGCAAGTTATTTTTTTTATTTGCTCATGCAAAATAATAATAATAATAATAAGAGGTTAACAATGACATAGATTTGTAGTGATACATGTACTTTTGCTTTATAATTGGTCCCGATGACTTATTATATTTCAAAATAATGTACGATAGCTTTATTTCTAATAATTTCAACTCTTGAAAATAAGAAAAACCCTGAGAACTCTATCCTTTTTAAGCAAGTTTAGGCAATTTACAAAATTTTTATGGGGTCAAAATTGCAAAATTTATCTCCAAACTATAAAAAATCCTTGTGAAAAAATTAACTTGAGAGGGGTCAAGTGACCCCTCTTGTCTCTTAGTCCCTCCGCCCATGGCAACCGGTAACTATGCCGGCCGATACCGTTATTTAAGCATATGTGACTTAGACGGAGAGAGAGAGAGAGAGAGAGAGAGATTTTCTTACTGGGGCAATCACTGATGCTAGCATTGGTCAACTTGCAAGCAGTAGGAAGCTGGATGAGTCTGGCCTCCTGAATACCCATCCTCTTGATCTGCTCACTTCCGTTGTGGGCCTGCTGTATAACATAGCACAAGCAAACAGGGTCTTTCCCCTTGATCTCCGTCACAGAGTCACAGCAATCCTTCGACGGCGTCGTTGCCTTCCCCGTCGCGTACGTCAGGCACTCCGCCAGCTTCTGGAAGTCGTTGCTGCACTGTTCACCCAGCGTCTCTGCCTCTGCCGCCGTACAGGCTAGCAGTGCCACCGCGAAGAGAACGGTTAGGAAATGAAGTTGGGATCTCATTTTGTTCGGTTGCTTTTGGATTTGTAGTGAATGAATGCAGTTGGAGTTGTGGCGTTTTTTTTAGGGCTGAGAGAGTCGTGTTATTTGTTACTACTAGCTAGCAGAGAGAGAGAGGGAGGGGTGGGTACTAATACTATGGCCACATGGAAGGATGGTTTGGAATAGTTTTTAAGCCAAACTGGAAAACACGTGGGGCTCCGGACGCTGATATATCCTGTCATTTTTTTTCGAGTCACATCCGAGCGAATTGTTGGTTTCTATCGTCGTCGGTGCTGTAAAGTTTTGCGGCTCTTGTATTTTCTTTGTTTTTTTTTCCTTCTGTATTTTCGGACCGGTAATGTCTTTTTTTTAGTCTAATAATATAAGTTTTTTCGATTAAAAAAAAATCGAAAACACAATTGCATTTGGAACAGGCAAGTTTTGGGTGACGGGCACTCGGGCAAGCACCACGTGGCCGTGCCCAAGCACCAATCTCGGTTGTCAACTTTTGGACGGTCAGGATTTAAAAGAGAAAAAGAAGGGAGAGAGAAGAGAGAATGAATCTAGACTGTCCAAAGCACTTTTACACAATCGGATTGGATACTTGGACACGGTAATGTGGTACCGACCCAGCACCCAAAAAAATGTCATAAATCGGACGGTTCAAATTTGGTTCCTAGACTTGTTTATTCAGATAAGTGAACCCCTATACTATGGTGGTGTAGTGCAACAAAACAGCTTAACTTTATCTTCATCTAACAGATTTAGAAGTATTTAAAAGCTTTTTTTTATTTAATCAGTTAAATTTACAATTTAAGCTGGGAGAAAAATTTGGTTGATTTGTTTCACTAGACCTAAATCCTTAAGACTTTTTTTTTTTTCTTTTAAAAAACAAAACTGGATAAAGCCAAAATTCTCAATTTGAAAACATCCCAAAAAGTAGCCTTGCGGAAGAAGATAAAGAAGTTAAAAGTATCAAATATCATACTATATTCTATTGAAAAACAATCAACATTTCACAGCTTTTTTAAAAAAAATTATCTCATCGACTCAACGAAAGATTAATTTTTTCAAGTTAATTCATATGGAGTTTTGCTCCAACTTCAAATGTGTCATCCAAGTGGACAAAAATATTGTATTTCTCTGTACATTGGACAAGGTTGGGATGAATACTCTTAAAAATTGGTGTATGGTATTTTTTTTTCCTTTCACATTTTAAGCCACAAATACATGTAAATCACCATAAAATCTCGTAATTAAATACAAAAAAATTATACTTTGGACCACAAAAATTCATGAACACACAACAAATCTTCATCAACACCACTACAAAAATTCGTAAATAACATGCACCATGAATATTTATAACTTTGAACTTCTTTTTTTACCTTGTGCCGTTTCGTAAAAATATCACAAATTCATAAAAATAAACAACCACAAAATTAGTTGAATAGTGCACAAGTTGACGCAAACATTTAAACGATGAAAAATTACACTTTTACTCCAATTAATAACCCTACCAGTAGAGAAGGACGTCATATTTATTGCGTACTGTGATGAGAATTGAAAGGGCTGCTCAGGTAGATGAGATAGGAATTAGGGAAGGGAGCCAGTAGTGCAGAGGTGGACGTGTAGTGCAGAATACAAGTCGTCCTTTTGGCGATTGATGATTCAGATTTTATCTTGCATTCTGTGGATGTGAGTTATTCATTGTCGAGATTAAATCTGAACCAATGATTGTCTAGATAGACGGTTCGAATTGCACAGTGCATCCTATCCCTGTAGTGCACCCCTGTAGCGCACCTAATGCGTTGCATCGTGTAACGCAACATCCCAGCCGTTTGAAAGTGTTTTCAATGATTCGGATTCGTAAACGCTTTCCTACCGGTCAAAGTATACTCTTATCGGTAAAAAAGTTTCAACGAATTCAACATATCGATTTTTGAGATGAACAACTATAATGTGTTCTGCACAGTGCAACGCACCCGACTTCCGCACCCTTGAACCAGGAGTCAAATATGGAGGACCATTTGTATTTAGTGAGTTTCGGTGGGGAGATGAGAGATGGGATTTTAATGAAGGGCCAATGACCATCATGCTTTGTTATGGGGGTCGTTGGGGATGAGATAGAAAGAGTTAAATTGGATGACTGTGGGGCATGCAAGCTGCCTGGTTCCTATGCAGATAAGAGCAGGTGCCTTAAATTTGGGTTGACCACGCGGCGCCTTCCCTTCCACGTGTCACTAGAGAGGAGGTTTTATTTTTTTTTAGATTTCATTGACACCCACAGGGATTTGCCTTAATGACAAATACCTCCCTCACGTATTAGAAATGACTATAAACTCCCATGATTTCAATGCTCAGTTCACCAAAACCCAACCAACAACTGCTCAACCAAACATGTGATGAAACTAGCCAAAAGTGGTTATTGTGACAAATTCACCACTTTCAATAATAAAATTTCTCAATTCTTAATTTTTTTTTACCTAAAAATAGGAAAGCTGTCATTTCTTGCCAAATTAACGGTTCTTTCAAGTTGTAAAAAATAAATAATTATTAATAAATTTAACCCTTTAGATTTAACAGTTCCTTCAATGGGAAAAAAAACAATATTTTCATTCAAAAAACATGAGAGTTGATAATTTTTTATAACTTATTTTATCAATGGGGTGAATTTTTATATATAAGTCACTTTCGACTAATTTCATCACGTGAGATTTATTGTTTGTTTTCAAACGTGAGGGGTATTTATTAGTATTAAGAAAAATCTCTGGAAGTGTCAGTGAAATTTACCCTTTATTTTCTCATTTGCGGTGGAGTAGCAAAACCTAACAAAGACCGGATGTATACCGGTTGAATTGAGCCGTTCCACGATGGGGATTTCTGAGATTTTTTTTTTTTTCAATTTTTTTAGACAGGTTATATATTTTTTAGTTAAAAGGTCCAAACAAAAACAATCGGGCCAGTTTGCGCGTACCTTGACTAATTTCAGGGCCCTGAAAGTAATGACTGGACATAACGTACAAAAAACCAAAGCTAAAGAACGGCCCACAAATAGCTTAGGTTATCCCAATGTCATAATCAAAAATAAAAATTTCACAAAGTTAGTAATGGTTGCCTTAAAAATGGTTTACAATGAAATAATCGAACTTACCAACTTTTTAACCAGTAACCAAATTTGAGTCTTTCAATGACCAAAGTTAGCAACATTTATCTTTCTTTCTTTTTTTTCACGAAAAAAGTAGGTTATTTTTATTGGATAGGTAAGCGGTCAAGAGACCGAACATCATCAAGAGTGAGATTAAAGAGCATATGAGGGGTAGGACCCCTACCCCTCAACACTCCATTCTCACACCTAAAAGGACTTGTTTAGCCAACGAATGGGCTACCATATTAAGAGAACGCTTAACATGAGTAAAATAGCAAGAAGAAAAAAGTGATAAAAGCTCTACGCAATCAGAAAGGATAAAGCTACAATCAGAGAGAGAGTTTTCTTCTTAGACAAAGCTTGGACAATCTAAAGAGCATCACTTTTATCTATGATCCTTGCGAGGCCTTTGTTTGCTACCAAAACAAGTGCTTCTCGAAAACCCAGCGCTTCAGTGGATCGAGGGAAGAAGAGTCCAATGAAAGGAATAGACAATGGTCAACGTACCCAAGATATTTCCGAGATGATCCCTAGCCATGACACCGACATCCACCTGACCAGCATGCTTGTCAACCACACTATCGACGTTGAGTTTGATCACACCAGGTGAGGGCGAAAGCCACGAGGAAATAGCCTTAACAACTTTTAACCATTTACCAAATTTGAGTCTTTCAATTACCAAAATTAGCAACATTTATCTCAATAATCAACATAGTGGATCATACTCATAAAAGTTACTCCACATTCTATTTGTTGTTTGAAACTAACTCTCCATAAAGCAAATGTTTTATTGGTATGCGAAACTCACTCTCCACTTTAGCAAATGGTTGTACGTTTAACAATCTTGGTCACTTTATGGATTTTAACAATGAGCAGAATCCTCTTCAGTTCCTTTAAGCGACTAGACGGTCTTGTCCGCCCAATTTTCGGACACTTCTTGGGTCCCTTTCGATAATTGGGACAATTGATCTTTTAGTCCTCGTTGAGAACTTTAGGCACGCTAAAATTCGTGTTAATCAAAGATCGTTTGATGTATTTCCGAAACACATTTATCTCTTGAAAAATGGGTTAATTTGGTGTTGCAATTTTTCTTGAACCCATTTTTCTCAAGATAAATGTGATTTGAAAACACATCAAACGATATTCATTTAACATGAATTTTTGCATGCCTGGATTTCTCGATAAGTTCTAAAATATCAAAGGTCCCAATTATGAAAATAGACTCAAAAAAGGCCCAGAAATCGGGTGGACAGGACCTTCCAGTCCTTTTAAGGGACTAGAGAGGATCCTAGTCCTTTTAACAAATACTCTTCACTTTCACTTTTTTTTTTTAGAATGTGCATACGTTAGATTGAGAAGTAAAAAATGACCGTTGGATTTGAATTTTCGCCAACTCATTTTGATTATGTTATTTTGGATCTCAACATTGTTAAGCTTAACAACCCCTCAAAAGAATAATAAAAAATTGATTTGAAAAATTTTAGTTATCCATTGGATATTCATTAGGGCCTATTTGGTAAGGGCTGTTTTAGGCACAAATCAAGAATATCAAATCATCAAATTAATTAAAGGCTATTCACCCGTGAAGGATAGCCTTTAAAGAGAAATAAGAGAATTCCAAATCATAAATAAATTAAATGCTAGCTCACCCATATAGGGTGGCGCTGCTGATCGTTGTTATTAGTTAGGAGTAATAGGTACTGCCAGTCATGCACAAATGGAATTCATTATGGATTCTAAAAAAGAGTGATTTAAATCAGTCATTTTGCTTTGTTTGTTGTGGTTATGCAGTAGGATCTGGCTCCTCTCCATTAATGGGAGAGGAGCTTTCCGTGTAAGGACCCGTATTTTTGCATAATTTTTTCGGAATAATATTGGGTAAATGTGAGGAATTGAATTTTGATAAAGAGAGGTCAATGTGATAGTGGTAGAATGCATTTGAGTGTGTTTAATATACATATGAAAGTCTAGGGGTGAAAGTGTAAAGGGTAGGAGGTATATATACATGAGTTAGTCTTGTATTTTTGCAAAAATCAGCCCTTTCTCTTCCACAAATAGCTGACCCTCTCTCTCTCTCTCTCTCTCTCTCTCTCTCTCTTCTCCTCCATTTTTCTTGCTCAAGAGCTCCAAAATTCACCAAACCTTCAAGCTCCCTTCAAGAACCCCACCTAAAATCACCTCCATTGCGCATATTGGAGCTTGAACCGCGTTTGTTTCGCCTCAAGAAGCTTAGTTTCGGGTTGAGCTCGTTTTTGGAAGTTAGGGTTTCGGGTTTTGTGGATTTCAAGCTCAAATCTTGAGGTAGGGGAACAATTTCTACTCCCTCTAGTTGTATCTCTGTGATATGATGCATATATCTTGGTCTTGTTCATCCAATTTATCAAAATCATGATTTTCTTCCTAAGTGGGTTTGTTTGAGTTTGAATTTGATTTTGTGATCTATGATTTGAGTACTTGTTTGATGCAATTGACGGTTGATTTGCACTTCTTTGATGTCCATTCATTGTTCTACATACCCAAATTTTTGCCTAAATCATCATATATACACTTGGGTTGAAGTTTCATGTTTTGAGAAAAATTCGCAGAAAATCTGGTTTTCCCCAACCAGTTGGGCAAAAACCTCCAACCGGTTGGGCGCTTCTGAAAATTTCACACGAATCTGCCTCTGCCCAACCAGTTGGGCTTTTCTGAAAAAAATTATGCTTGTTTCTGTTTTTGTCCAACCAGTTGGGCAAAAACCTCCAACTGGTTGGGAAGTGCTAAAATCTTGTATTTGTATTCTCTGTTCTTCCCATGATCGTTGGGCGTCTTGTTCTTTCCTTCGATACATCTTTTCATCATTCGCGATGTCATGCGAGGTTGTGAGTGAGATTTGTGGAGGTGGTTAACGAATTTAAATACGGACGCTTGGTTGTTTATACGTGTGAAATGAACTTGGACTTGAGTTGTGATAAATTAAAGAAAACGGATCGGGATTTGATGAGTGAACTAATATGGGTACTTATGAGATACATGGGCATTGGTGGAATGTTTGAAAGACATGTGGGTATTTGAGAGACACGAGGTACTCATGGGTATTGCGGGATACGTGAGAGAAACATGTAGAGTACACGTGGGACACGAGAGTGTTTGTAGGATCCAATAAGGCACTTGCTAAATAGTTAGTTGACACGTGGGTACTTATGGAATACGTGGACACACTAGTTGTATGTTGTGTGACACGTGGGAAGAAATTGACCATCGGGATGGTGTCAAGTATATCAAGCATACGTACACTCGCATACATATATAAATGAGCTGCGATAGGTTGATTATTGATGTGTTGAGTGGGCACGTGGGTAAACCGCTGACACGGTGTGGTATTGTGGTACTTGTGTGAACTTGTAGTATGCCTTGGCACGTATGAGACACATTGGTGCTTGTGGATTATGTTGATAAGTGTGTCGGCAAGGCGGGGTACATGGACTCGCGGAAATATTTAGTTTAGCTTATGACGAGTGAGTATATATGTATATTTAAGTAGGTGTGAAATGTTTGGGGACGCGATGAGTGGTGTGTTATAACTAGTACTTGTATGTATGGTTTGTTGTGTGGCGAGAAGGATATCCATTGGTTAATTGTTTGAAGTTTGGATTGTGGAAGTGTCCTCGGGTGATATGTGAAGTATATATATACTTACTTCAAATGGTAAGTGTAGAAACCTACTTGTAAATGTTAGTTTTGCTTGATGCTCTTATTCGATACATGTTATTTATGCATATATTTTTTTTTAGAGTCTGAAACCCAAAGGGGACACCTATTGGGCGAAGTGTATGCTCACCCCTTTGCTGTTTCAGGTTTCGCTTGAAGTGCAAGATGGAGTGCATGGTGTGCATGGCATAGTCAAATCATGGCATGAAGGATCATTTGAAACATTGTAACCCTTTTTCCTTGTAAAAGAATGACATCTTTAATGTAAAATCCGATGGGAGATTGGGTGTCGAGATTGAGATTATTACAAAAATGTAAGGAAATGTTGTAAGGTGATCTTGCATTTCACTATGAGTTCTTTTATTAGAAATTTCTTAAGAAAATGTTCATTTATTTGTGTTAAAAATCGAGGGCGTGACATTCCGTCCAGGCTAGTTCTGTCTTTTTTGGGCCCATTTCAAGTCCATATTGATGATTGAAATCGTACATTATTTAGATCTCGTCGATTACTTCACCCAGTATAAATCCGTGTTAATCAGATACCGTTTGATTACTAATCAAATCACATTAATCTTGAAAATATGTACCCAACACACTGGATCGAAATAACTTTTTTCTAGGTAAATGCTTTTTGATCATTATTGAACGCTATCTGATCGACACAAATTTTGCCATAGTTGAAGGATTCGACGAGATTTACATAATGTACGATTTTGATTATCAATGTAGGCTTGGTATGAGCCTCAAAAAGGCAAAACTGGATTGGATGCTCCTCTCCCATTACTAGAGAGGAGCCAAATCCTATCCAATATGTACAGGCTCAGAGTTGCAGCTGTGAATTGGAGGGATTATTTAGTGCTCTTGGGACATTACGTAATGGTGTTTCATATTTCTCTTTCACCACACAAATTGGTGCGAAAACTATGCATTTTGTCTTGGGCTAAAAACTAACACGGGGTAGAGAATGAACCTAAAACATCACACCGCGTTAGGGCAAGCCCAACAAGCTCCCTAAAGCCCTCTCTATCCTTATTTTAGATAGGCAAGCATTGAATATGGGCTTCAACAGTGATAGGCGCGCAATATCATGGATATAAACGCCTAAGTAGGGCGAGTTAGCGCATTAGAGGCGCGTTTTATTCCATTTTCCACTTGATGCGGTGTTGTCTTTTGTTTTGGTATTTTCGCTTGTTTTTGTAGGAAACAGGCCGGAAGAGCACGTAAAGTGGACACAAGGCAATCGGGCATGTTGGGAACCGGTGGGACCCAAGTAGGGACGAGCAAGCAAGCTGAAAGGCCATATGAAGGTGTCGGTATCGATACAGGTAAAGCCCTGTATCGATACCCAGGCGTCAGCAAGCGAACAGAACCTATGGGTATCGATACAGGGTTTTCCCTGTATCGATACCGAGAGCCCTAAAATGAGCTTTTGACTTTGCCACGTGTTTTGACTTCGGGAAGGACATAAATACCTCGTTTTGAGGACGAATTAGGGTTCGAATTTTGTTTTCTCTTCTTCCAATTAGCAGCCGACTAATTCCTTTTGGAGATTTTACTTTCCGGAGATCGTTTGTTTGGAATTTTTGAAGTTTCGTTTGCAGATTCAAGTATTGCTTCGGTAACTTTCGTTTTGTTTACGTTAATCTCAGTTCACGGGAGTTTGTCCGTGTTTTGCTTTCGAATCTTTTGCTTTAATCCATACTCGAGTTTAATAGCATGTTTTATTTCAGAATCCTGTTATTTGTTCAAGTTACTATGAGTAAGTAGTCGTATAGGTATGGTCGCGGGGTGATTAACACACCGTGGCCAGGGCTGGGTAATTTCTTGCTCCTATTTTCAAAATCAATAATGGAAAAAGCAATTTTAGGTTATTAAAGAACTTCTGTTGGACGAATCCGAGCTTAGTCGGAGCCCATGTAACGCGGGGAACGAGGGACCAAAACTAGTTCTCCGCTGAACCTGGGTAATGGCAATCGCGAGGATTCGCATCTTTCGGGGTATCTTTTTCTCTCTAAAATCAAATGTTTTCTTTGAAACACCGAATGGAGCAGGAAATGTCCGGACCTGGTCACTCGTGTTATGAACCCCATGACCGTACCTCCTTTCAAATAATTTAAGTAAACCAGATTTACTCTAGTTTAGTTAATTCTTCCCATCACATTACAAGGGGTGGCTACCTAAGAGCCGTGCTAAACTTGACAACCCGAGTTTTTTAGTAAGCACTTTCCACCTTCTCTGTGGATTCGATTCTGGTCTTACCGGGTATTGTGCTACACCGGTCTCAGCCCTACGCTTGGGGTAACCCATTAATTTAGGTCTAGGACTTGGTCAAGCAAACAGCCTCCATAAATAAGTTAACAAAATACATACCTGAACAGTTGCTCCTATATCACCCCCTTTTTACCTAGCCACTGTTCACTACCCTAATTCTTTATTATTTTCTCTCTCCAATGGCACGTTCTCTCTCTCTCAACCATTATTTAATTTTTTCTCCCATTATTTAATATTTTTTCTCATTATTTAATGGGGCACTTAAATAATCATCCTTCAATTACCTTGAAATTATGGTTTCATCCTGTGTTCTCTTTGGAGTTATGTTTCCATCCCAAAATTTAAATAAACCCAATATTGGGTTTATTTAAATTTTGGAGGTCCTCCCATATAATTTAGGGATTGGGGATGAAACCCAATCCCTCAAGTCACGCCACCAGTCATCATCCCCTTTTAAAACAAATTCACACCACCAGTCATCCTCTTCTTTCAAACCCAATTTTGCAACGCTCGATTTTGGACTAGTTCTTCACCCAGCGATCCCAAATCAATGTCCTAAGCCTTCACTCCTCGGCGGTTCAAGTTGCCGTCAATGATCCTCCCTCCTAACCAAATGGGCGTCATCTCCTCGCCGTCTCAAATCTTCACCCGTCGACGTCCCAACTCGAAGTCGATAAATATTTGAGGTTATTTGAGAATATGCCTGCAAGCATCAATCCTTAAGGTACTAATTTGTAGTTCGATTTTTTTGATGAAAAAATAGGAACTTTCTGGTATTTTGGTTCATTACTAAAATTGGGTCTCTCTGATTTTGCTCTGAAATTTAGGGATTCTAAAATTAATTTTTTTTTATTCAGTTTGGCAGTTTTAAGATTTGGAGTTTTTATCATGAATTTTACTTTCTATTTGGAATAATTCGTTGAAGTAAGGATGCAAGATTTTGAGAAATTGTGGTTCCCTTTTTTCACGTTTTAACCACAAGATCTGTATATCAGTGGGTTAGGCTGGTAGAAGAAAAGACTGTGATGTAATTGGGATACTCTTTTCAAAAATGTAGAATCACATCCAAATGATTTGTTAATGTTTATATTTTTTTTTGAACTGAGGTCATGGATTTTGTGCACTAGAGGTGTATTATAAGTTTGGATTTTAACATTTGTTATGGTTTATTAATAACATGATCTAGTTGTTTTTTATTGTTTCAGAGGTTACGCCAGTCTAAAAATTTGTCTTTGACTCCGCAAGTTAAACAAACAAAAGGTTGGAAACGAAAACCTTCAACCTTTCTTGTGACTTGGCGTTTAGAGTCATTGAGGAAACAAAGGGAGGTGAATGCACCTGTGGCTAGGCAAGTTGAGGAAAAATAAGACAGTGATATAGAGGTTGACGTGACACCCTATAGGAGTAGCTTCGGTGGAATTATGATTTCTAAAGTTGATTGTCCCAAGAAAGCGTTGTTGGCTTGTTAGGTTGGGCACATTTTACCATATGTTTTGTGTTTTTGGTTACAAATTTTACCATAACCATTGAAATATGTTTTGTACAAGTTTGTTTCCACGATTCAATTCAACCATGTTAAAATGATGGAGATTATGAGCCAGTAATCATGGTAAAAATCAAGAACAATACAAAATATGGTAAAATCAAGTAATCATGGTAAAAATCACAATGATCAAGATCATGAGCTAGTACTCATGGTAAAAATCAAGTACACCACATAATATGGTAAAATTTGATTTGATAGAAACAACTATTATGGATTCGAAAATCTTAAAATTTAGGGGCACTTAAATAATCATCCTTTAACTACCTTGAAATTATGGTTTCATCCCGTGTTCTATCTTGAGTTATGTTTCCATCCTCAAATTCAAACAAACTCTAATATATATATATATATATATATATATATATATATATATATATATATATGATGAATTTTAAAATTTAGAGGACTAGCCCTGTAATTTAGGGATTGTGGAATCAAACCAGTCCCCTTTTTTCGGTAACTGCCTTCATCAATCCCATTATAAAATAGAACCCCATTTCTGCAACGCCAGAAATTGGGGACGACATTTTTCGGATGAAATCTTCACCTAAGGGGTTCAAAATCGACGTCCCAAAATTGCACTTCTAGCGGTCCCCATCGCCAGCGACAATCTTTTCTCCCGACTAAATTGGCGTCGTCTCCTTGCCGTACCAAGTCTTTCGTCTTAGCTTTCCCAAATCGAGATCCATCAACATTTGCCGCTGAAACCCATTGCCAGTCACTCATATCCCTTTCTTTTGACCCAAACCACTGGGGGTTTTTTCATGTGATGGTGCTCTGTCCTTCTTCTTTTTTTTACTGAAAGATGTTGTGAATATCCAATTTTTACCATGATCAAACTTTGGTGGCCTTTTGTTTTCTTTTTTTTTTTTTCCATGATTGTTGAAAGATGTTGTGGATATACAATTTTTACCATGATCAAACTTTGGTGGCCTGTTTTTTTTTTTACCATGATGGATATACTATATTTACCGTGATAATTGGAGTATTAAATTTTACATTTACCATGATTAGTGAAATACAAAGTGAACATATATGTCTAACCATGATCAAAATGACAGGAATCAATCTTTGGTGGCCTTTTTTTTTTTTTTTTTTAACCATGATGGACATACAGTATTTACCATGATAATTAGAGTATTGACTTTTACAATGTATGTCACCATGAAAATATTTACCATGATTATTGAAATATGAAGTGAACCTATATTTTTAACCATGATCAAAATTACAAGATGGTAAATAAGGAATGAATCAAAATATATTTGAAATTTCAAAAATTTCCCTTCTTATCTGGTTGTAAAGATCAAATAAATCCCCACCCATGATTCGAAATATTTGCCAAATTTGAAATCTCCTATAATTAAGGCATTTATGTTCACTTAAATCAAACTGAAATAAGTAACAAAATTTTGTTTTGTTAAATGATGGAATTTACCATGGAAAATGGTTTTGTTTCAATTTTATTACCATGATTTATATATTTTTTCCATGATTATTGTCCTTCATGTGAGCAGATCGATTTGGCTAACAAAATGCATGATTTTCGGTACTCTTCTTTATGTGAGTCATATTTGAGAATAAAATCATTCCACTAAATTTTGAATCCCCTTACTATTTAAAAAATTCCTTTATATTAGGCAATACAATCAACTCCACTTATTTTGAAACCCCCCACAATCTCAATTACTCCAAGATTTTCGGAAGTCCTAGTATAGAATCCCTACAAATTCGGAAATGGTTATTTTGTGTTATGTGTGTGTGTGTGTGTGTGTGTCCAATGAAAGGTTAAAAAGGGTAAATCACACTAAAAGAGGATGAAAACATAACCCCGAAAAGTTGGCAGGATGAAAACATACGTGATGTCTAAAAAAAGGACGATTATTTAATTACCTCTAAAATTTAAAATTCCATTTTCCGTTAGTTAGAAGGAATGGAAATATTCAAAATCCATGATTTTAGGTAACTACATCCCACGTAATTAGAGAAATAATTGCATCCCACTTATTTAGGCAGTAATAGTTATGTGTATTAATACGTATTACTAAGTAAGGGTATGAAAGGTATTTTACAATTAAAAAGGATGAAAACATAACCGTTCAAAATGACAAGGATGAAAAGTCCTGTTCTATCTCTAAACATGATGATTATTTAATTACCTCTTATTTAATTAAAATGGGGAGGATAATAGAGAGGAATTATTGGAGACATGGATTGGTAAAATGAAAAATGTGCACCGCTCACTACTTGTTTTAGAGAAAAATTTAGGGAGGCTGTTGGGCATGCTCCTAGGGCACTGAATGATTTTGTCATATTCATAAGCTTATTTGCCCTTACCTAGGTATTTAGTCAACATGTGATTGGCTGGGTGGGCAAAGTTAATGGAAAGCATAATTTCGACAGATTTATGTACCAATTTTTGATAGTATGTTGGAGAGGTTTTTGTTTTGTTTTGTTTTGTTTTTTTTAACCAGATGTCCAAACCAAACTTAACAAACTATTGGAGTTGTTTATGCATGTTAACAAACTTAAATTCCACCCACCGAAACTAATACTAGGTGCAAGTGATGGCTAGCTTATGCAGTAAAGCTCTTGGATACCCCACACTGTATCCAGAACCGGCTCAAAGATTCTGGGGGCCAAAAGCGAACTCATTACTCACTTATATTTTGCTAAAAAGTCGGTCAGTGGAGTCTTTATAAAGACCATTACAAAAGATTTACCAATACAAAATGTAAACGTATAGTTATCCAAAAGTAAACAACCATTATAATAGTTTTTCACCATTTATGTATAGAATGCTTAGACAAAAACTATCTGAGCCTAATATAAATATATAAGGTCCTAAAAAATTGGAGGCCCTTATTTTTATCATTTTTTTTTTGGCCTAAAGCCCAGGCTTCTTAGGCTTTGCCCTTTAGCCGGCTTTGACTGTATCCCGGGATCGAGATTCATTCTCCTTCCCCCAATGTAATAGATTAAGAATGATGAATAATAATAATAATAATAGGGAAAATGCTAACATGTGCCAAATAGGCACACGCTAAGGTTGAAAAAATGTATTGAAATATGTGAAAAGTATATAGGGATATGTGAAAGTATATTGAAAAGTGTAAAAGGTGTATTGGAGTATGTGTTGTTTTTGTTTGTTTGTGTGATTAATGTGTGCCTATTGGACACACGTTAGCAAGACCCTAATAATAATAATAATAATAGGTGCTTAATTTGTATACTGGAATTGAGAAAATGATAGATACACACTCATCAACCACACTCATTCACGTTTCTGTGTAACTAGAGGCTGGGGCACACGCAATGTAACGCCCCGCATTTTGGGAAAAGCGTTATGGATTATTATTACAATTTAAAGTCGGTCTAAGCAGTAATAATAATAACCAAAATACATATAGATGGTCTATCCTTCACAGATTACAAAAAGGTAGACTGGGTGGGTTCTACGGCTCCGCAAATTCCTCCGCCTGGTGGATCTCTATTCCGGCAGCTCCTCCGGCTCCGTGTTCTTCGTAAAGGTATTCCTGTCCATCGTGACAATCTAGCATAATACGTCAGAGTTGCGAAGCAACATCGTCGTATTATGCCAGGGCAAACCGTGAGCGAGGACGCTCAATAGATACCGTACCCCAACATTAAACTAGCAATTCTAGAACAATATTGTTGGCAGGTAAATAGTTGAAAATCATTTATCAAAACGGTAAGTTCATGCGTGTCAATGCATCAGTATCACATCAAATCAGAGTGCAGCTTAAATAAAATCAGTATCCCATTTCTTTTCATATCAGAGTGCAGCTTTAATAAAATCAGTATCTCGTATTATTTCAGAATCCAGAGTATAGTGTCAGTATCTCGTATCATTTTCTCATAACAGCATTCTTCTTCAAATTTCAACCATGTCAACATCTCACATCTCTCGAAAGTTATTGGCCCGTTCTACAACCCCGTTCTAACGGTCACCAACCTTTCCGTTCGAAGGGTCGGCCACCCATAAACTGACTCCTGCAGTATGAGGTCCGCTAACTCCGCGTCACACACGACATAGTCCCGGCTACCCATATCACTGAATCCCCACCAGTTTGTTTATGAGGTCCGCTTGCTATGTGTTGTACTGAGTAAGTTCTAACCGTCAAATTCACCTGCGGAATTTGAGGAGAAACTTCAAACAGCACTACCGTATAGTTCCGTTGGGCTTTGACCACCAGTTCACCCCGGGGAACTGAGGCGGGACTCCAACAGCATCAACATCTCAACTTTCATCACATCAACATTTTCATTCTCATTTCTATCTCTTCCATTTAAAAACATTCGATCACTTTCTCGAAAAATGTGTCGGGTCGTATCGTCTTTGAAAAAGAACGTGCACATGCATTAATTTCATAAAACAAAATCCTCCGTTTAGAATCGTTCATGATAAACCTTCCGCTCGTAACCCATCTTACGAAAACATGTTACTTAACGACAAAAGTTCTTTCTTCCGGGGATTTAAATCAAAACATAAGGATTCATTCTCGTTCTTGGATTTGCTGGCGTGTTTTAAGATTCATACGTCGAATCGCCACTTGGTTTGTCTAAACCAAGAAAGTACCCTACTAGAAAACTCTAGTAGTTGAATCCGTTTGGCGTGTTTTAAGATTCGTTCGTCGAATCGCCACTTGGTTTGGGCTAAACCAAGAAAAAGCCTGACTAGACATGCTAGCCATAGATTCTATTTGTTAGTCTAAATAGATTAAGAATATTTATTCAATAATCCCGGAAAATCTCATTTCATTTGAAAAGCTCTTTTCTCAGAAAATTGGTCGGGCATTATAACTGCGTAAATTTGAAAAGTCGATTTTCATTCAGGCATTATAACTGGGTAATTTAGTTTCCCAAAAGTCCATCGAACATTATAACGGTGCATTTTGATAGTCAATTTTAAATCGTGCATAGTAACGACTAAGTGTGTGTTTTTTTTTTAAAAGTCTAATTGTTCATAAAATCACTAATCACCAACATAATCACGTTTAATCATAATTAAGCACGTTTAAGCAAAATAATAACATAATCAATATGAACTAGTAAATACTAATCTAAGGTTAAGATAAAGTATCTACCTTAATTCCGATGATTAGTCGGAAGCCGATAAGCTAGTTGAATTCCGGCGGCGTAACGACTAGTCGACCTTTGCTCAAACACTTTCTAGCTAACTTATGCTACCTTTCTAAGATCTAGGGGTGGTCGAGAGTGGTGGTGTGTGGTGGTTTAGGATGAGTTTCAAGAAGAACACTCAAGAACTCACTCAAGAACACTAGAAAGCACAAAGTGGAGAAGTTGGGAGGTTTTGGTGTGAAATGAAGCAAGGAGAGTGAGCTATTTATAGGGAAGTAATGAGGTTCACCTCCCCCAAAAATAATCACCAGCCAAAAACCCTCCCCACAAGTGTCCAAACAACCTTTTGCAAAAGCAAAAATTAGGTTTTAAAGACTAGTTTTAGGTTATAAGAAATTCCCCACCAAATTTCCCACCAACTTAAAGATTAGTTTTAGGTTATAAGTAATCTCCCACCTAATCAAGGTTAGCTTTAATAAAATAAAATAAGAGTTGGGGATTTAGTAAGGCTTCCGGACGCAGTGTGGTGAAATACCCGGTGTGTACGCGTTTATTTACGGCGCGAAAAGTATAATTAAACAGGTTAAATCTAATTCGTTTAATCTAACCAAACCAAATTATAAACTATAATTATTTAAAAATAAAACCGCATTAATACATCGAAATTTTTTATTTACAAAATTTCGGGTTATTACAACCTATCCTCCTTAACAAATTTCGTCCTCGAAATTGAAATTACTCGACAGGTGGAAACAGTTGCGGATAATTAGCCCTCATGGCTTCTTCTCTTTCCCAAGTTGTTTCCTCCATCCCCCGATGTTTCCACAAAACTCGTACTAATCGGATAGTCCTATTGCGGATGCTCTTCTCCATACTATCCTGAATTTCAACCGGCTCTTCCTCAAAAGTTGCGTCTTCATCTATATCAAGATCTCCCCAGTTTAATACGTGTGTTGGCAGGGCAAGATACTTCCTTAACATAGAGACATGAAAAACATTATGCACTCGGTCGATTTGCGGCGGTAATGCTAACCGGTATGCTACTTGTCCAATTTTCTCCAAAATCTCAAATGGGCCGATATATCGGGGGGATAGTTTTCCCTTCCTCCCGAATCTAATTATTCCTCTCCGAGGTCTAATTTTCAGAAACACGTGGTCTCCCTCTTTGAATGACAAAGGTCTGTTTCTTCGATCCGCATAACTCTTCTGTCGGCTCTGCGCAGTAAGCAGTCTCTGTTGAATCAACTTGATCTTCTCCGTTGTGTCTCTGACCAAATCAGGTCCTAGCAATCCCGTTTCTCCGGCGTTAGTCCAACAAACCGGTGATCGACAAGGGCGGCCGTACAGAGCTTCGTAGGGTGCCATCTTGATGCTAGCCTGATAACTGTTATTGTAGGCGAATTCTACTAATGGCAGATGTCGTTCCCAATTCCCTGTGAAATCTAAGGTGCAAGCCCTAAGCATGTCCTCCAATATCTGGATTGTCCTCTCCGTCTGTCCATCAGTCTGCGGATGAAAAGCAGTACTGAGACGTATGTCAGTTCCTAGTGCCCTTTGCAGTCCTTTCCAGAACTGTGAGACAAATCTAGGATTTCTGTCTGACACAATTGACACTGGTACTCCATGAAGTCGCACGATCTCCTAGATATAGAGCATTCCCAATGCTTCCATGTTTTCCGTCATTTTCATTGACAAGAAGTGTGCCGACTTAGTGAGACGGTCTACAATTACCCACACAGCGGTGTTTAACTTAAACGACCTCGGAAGTTCAGTCACGAAATCCATTGAGATATGCTCCCATTTCCACTGTGGAATTGGTAGCGGCTGCAATTCTCCTCCAGGCCTCTGGTGTTCAGCCTTAACTTGCTGACAAACTAAACAAGTCTTTACAAATTCTGCCACGTCTTTCTTCATTCCTTCCCACCAATATGTCCGTCGTAAATCGTGATACATCTTCGTACCTCCAGGATGAACAGCGAAATTCGAGTGGTGAAATTCTTGAAGCACGGCTTTTCGAAGTCGACCTAAGTTGGGTACAAATACTGAGCCTTTAAATCTCAAACTGTTATCCGCTGCATGCAGGGTCCAACCGGGCAATTCCTTTCGTGAACTGAGTTGTGATCTAGTGAATTCACAGTCCTGTTCAATAGTCTGTGCCAACAGGATCTCCCGGTGAAGTGCTGGTTCTGCCACTAATGCAGATAATCGCATCTGATCTCCATTAGATGACGGTTGCAAATTGAACTCGTTCAGAGTATCTATCATCTCCCATTCCTTCACAGCTATCTTGGCTTTTTGTGCCCTGTCCTTTCGACTCAGGGCATCAGCAACAACATTTGCCTTGCCAGGGTGATATGACAGGGTAAACTTGTAGTCTTCCAAGTACTCCATCCACCTTCTCTGTCTCATATTCAACTCCTTCTGAGTGAACAGATACTTGAGACTTTTGTGATCCGAGAAAACCTCAAATTGTTCGCCATAAAGGTAATATCTCCAAGATTTTAGAGCAAAAACTATTACTGCTAATTCTAGATCGTGAGTAGGGTAGTTCTTCTCGTGCGATCTGAGCTGTCTCGATCCATATGCCACGACTTTTCTGTTCTGCATCAGCACACATCCTAGTCCTTCCTTTGATGCGTCACAATATACTTGATAACCAATGTCCCTTTCAGGAATGATCAGTATCGGTGCACTGGTCAGTCTCTTTTTCAACTCTTGGAAAACTTTCTCACACTTGTCATTCCATTCGAACTTAACGTTCTTCTGAATCAATCTAGTCATTGGTTTGGCAAGAGTAGCAAATTCCGGAATGAATCTTCGATAATATCCTGCTAAACCCAAGAAACTACGGATCTCAAATACGGAAGTTGGCTGTTTCCAATCCAACACAGCTTCTACCTTGCTGTTGTCTACTGCAATACCATCCTTAGACACCACGTGTCCCAGGAATTGAACCTGCTCAAGCCAGAACTCGCATTTACTAGCCTTGGCATAAAGCTGGTTGTCTCTTAGTACTTGCAGGGCTACCCGAAGGTGTTCTTCATGCTCCACTCTATTGGCTGAGTATATCAATATATCATCAATGAACACCACCACAAATCTATCCAGATAGGGTTGGAATATCTTGTTCATGAGGCACATGAATACTGCTGGAGCATTCGTTAATCCAAACGGCATGACCACGAACTCGTAGTGTCCGTATCTTGTCCTGAACGCGGTCTTTGAAATGTCCTCGTCGCGGATTCTCAACTGATGATACCCTGATCTTAGATCAATTTTTGAGAAACAAGTTGCTCCTCTTAACTGATCAAATAGGTCATCTATTCTAGGCAGGGGATAACGATTCTTGATCGTGACTTGGTTTAGTTGCCTATAATCAATGCACAGTCGTAAGGTTCCTTCTTTCTTCTTCACGAATAGTGCAGGTGCTCCCCATGGTGAAGTACTTGGTCGGATGTATCCTTTTTCCAACAATTCTTGTAGCTGGGTCTTCAATTCCTTCAGTTCTGTTGGCGCCATACGGTATGGGGCTGTAGAAATCGGAGCGGTTCCAGGTTGAAGCTCGATGGAAAAATCAATTTCCCTTCGTGGCGGTAATCCAGGTAGATCGTCAGGAAATACATCTGCATACTCGCAAACGATGTGTGGCAGTCCTAACTCCTCACGGCCAGATTCTTCCAACTGGAGACTAGCTAGCCATCCGGACAGTTGGTTCTGCCATTTCAAATGTCTAATCACCGGATTCACAGTCTGTCTATCCCCCTTAAAACGGAAACATGTCCCATCAGGGGTAAAGGCTGTTACTAGCTTTAGATGGCAATCAATGACTACCCGATGAGTTGACAGCCAATCCATCCCCACAATTAAATCGAATTCAGCCATCTTGATCACGCGAAAATCGCAAGTTAATCGGATATTACTCACTTCTAACTCGCAACCTTTACAAATTAGATTAACTGGTACAGTACCGCCTGAGGGTGATGCTATTGTCATTCTAGAGTTACCAATTTGTTGGGGGAATCAGTCTAAAATACTTGCAAAATTTATCAAAGCATAACTGCTTATATTAACAGAGATTTATTAAAAATGGTTCAGCACAGAAAACACGATTTCAAACAGTACAATAACTGGCTCATTGGCCCATACATACAATACCAATACCACATAGTGACTACAGTCAGCTTATTCTACGCATAGATACTACTAGCTGTCTACAGGTTGAAGTAGTCGCGAAGGTCGAATTTGTGTTGTGCCTCAGCATGAGTGAGCTCCTCCTCTTGAATCTGTTGGAAACGCTCGAACCTTTGTGCTGGAGTAAGCTCCGGTTCTTCAACTATCGGCTCCACTGGCGGTGGCTCCCAGAAGTATGGCTCAGTGACAAAAGCAGGAGAATCATCCATAGCAATGCTGAACTGATAGTTTAGGTCTATCGGCGACGGCAGAGGTGGCATTTGCTCGAAGACTGGTACTTCATACAGAGGACCTAGAAGTGGGTCAACGGTGTAAGCAGGTGCGTACAGGATTGTTGGAACAATGGCGATAGGGTCGAACTTAGTATGCATTCCAGATGCGGGTACCGGTGGTAGTGGTGCAGCAGGGAGAAGAACATTATCCGGTGTCGGAGAGACCATACTGTCTTGTAAGGTCAGTAACTGTGTAAATGTGAGATTGCGAGTAGCGCCTTCCTCTTCTAAAGCATATGGTGGAAATTTGCCATGTTGGTGGAGATAGTTGGTCATTAGTGTAAAATTCTCGAGGTATCTATAGTTGGGATCATTGTCTGGTAGAGGTTCTGGGTACCGTTTCTTAAACCTGCGGATCTCCTCAAGTAGTCTAGCATGATTAGGGGGCATCTACAATCCAAATAATTTTAATATTAGACACTGGTAAACTCATATTCTAATATCACTTAGGATATTATAGTAAATCAAGGACACACAATTATTATTCTAGCTTAGTGTCTACCCAATTACCCAAGGCTGAGTGTTGGAACCTAGGGCTCTGATACCACTTGTAACGCCCCGCATTTTGGGAAAAGCGTTATGGATTATTATTACAATTTAAAGTCGGTCTAAACAGTAATAATAATAACCAAAATACATATAGATGGTCTATCCTTCACAGATTACAAAAAGGTAGACTGGGTGGGTTCTACGGCTCCGCAAATTCCTCCGCCTGGTGGATCTCTATTCCGGCAGCTCCTCCGGCTCCGTGTTCTTCGTAAAGGTATTCCTGTCCATCGTGACAATCTAGCATAATACGTCAGAGTTGCGAAGCAACATCGTCGTATTATGCCAGGGCAAACCGTGAGCGAGGACGCTCAATAGATACCGTACCCCAACATTAAACTAGCAATTCTAGAACAATATTGTTGGCAGGTAAATAGTTGAAAATCATTTATCAAAACGGTAAGTTCATGCGTGTCAATGCATCAGTATCACATCAAATCAGAGTGCAGCTTAAATAAAATCAGTATCCCATTTCTTTTCATATCAGAGTGCAGCTTTAATAAAATCAGTATCTCGTATTATTTCAGAATCCAGAGTATAGTGTCAGTATCTCGTATCATTTTCTCATAACAGCATTCTTCTTCAAATTTCAACCATGTCAACATCTCACATCTCTCGAAAGTTATTGGCCCGTTCTACAACCCCGTTCTAACGGTCACCAACCTTTCCGTTCGAAGGGTCGGCCACCCATAAACTGACTCCTGCAGTATGAGGTCCGCTAACTCCGCGTCACACACGACATAGTCCCGGCTACCCATATCACTGAATCCCCACCAGTTTGTTTATGAGGTCCGCTTGCTATGTGTTGTACTGAGTAAGTTCTAACCGTCAAATTCACCTGCGGAATTTGAGGAGAAACTTCAAACAGCACTACCGTATAGTTCCGTTGGGCTTTGACCACCAGTTCACCCCGGGGAACTGAGGCGGGACTCCAACAGCATCAACATCTCAACTTTCATCACATCAACATTTTCATTCTCATTTCTATCTCTTCCATTTAAAAACATTCGATCACTTTCTCGAAAAATGTGTCGGGTCGTATCGTCTTTGAAAAAGAACGTGCACATGCATTAATTTCATAAAACAAAATCCTCCGTTTAGAATCGTTCATGATAAACCTTCCGCTCGTAACCCATCTTACGAAAACATGTTACTTAACGACAAAAGTTCTTTCTTCCGGGGATTTAAATCAAAACATAAGGATTCATTCTCGTTCTTGGATTTGCTGGCGTGTTTTAAGATTCATACGTCGAATCGCCACTTGGTTTGTCTAAACCAAGAAAGTACCCTACTAGAAAACTCTAGTAGTTGAATCCGTTTGGCGTGTTTTAAGATTCGTTCGTCGAATCGCCACTTGGTTTGGGCTAAACCAAGAAAAAGCCTGACTAGACATGCTAGCCATAGATTCTATTTGTTAGTCTAAATAGATTAAGAATATTTATTCAATAATCCCGGAAAATCTCATTTCATTTGAAAAGCTCTTTTCTCAGAAAATTGGTCGGGCATTATAACTGCGTAAATTTGAAAAGTCGATTTTCATTCAGGCATTATAACTGGGTAATTTAGTTTCCCAAAAGTCCATCGAACATTATAACGGTGCATTTTGATAGTCAATTTTAAATCGTGCATAGTAACGACTAAGTGTGTGTTTTTTTTTTAAAAGTCTAATTGTTCATAAAATCACTAATCACCAACATAATCACGTTTAATCATAATTAAGCACGTTTAAGCAAAATAATAACATAATCAATATGAACTAGTAAATACTAATCTAAGGTTAAGATAAAGTATCTACCTTAATTCCGATGATTAGTCGGAAGCCGATAAGCTAGTTGAATTCCGGCGGCGTAACGACTAGTCGACCTTTGCTCAAACACTTTCTAGCTAACTTATGCTACCTTTCTAAGATCTAGGGGTGGTCGAGAGTGGTGGTGTGTGGTGGTTTAGGATGAGTTTCAAGAAGAACACTCAAGAACTCACTCAAGAACACTAGAAAGCACAAAGTGGAGAAGTTGGGAGGTTTTGGTGTGAAATGAAGCAAGGAGAGTGAGCTATTTATAGGGAAGTAATGAGGTTCACCTCCCCCAAAAATAATCACCAGCCAAAAACCCTCCCCACAAGTGTCCAAACAACCTTTTGCAAAAGCAAAAATTAGGTTTTAAAGACTAGTTTTAGGTTATAAGAAATTCCCCACCAAATTTCCCACCAACTTAAAGATTAGTTTTAGGTTATAAGTAATCTCCCACCTAATCAAGGTTAGCTTTAATAAAATAAAATAAGAGTTGGGGATTTAGTAAGGCTTCCGGACGCAGTGTGGTGAAATACCCGGTGTGTACGCGTTTATTTACGGCGCGAAAAGTATAATTAAACAGGTTAAATCTAATTCGTTTAATCTAACCAAACCAAATTATAAACTATAATTATTTAAAAATAAAACCGCATTAATACATCGAAATTTTTTATTTACAAAATTTCGGGTTATTACACGCAATGCGTGTGCAAGTCAAAGTTTGACAACAAAAATGGTATGCACAAAAGTACCTAACTTTTCGTTTGATCGTGTACGCTATCTTTTAGATATTTAAGCAATGTACTGTAACAAATTGCACATAATCAATTAAGACATTACCATGTTGCCGTTGCCGCCGCTTTTTCCACGACCTAACACGGAAGTACTCTTCTATCAAATTTTATAAATCAATCGTGTTGGCTATAATGGAGAAAGGCCGATTTTTATTACCGGCATAAATTTTGAAGTCGATAATGTAAGTTTGACACAGAATACAGTGTTGGAGAAATGTGTAATCATATAACTATAAAAATAGTTATTTCTAATGCGATAATAAGGTGCACTATGGAAAATAAATAATTACCTGACTTTCTATTTATGTTCCGTCCATCATAAAATGACTGAAGGGGATTGGAAAACCAAAGAAAGCATTTTTGCGAATAGATCTTTTGCCAATTCCTTTCTGTTTTATCTCCTATCAAAATCTATGGAAGCATAGTTGCCTCTTTCGACAGAGAGAAAACTGAAGCAGTTAAGACTAATTTCAAAATGGGTAGATAACTCTGGAGGAAGTTACACGTGGGTGATTGCAATTACAACTTTGTCCCCTAGTTATAAACTCTTTAAAATGTTATTGTACAACTTCTACTGGGTAATTTTGGAACAAAAAGTGTGAGTCAGCTTCAAAATTTGTCCATAGCGAAAAAGTGCTCCCCTTTATATAGTAGTAGAATAGATGTGTGGGTCCCATCATGTGCGGCTCTACAATTATACATGTGGGGGCCACCGCCGGTTGTTGGAGGTGTGGTTATGTTTTTACTCGGAAGGTCCATTTGAACCTGCAATGCTGAAATCCAACAAAAGCTATGTTGGCAGCGCAACTCAACTTGTGCGTAATGGGCAGTGATCCAGCTTCGGCTTAGTTGTTTCAATGATATAAGCCTATGAAGCCACATGTAATTGTTTTTTTTTTTTTTAACCAGAAACCATATTAGATATTTCATTGATATAAAAGCCAAGTCCAGCGCATGTTAAAAGGACTCTACCGGTTTGAGGATATAACAAACAACAAAAAAAACGCAGCAAAAAAATAAAGAAAAAAATTGCAAAAAAACCAACAGTAGTGAAAAACCATTTAAGTCCACTCAAGATTGGGTTTTGTGTAGGTAGATCCGCATCAAGCTGAAATAACAGTCCTGCCATCAGTGTTAAAGCCACGTTGTCACTACATGACACCGCTTTCAAGAGACTGATGGAAGCCAGATCTCAGATCCACCACAGATTGGTGGTGGGCAACCCCAAAATGAAGGGAACGGGGAGATCGAGTACGGTCTCAATCCAGATCCGCAAAAAAGTAGAGAGAAGAGGGAAGAAAATAAAGGAGATTGGATACTAGGGGGACACTGAGGGTGGGAGAGGAGGAAGGAAGAAAGTTAAAAAGAGAAAACAAAGGATGGGGAAGAAGGAATGGTGGGTGCGGCGGAGGTGAAGGGAGGAACCCTACACCTAAATCCCTCTCTCTCTCTCTAGAACCCTCTCTCAGTTGCACGGGAAAAAAAGTACCATAAAATCTTACTTTGTGGCAATTTTTGGCTGTTCAGTTAGAAATTTGCTAACTTTTTCCCACTGTGGTTAGTTTTTCCTCAAAACACATCCTCCAAAAAACACGAGATTTGGCAAGAATCTTGCTTTTGTACTAGTTTCCTATAAAATTAAACCAAAACATTTCTAACTTTCCCACAAATTTCTTTTATCAAATGAGCACGTATAGAAAACTACTTTTCTTTTTTCCTTCACTTCCCAAAAATTCTTCTCTTCAGAAGAATTCTTCCTACACCAGTTTCTTGACAAGTGAACAAAACCTGGAGAAGAAACACTACACATGTTAATGATCAATCTTCCCCTAAAAAACAACGCGAGAATGCAGCTAGTGTTCCTATCTACTCCTTAGCAGAATTTTCATTTCAATGTTGTCAATTAAGTGAATAAAAGGCCAAAAGATGCATACCTTTGCTTCAAGCCCAGAATCCATCAGCCAAACTTGTTTGTTTTTACCCGTCAACAAACGAGACTAATAGGGAAAGGATGTATAATCAGAGAGGATTTCAAGTTTCTTCAAAATAATAGTGATAGGGCTAATGCCTAATAATACCACACTTCCTTGATATTGTATATCCCAAAAAACTGGACCACGACGAGAATTATAACCAAACGGATATGTAATCCCCTTGGGTACACAGTCCAATCCAATGTTCATATTCAGTCAAACAAACGGGCCCTAAATGGAAGATCACTAGGAATTCTTCCTCTAGTTTCTGATACCATATTACTATCCAATCTATTTGCAGTAATGGTCGAAATGGCTGAAGGATTACGAAATTGGGCTCTTAGCCTACAACCATTTCTCTAGTTAACAGAAGAACAATGGATTAGGGAACTGGGATATAACAAGTACAGGAATTAGGCATTCTACAGAGGAAACAAATGAGGCAAGTTACAAAAAGTATTTCATTCGGTCATCTCTCCTCATTGCGTTGTATACAGCTTGAACCTGGAAAGCACGGGAAAATCTCAAGTCAGCAATTCATCCTCAAGACTAGCATGCAAAAAAGGAGTATCCCCCATGCCTACCATATATGTATCAGCCAAAAGGAATTCTGTTACCTAACCGAAGTAACCATACTTGATTTCAAAATATGTTCTTTTGGGTGCGCTTTCAGGGGCAAATTTCATGCTTGATGAAATTAGAAATGTAAAAACAATGGGGAAACAACATATATTCATTTCTGAGGGATAACATAGTGCAGTGCTGGACAAATGATTCTGCCAAAAAGAAGAAGCTCGAGGAGAAAAACAATACAAGAACAAAGAGGCGTAAGTAAACAGACTGCGCACTTTTCACATATTCATCACAAGAAAATGCAGCAAAACTAACATTTAAAGTGGGCTATGGGAGGCAAATTTTTAAATCAAGAAAAAATTGGGGTTGAATTCCAAGGTACACTACATGGCTAGGGTAAAAAGTAAATTTTCAAAATTTCAAGGGGGGCTGCTTCCCTGCTTTCTCTCGGTGTGTGCTGGCTGCCATCATCTGTGCATGTGTGTGTATGTAGGTGGAGAGAGAGAGAGAGAGAGAGAGAGAGAGAGAGAGAGAGAGAGAGAGAGAGAGAGAGAGAGAGAGAGAGAGAGAGAGAGACCTGCTCACTGGAAATGACTCGAACAGGTCCGATATTTACTGACACATATTTACCCCTGGTAGATAATTTATGCTTCACCTGGCCCTGTTATTATTGAACAAAATAAATCTAGGATTAGATTCCAAATTGCAATACAAAACACCAGTTTTGAGTTTTGACTCGAGTCTTGAACAAGAGAGAAACAAAACTCCATCCGTCTTTTAAGAATGAAGTAACCGACTTAAACAGTATTGAACTCGAATATTTTAACGAACTGTGACTACGGAAAAACGACCCCAACCCAACTCACACCCAAAGAAAAATGATCTATCAAATCATCTTTCACGATTCATGCAGTAACCTTCCAGCAGACACGTATTTTCATCAACGCAGTTAATTCACTGTGCACATTGCAATGAAACAACAAAACAACTAATGCTCCCATGAACGCCTCAACCTACACCCTAAAGGCCCTGTAGTGAGGCATTTGTCGATGTTTGAACTTCATTTTTTATGGAGTACAGAAAAAAGTAATAATAAAATGTTACTGAAGCGTACTTGGAAAATAACCTTCCACTCGTACTTGGAAAATAACCTTCCACTCTATCATCATTACAAACTGCTAAATTTATGAAACACTTTGCCATTTCAGCTACCCAACATCAGAAATTTCTGAGTTTACAACATAAAAAATGCTCACACAACAAGAGGTTGCGAGGGGCATAATATAAGCAAGCACGGGCCTCTTTCCCAAAGTAGCCTCGTTGTATTTTGACACTTGAAAAAGAACCAGTGCTAGACTCATAGCTTTCTAGGCATGAGGCATTATTTCCCCTGTATAAACTTCCCAAGTGACATTACCCACGACAACATAAAAGATGAACTTTCATCTCTCATACGCATAATTGTCAGAATCGCACGATTCATAATTCAATTCACGATTCACGGAAAAAAAGGTTCGAATCTATAGGTGAATCGAGGCATATATAAAATTGGTGGTGAATCTTACGATCCACGATTCGATTCGCGATGCGATTCACGGTTCACGCAAAAACAATACGAATCTATAGGCGAATCAAGGTTTTATCACAATTGTTGCATTAGACAACATGAAACCACTTTTTTGGTTTTGCTTGAATTTTTCTCATAGAAAAGCAAGAATATAAGATCATACATACTATTTAGGAATGACAAACCCTATTCCCATGCAAATTTTTTAATAATTTGTAGATCAGTATTTATTCTGATCCGGGGCAGGGTTCAGAGCCTCGGACCAACCTACATAATGTTGCCATGTAAGCTAGTTTCGTACCTATAAGCCACAAACTTTTATTGTGTCAAGGCTAAGCTTTCATTTTTATAATGAACCTATAACATTTATATGTGCGTATCCATTTTATTACGGTATTTGTTTTCCTATTATTTACAAGTGTCTTTCCTATTAGACCACGTGATCATTCAATAATAGAAAACAAACTTAAATATTGATTTAAGCTTAAATTGTTCAATTTTACAATGTAGTTTTATTATGTATTAGCATGATACATTTTTCAATGTATTTTTGAATTTTGACTTAATCGTTACAATTCACGATTCAATTCGGTTCACGGTTCGGAAAAGGGTCAATCCGATTTGTGATTTGGCAACCTTGCTCATATGTGCGATTGCAGGTATTAAGTTAGGTTCTCAACTAATGCATTGATCATCATCAAAAGGCCTAAGTTCAGTTTACAGAGACCATGCTGCCTTATCCAATCTAATGATATTTGCAATGTTTTTTGTGATATATTATTTGCAATATTAGTACACCTCCGTCTCAAAAATTTGGTCCATTATTAATAAGGAATGTCCCATAATTCTTGTCCATTTTGACCAGTCATGTTAAAAAAATCAACCTATTTCCTTTTTTGCCCTTCATCCCCATATTCCAATTGAGTCACAAAAGTGGAGGGAAAAATGCAAGGGAGTCCAAAAAGTAATCATTGCGTTTCAAAAATAAGAAGGTAATTCTGGAAATCCATATGCTTTGAAGAGTAACGTTGTGACTCTTTCTTAAAAGGTTCGATTCCCGAAGAGGGACAAAAAAAATTTGAACGGAGGGAGTGTTATATCCTACTTTGTTGAGATGGCAAGCTCTGTGACTGAGACCCTTAGTTCTTTCTTCAATTGTAAACTAAACTCTATACACAAGATTAACATTTCAAATATTTTCAGAAGAGAGAGTTAGGGAAAGAAAAAATTTGGATGTATCTAAATGCAAGTGAAATTATGTATGACACAAAGTAGTTGCAAAACTAGAATACGAGAACACAAAAGTCCGAAAGTCATTGTCATCAAATAACTTGCCTCAAATGTACCAATTTTGTACACAATAAACAGCTCAGCCGATAAATTTCAGCAAACAAAATGGTGCGTTTACCTCTGGGACTGGCTGCTGAAGTACAGATTCCACAGCAACAACCATAGCATGCACAAAATCATCACCTCCAGTTCCAATCGCTGTAAAACCTCTAACTGTTGGGTAAGAGTTCACCTGCAAAGATGAAATATGAAGTGTACTTCAAGACATTATCAATATTGACGTTATCATCACAATTACATGCCCTCATCCTGAAATCTGAACCTGATATCTGTTAACCATATGTATGGACCACTTATCACATGTAGATTGAATTTCCCAAACCTCACAATTTTCCAGACTTTTATTTGTCTATAAGTGCTTCGATACTTACAAACTCCCTAATGCATTATGATACATTCTATAGGACTAAATATGCAGACTAAAATGTGTTGGCAAAAGGGTGTAATCTACCATGTGAAAATGCAATTCAACACCAAAAAGGCAAATAAGCAACATCTGATGAGCGAAAACCAGTAACCTTTGTTTATTATACCTTCTGATCCAGAGCAAGCCATTCATTTGTAGAATCATCCGTCACTGTACCACCGATAACCACATTTGTGGTTTGTCCAATCCGTCCCTCAGCCTTTGATACTTCTGAATCCAGATCAACAGTGAGTCTATGACTCTATATTAATATGAATAAATACATTAAATTACAATAAAAAAATACGTGACATAAAGTCATAAATGATCACATTTTGCTAATGAGGGTATAAGCATAGTTCCAATTGTCACCAACAAAAGGTCATACGGGTTTAGGCCCCTTAAAGATGCGAATAGGACAACAATGCCAAGTCATCGTTGGGCAGCAAGAAAGACGATTCTTCATAGGTGAAATGGGTCTACACCATGTAACAAAACAGGAAGGGTCTCACAGGCTTAGTTTCTAAAGTTACATGCATCTTCTAAGAGATTTTCTCATACTGTCAGCAAAAGTACTGAACCGTAGAAACTTGGTGGGACACCCTCTAATTAGGCAGGTGCTGGGTAATGGCCAATTGGGGAATCACCGTTTGTCTGGTAGGATAATAGGTGCCTACTAGCCCCTTGTGTAAGGAATCAGGAAACATCTTGTCCATAACCTGGGCATGTATTTAGCTGCTAGAGTACTTGATATCATTCATAATGGTAGGTTGAGGAATAGGACACTCGATAAATTATTTCCAATAACAATGCTTTTCAACCTACTATTTGTTGCCCAAATAATGGGTGTGGACTCCTGACGTTAATAGGACCAGGTACTAAGACAACCACAGGCTGCAATCAGATGCAGAACAGATAAAGGACCACAGCATGATGTGGTCTGGTTCAAGCTTGGCAAAATGGGAATTCATTCAGTGGATTATTTTCTTGAGTAGGGTGGGTAACAAAATGATTGAGAGAATGGGAATTAAAGGTGAATCAGATGTGCATTTTATGTAATCACTGTAGGGATTCTGATGAACGCCTCTTCCTTGAAAGCAACTTCTTTAGTTCTGTATGGAACAGAATTCAGGGGCATGAACAGTCAAGGCTGCCTGTCCGTGGGATGATAAGTCGGAATGGGTTATCCAATACGTACTAGGAAGAACTTCAAGATCTCAGTGTACAAACTCTATATTGGTTGCCTCATAAAACTAGCTCTTTGGACAGAGAGATGCTAGAATGATTTATCAGGTTTTTTGTTAGGAGTCCTCTTTAGAGGAGATTCTGTTGTTTAGTTGGTCAGGGGAACTCCCCTTTTGTTTCATAAGGTCTGGTTCTTCAATGAGCTTTTAACTACAAAAAAAAGAAAAGAAAAAGAATAACATGGTCCACTGCACTTCAACCAACATGAACCAACAAGCACTCCTGACGAACTATGAAAGAACAACCTTAAATTCCCTCATCAATGTTTTCCGGAAGTATAGATCCATATGCCAAATTTTAACCTAAGGCCCCATTAATTGACCGGATTAGACATGGTATTGGATTAAAAATTTTGGGGGAGACTGTTTCAACGTTTGGATACACAATTGGTGGAACAATTGCATATTCGCTGGACAACTACTACAAAACCTGAGATATACAATACCATGGCATTGCAAGGGGGTGCTGGGGTGCCAAACCCTGCACAGCTTCAAATATTCTCAGACATTAGACTAGTTTTTCAGGTTAATATGGAAAAGTTCTACGGGGTTGGCCCTTGCAAGTTTCTTGGGTCAAAGAAAAATTCTTGAAATTTCTATATATGCATGGAAACAAATCCTTGAAATTTGAAGTTATCAACTATTTCCAACTAGTTATATACAGGATACACAGAATCTAGTTTCTCTCCCTTTGCCCTAGCCAGTGGCAATACTTGTGGAATATATGCAATTATACATGCATCATACTTTCCTAGTCATGCATATGGTGGCAGATGCAGATTTGTTCTTAGTTAGGACCTGAACTACTTGTAGTTCTGCTTGTAGTTCTGAACTACTTGTAGTTATGCTTGTAGTTCTGAACTACTCGTAGTTAGTTGGTTTCAGTTATTCAGTATGTTGTTGGTTTACAACATATCCCAAATTACAACTGAATGCCCCGTTAATTGACTGGCTTAGAAATGGTATTTGTAAACCAACAAGCAATCCTGACAAAATATGGAAGAACAACCTTAAATTCCTTGATCAATATTTTGCCGAAGTATAGACGTGTATGCCAAATTACAACTGAATGCCCCGTTAATTGACTGGATTAGACATGGTATTGGATAAAAGAATTTGAGGAAGACTGTTTCCAATGTTTGGATGCACAATTGGCGGAAGGATTCACTGGACAACTACTACAATACCTGACATATACAATGCCACGGCATTGTGATACTTCTAATCCACTTAATTAGCAGTAATTTAACTGAGAGAAATCCAAATCACTAAACATGCCTTGGATTAGGAAATGCCATTAAGCCACCCAGTATTCAATACTAATGGCGTCATTCACTAACTTTGGCTTTTTAGTTGATGTATTTGAGGAGAACGACATGATTTAAAAAGCATGAAAAGTAAAAGTAAAAATAAAAATTAAAAAAGCCCAAAATCTACTTCGTGGAACGGCGCTTAAGGTGCTTTCTAAGAGCAATTCTCCTCTATTTTTGGGGACAATTAGTTCTTTTCCTCTTTACAATCTGTTCATCTATAAACTCAGAATTCTTATAAATATAGTTAATATATACTCAAGCAACACATGAACAAATATGCATGCAGGGGCTGACACAAGTGGGTGCTGGGGTTCCGGACCCTACACAATTCCAAATATTCTCACACATTATACCAGTTTTTCAGGTTAATTGGAGAAGGTTCTATGGGACTGGCCCCTGCAAGTTTCTTGGGTAAAACAAAAACTTTCTTGAAATTTCTATATATGTATGGAAACAAATCCTTGAAATTTCAAGTTATCAACTATTTTCAAATAGGTATACACACAATCAAATATTTGCTTATGGTGTATAACAGTATAAGTCTGATTACCGATGCCGAAACAAATGTAGTTCAGGTCCCAGCTAAGTACAAATCTGCATCGGCCACCGTATGCATGACTATGAATGTAGGATGTGCATGCATAATTGCAATAAATCCACTTCTATATATGATGATAATTCAGGGTTAAAAATCAGTGTTCACAGAAAATAATAATTATTTTTAAATAAAAAAAAAAAGAGCCAAAAAACATAAACGAGACGAACCCGAAATGGCCTTGAGAACAGCTTCTTGAGGTGGACCTTGGTCGTGGTCTTCCTCAGAAGACGACGACGCCGTTTCGTTATGAGCAGAATTCAGGTGATGGGTTCGTCGAGCAAAGTGGAAATCTCGAGCCCTGGTATTGAAGCTGGGGATCGGAGACGAATTTGTGTGGTTAGGAATGGACGGTAGAGAAAAGGAGGTTATGCGATTACAAGGCAGAGGTCGAGGCCAAGGCTCCGTCAAGAAGACGGTGGTTCTGAATACTGCCCTGCACGCCATTTCTGATCCTTTCGATTTTCTTCGATTTTTCTTGTGGATTACGTATGGAGAACTGTGTAAAAGAAATCACTTTCACTTCCTCCCAGAGAGGCTGGGGAACTGGGAATTTTTAGGGGCGATTTTTCGTATTGTTTGGTGATATGGGGCAAATTCTATTCGCACCCCTCCCTTTTCTCATTACCCTCGCCAAATCTGATTAATTTTCCTCCGTCCCAAAAAGTTTGGCCTACTTACAAATTTTCAAATTTTATGTATAATACACATTGTTATCCAAAATTTGTAACTTTTCAAGTTTGTCATTCATTAGTTGACTCTAATAAAATAGGAGTTAATCAAGTTTTGAATTTAAATTGTTTTCCGTAAAGCGGAAAATCTTGCCGCTAATGCAATCAAAGACCTTTTTCAAAATTCTAAAACGCACTTTAAACTTTAAAATTTTCAAATATTTTTCTTTTGGTCTCATTGTTTTAATTGTTAAAAGCATATCAATGGTGGAAATGAAATTTACCAACTTTCCTTTGTTGAAAATTTTAAATTGATCCTATATTTTGGGACAGACAAAAAAGGAAAGTAGATCAAACTTTTTGGGACGGAGGGAATATCATTTATTCCAACACTACCCTGATTTTTTGAATACACGAATTTTCTCTTTAAAGGCTTAAATTGGTCCTATACTTGCCAAAAGGCTTCTATGTAAAGAAAATACCCACTAGCTACTGTTAACTGGAGTTTAACCTTTTAAGTCATGTGGTTGGGCTAAAAGTTAACAGATCAGTTGGGGCGGGTCGTTATAGGTAGTATCAGAGCACAACTCCGGTCTACATGGTGGGGGCCACCTCTTGAATGCTGGAGTTGGAACAAAGTGCTATGAAGAACTAAGTGTCACATCATGGCCACCAGGAGAAGGTTGCTGGGCCAATGCAACGAGAATGTTGCATCATATGGTAGGGAGATTGTGAGAACCCTCCCTTGAGAGTAAGTCCCACATCGGTTACTTGTCAAAAGGTGGACTTCTATCTAAAGAAAACACCTACCAGCTACTGTTAATTTGAATTTAACCTTTTGAGCCACATAGTTGGGCTAAAGTTATCAGGTCTGCTAGGGCAGGTCATTACGTTTTCAGCCACCACTGATCACCACCAAAATCCATCCCTCCCACTTCAATGTCAATCACCACCACTCTTTTATCTTCCACTTCCAAACTCCATCCTTCAATCTTGAAACTCTAAGCCTTCCCCTACCCTTTCACCTTCTTAGTCAATCTTATCTGTGAGTTTCCTTTCCAACTCTATAAAAAAATGGCCCATCTTCCGACTCTAATCACAAGAGGAAGAAAGGAAAAGAATCCTAAAGATACACTCATGAAATCGAAAATTCAAAACCTACAAATCATCCATTCCATAACACCTAGCATTTGTTAAATAGTTGAACAACTGTTCGGATTTCCATGGTCAAACATTAAACAGTTATTTGATTTAATATTTCGAACAATCCACAATTGTCTGGATTTACGATTCCAAATAATTTATAACCATCCATATTTACGATTCCGAACAATCTATAATCTTCCATATTTACGATTCTGAATACATAATAGAAGTTGTTTGGATTTAAAATCCCGCACAGCCAACAATTGTCTAGATTTATAATTCTGAACAATCTTCAGTTTTTCGAATTTATAACTCCGTAAAATTAGCGGCGATGGTCTTCGTAATTTTTAATAGTGACATTCGCGGTGTGGATTAGGAGGCAATAGTGGCTAGCTCGTGATTCCCAGAGTTAGAAGAAATGGGCATTGATGGTGGGAGGTGCAGGTGAGGGTAGGTGTATGTATAGTTGATAGTGATGTTAATAGAGTAGGGTGAGAGGTAGGGGTGTGGTTTTGGGAGGTGGGATTAGAGAAGGAGAAAGAGGTGGTGATTAGACTAGGGGACTTGGTGGTGGGAAGGGGGAGGGCATTGAGAAATGAACGGCCAAATAATAAATTGGCATGTTAGGTAGGGGTACTGAGGAAAATAAGAGATGTAAATAGAATTTTCCGTGATATGGGCATTATTTGTTTTTCATATGAACTTGCCACACAGTCATGATGAGACGAAATTGCCCTTTATTTCCATGGTATAATCAATCTCGTATCATAACTGCTAGTACTGCTGTAGAATGAAACCAAGCTACTAATAGGCCAAGAGACCAATTTGTATTGGTCGTTACAAATAAGGCCAGTCCTGAAATTTTAAGAGCCTTAGTGATTCAGGGCAAGAATTGCAAGGGTAGGGATAGTCCCGGGATACCACTCGACCGGGGTGGCAGACGTCACTTGACACTATTAATCGCGGATGTCACTCGACGCGACCAAGTCACACGCTTGATTGTAGGAGGAATCATTCACTCCAAGCAAGACGCACTTGTACAATATTTTCATAAACTCAAAACTCTGACTTTTATTCCATTAGATCCCTTTCTTCAACTGAACTTGTCCTCGAGTTTAACTTTCCACGGTCCACTGGATGACTAAACAACCTTTTCCGTCCATTTCTTCGTTGCTTGAACTTAGGTTAAAGATGAACCCGTAAATAGTAAATTGAATGGTTCTTGGAAATGCAATTGAACAACTCATATTTCTGTGCAAATGGTTGGGCTGTATAATCGTCAAAGGGCATCTATTTTCTAGACTCTATCTCTAAATCATGAATCTGGACATCAAAAGTGAGAGGTCTTGGAATGCGAACAAATACCAAATCTAATTTCTTGGAGGATGATGACTTGCGGCTTTGCTTGAATTGAACTTCCACAAATTCTATCTCACTTCCCTCAAATTTGCCGTCTTTTTCATAGACAATAACGCCTGCAACTTCATTTTTTCAAACAATTAGAAATCCATCACCAATATACTCATCATATGTAGGAGGTGAATTCCAATCCACTTTTGGTTGCATTGAAGATGAATCTTCCTATGAAAAAATCTTTCCCGACATGATATGATGATAGGTATTTTCCAACATGATCTTTCCTCGGTCTTTCATTCAAATGCACCGTTTTACCTTCAAGTGCTATGGAATGAAAACTCAGTAGGACAGGATCACTGCACTAATACCAATTTGATGCAAGTCGAGAACTGCGAGGGTAGGGATAGTCCCGGGATGCCATTCGACCGGGGGTAGTGGACGTCACTCGACACTACTAATCGTGGATGTCACTCGACATGACCAAGCCATGACTTTAGGGGGAATCACTCACTCCAAGCGAGACGCACTTGCACAATATTTTCATGAAGTCAAAACTCTGACTTTCATTCCATTAGATCACTCATTTATAAGCATTTCAAAGATGACTCTTCAAGACTAATATTAAATGCTAGACAATTTCCAATATGACTCTTTAAATACCTAGATAACCCTCGGACTATATGCATGAACAATAATAACTATCAATATAGAAACACGTGGTCAAGCCTATCTAACTAAATGCATGTGGAACCAATGTTAAAGACCATAAATAGGTTGACTAGACAATCAAAAGACATTGACTAGAACTAAAAAGACACTTAGAGTAAGGACACACGCCACCCGCATTGCTGCCACACCACCAACACTAAACTCCTGCGTCAGTAAGGCAAAATTTGAAGAAGTGGCCGAATTTTTCCTTTTGAACTTATATGTTGGGTATCAACATTTATTTTCTAACTTATACATTTGGACACTAGTTGGGGTCTTATTTTTTAACAGTTTTGCGGGGCCCTAAAGTGGCTAGCTCCCGTTAGACTTTAACCTAGGCTTGACTAAAAACTAGTAGGCATTACCTTAGCCATTTTTCCTTTTGGACTTGTACGTTGGGTATTAGCATTTTACTTTCTAATTGACATGCTGGACACTAGTTGGGGTCCTATTTTTTTTTACAATGGGAGCCCTAAAGTGGCCATCTGCTCATGGACCTTAGCGCAGGTCTGACTCTAAAAACTAATAGGCCTGACTATAGCCCAATTTTTCCTTTTGGACTTCTATATTGGGTATTAACATTTACTTTCTAACTTCTATGTTAGACACTAGTTAGGACCTAATTTTTTTTCAATTTTTTGGGGCCTAAAGTGGCCGTCTCCTCTTGGACCTTAGCCCAGGCTGAACTTTAAAAACTCTAGGCTTGACCTTAGCCTAATTTTCATTTTGGACTTACATGTTGTATATGGACATTTACTTTCTAACTTATATATATATTGGACTCTAGTTGAGGGCCTATTTTTTTTATATAATTTTGGGGGTTCTTAAAGGGGGTCGTCTCCTCTAGTACACCTTTATGGTCAATGCATAAGAAATCATTTTTCCTACTCTCTTTCTATTTGATTATAATGTCATTCTTAAGATATTGGATTTAAATCTAGTGAAACCTCTTGAGCTGCAATTCTCACACCAAGATTTATTGGAATATATATTAGAATGTCAATAACTAACATAAAAACGAGGACAAGTTATGTCACGCCCTCATTTTTAATAACCGAAATTCATATAAAATCCACGTAGGATAGATCAAGTCAATAGTACATATCCAAATAAAATTTCTCATGTCTCTCTCTCCAAAGGGTGCCCATACCCAAATGCATAAGTATTGAAAAGATTTAAAGTTATTACATATTTGAATATTGTCCAAAGATTGAGAAAAATTAAAGTTACATAGTCATCTCCCAATACTATACTAAGTATGGGGAGTATAAAATAACTTCATGATCAAGCAAACTTCATGTCATGCATCCACACTTCAAGCATCCAACGCATGTCCCTTGACGTGTACCTGAAAATGATAGGTTGAGCTACACTAGCCCAGTAGGAAACCATTCTACAAACGCTAGGTGTATAAAGTATGATATGTGCATGTGGAATTTGGATACCAAGAATGATTTGAGCAAAGTATGAAAATGAGGACTATAGCATGAGAATAATGATCACAAAGTACCCATGTGTCCAAAGAAATACCAAAGTGTCCAGTAATAACCCAAGTGTCGGTTAACTTCCTCAAAACCGTTACAATTCGTGTCGTGTGTTCGATTTCTTCAAAACAACATGTTTTTCATAAACTTTTCATTTTTCACCTCTTCACAAATAACCACTCGTTTTGAATAGGGAATGAATCCCTCTGCCGGATTTCGTGGGCTCCGTGCACCCCTGCCGGATTTCGTGAGCTCCGAACACCCCTGCCGGATTTCGTGGGCTCCGAACACCCCTGCCGAATTTCGTGGGCTCCGAACACCCATGGCTAGGGACGCACCGAACGGTAGCCCTAGTATTAGATCACCGTCATTTCCCAAATGTTCGTTAAATACATTTCATTCATCAAAACATTTCGAAGGATCATATTTCGTTCCAATCGTTCCAACTTTATCAAAAATGTCAAAACCGACTCAATAAGGCATGTGTCCCTTAAGTTACGCCATCACGTATCTAGTATCTAAGAATATACTCAAATATCACGAAATTTAAGAAAAATAATCAACGGTACGAGATTTTAGTTAGAACAAGGCTCCCAACAAGTTTTGGAGTGTAGTAATGAATATGGCAAATTCATGGTCAAACCACCGGACCGGGGTCAAAGGAGAGCTATGCAAGCAACCCAATCATCAATGTGTTCGATTTAAAGTATGATTTTAAGTTAACAAGTCATTTGAAGATGTCCCAAGATGTCCAAGAGTCAAGGAAAGGCCAAAACAAAAAATAGGTTCGGAGCTGTCTGGTATCAATACCCCAAAATGGGGTATCAATACTAGTCGACCAGAAAGAAAACAGAACGCGCTGGTATCGATACCAGATGGCTTCGCACAGATTTTTGACAGCTTTTTCAGATTCAATGGGGGTTTCAACCCAAACAAGAACCACTTGAAATACATCAAAATATAGATCAAAACATTACCCAAACACTTAGAGGGGGTAGAGGTCAAGATTAAACATGATCAAAACCCATATTCATGGTGATATTCAAGATTAAAACCCTTATCCATGGTGTTAAACATGCTTGGCTAGAAATTTGTGGGCAACCCAATAACATATGCAACAAATCAACAAAATACAACTAGAGGGAGTAGAAATTTGTCCGCTACCTCAAAGATTTAGCTTGAAAAACCTCCAAGAAGTAAAACCATCACTCTAGCTTCAAGATCCAAGAAAAGTTCTTCAAACACCGGGGTGAAATAAGCATATCAACGCGTAGAGCACGAGATTTTATGAAGGTTTCGTGAAGGGAGTAAGTTTGGAGCTTGAGATTTTACTAGGTTTGTGAGGAGAGAAGTTGGAGGAGCCATGGATGAGAGAGAGAAAGGGACGGCTGGGTTTTTGGGGCAAGAAGATGACTTTGTCTCTCTCTTCTCCCACCACACACACATATACATCTCACATAATTACACCCCAAGTCCAAATGTGACTTGTGGAATTCAAATACACCCAAATCAACTTATATATCACCCATAATCTAACACTTAGTCAATTTTGACATTTAACACAATTCCTCACATTAACCCATTGTTATTTTCGAAAAATTATATATATATATATATATTTTTAAAAAAAAATTTACGGGTCCTTACAAGTTACACTTTAGTTTAACCAAAATATTTCTCGTTCCTGATTATATATATATTTCTTCAACAATGAAAAGATTTGTAAGTAGAATCCGTCGGTTAGAAGTTCCTTTGCTACTATTTCTGCCATTTTCAACAACTCAGCAACCTATATAGTACGTCACAACTTGTTTTCTCTTTGCTGCAAAACTTGGGGCGGAGAGAAGAAGAAGTAACCCCACTAAAGTTTTCAAATTCTCTATTTCATTGCCATATTTGTTGGTTATTTTACAAATTTGCCTTATGAAAATTGCCCCAAGCTAGCTATGAAACTCATAAAATTGCCCCAAGCACCCATCAAATTATTATTTTGACTGTAAAAGTTGTGCATAATCGGCGGGAAATCAAACGAGGAATCGACGGATGAATGATAAATTATATGTGTAAATATTAAAAAGATATATTTAGGACTAATCCTAACACTTCAATGTTGTATATATATCAACGAATAATACTTACAATGTTAAATTATTGAAAGCTATTGTTTTCACACTTATTACATACCACATTTTTTTTTTTTTTTATCTCAATCATTGGTATTCCAAGCTCTGCTCCTACTACGAAAGCATGACCAATCTCCATCTAACTTCCTAATATTGTACACAGCAAGGCCCTTTGAAGCTAGTCAAATGGCGTAATAGATTGTCATGGCTTGAGATAAATAAAAAAAAAAATTTCAATTTAAAGCAACGCCTTCGAAGTGTTCTGGTGGAATAAAAGCAAGAAAAATAGAAAGGGCTAAAGTGGAAAAAAAGTATCAATAAAACTGGAATAAGAATCATGTGTAAATATTAAAAAGATATATTTAGGACTAATTCTAACACTTCAATGTTGTATATATCAACGAATAATACTTACAATGTTAAATTATTGAAAGCTATTGTTGTCACACTTATTACATACCACATTTTTTTTTAATCATAGTCATTGGTATTCCAAGCTCTGCTACTATTGCGAAAGTAAGACCAATCTCCATCTAACTTCCCAATACTGTACACAACAAGGCCCTTTGAAGCTAGTCAAATGGCGTAATAGATCGTCATGGCTTGAGATAAATAAAAAAAAAAGTTTCAATTTAAAGCAACGCCTTCAAAGTGTTCTGGCGGAATAAAAGCAAGAAAAATAGAAAGGGCTAAAGTGGAAAAAAAAAGTATCAATAAAACTGGAATCAGAAATCATGTGTAAATATAAAAAAGATATATTTAGGACTAATCCTAACACTTCAATGTTGTATATATCAACGAATAATACTTACAATGTTAAATTATTGAAAGCTATTGTTGTCACACTTATTACATACCACATTTTTTTTAATCATAGTCATTGGTATTCCAAGCTCTGCTACTATTGCGAAAGTAAGACCAATCTCCATCTAACTTCCCAATATTGTACACAACAAGGCCCTTTGAAGCTAGTCAAATGGCGTAATAGATCGTCATGGCTTGAGATAAATAAATAAAAAAGTTTCAATTTAAAGCAACGCCTTCAAAGTGTTCTGGCGGAATAAAAGCAAGAAAAATAGAAAGGGCTAAAGTGAAAAAAAAAAGTATCAATAAAACTGGAATCAGAATCATGTGTAAATATTAAAAAGATATATTTAGGAGTAATCCTAACATTTCAACGTTGTATATATCAACAAATAATACTTACAATGTTAAATTATCGAAAGCTATTGTTGTCACAATTATTACACACCCCATTTTTTTTTTATCTTAGTCATTGGTATTCCAAGCTTTGCTACTATAAAAAAAAAAGTATCAATAAAACTGGAATCAGAATCATGTGTAAATATTAAAAATATATACTTAGGACTAATCCTAACACTTCAATGTTGTATATATCAACGAATAATACATACAATGTTAAATTATTGAAAGCTATTGTTGTCACGCTTATTACATACCACATTTTTTTTTTTTTATCTTAGTCATTGGTATTCCAAGCTCTGCTACTATCGCGAAAGCATGACCAATCTCCATCCAACTTCCCAATATTGTACACAACAAGGCCCTTTGAAGCTAGTCAAATAGCGTAATAGATCATCATGGCTTGAGACAAATAAATAATAAAAAAATGTTTCAATTTGAAGCAACGCCTTCAAAGTGTTCGGGCGGAATAAAAGAGCAAGAAAATTAGAAAGGGCTAAAGTGAAAAAAAAAAAGTTAGTCAAATGACGTAATAGATTGTCATGGCTTGAGATAAATAAATAATAAAAAAAAGTTTCAATTTGAAGCAACACCTTCAAAGTGTTCCGGTGGAATAAAAGCAAGAAACTTTAGATAGGGCAAAAGTGAAAAAAAAAAAAAAAAAGTTTCAATAAAACAAGACTAATATTGATTGTTGAGAGTGGGATTTGAACCCACGCCCTTTCGGACCAGAACCTTAATCTGGCGCCTTAGACCAACTCGGCCATCTCAACGTGTTGCCTAGGGATCAACATAGTTGTCATAAATAGGATCTCCAATTTAGGTAAAAGACGTAGTCAAAGCGAATGTAGCACGATTTTCTCATCGCAATTGGACTTGGCGATTGGACTCGTCCGCCAACATTGATTTGCGGCGGTCACCTTCTTTCCCCAAATAAAGTCCACGGAACCCTTTGAACCGTTATTTATCTAAGTCGTTTGATGTAATTTTGGGATCGGATTCTGTCTACTGATGAGACAATTCAAAAATTTGAATCATTAATTGTAAAAATGAATGATTTAGATTTGAATTATCCTATTCAATCAGTAAATTATAAATTGGAGAGGATGAAATTCCTAATTTAATTATCAAAGACCAAGTAAAAATCTCTCTCTATGGAGGAGAGATATTTCCGCAATGGCTGACCTAGAATGCTAATGTAGGCCACATTGTTTATCACAGCCGCAAAAATTTACTTTCATGATCAACAGCAACGAGATAGTCCTTAGCTTAAATTCACATTACTATAGACAAAAGATATAATTCATGCATGTACTAAGTTTAAGTATTCTTGCCGTAGAAATTAAATTTTTACAAATAAATTTGTAAAGCATATACCCAAAATTAATCTCAAAGTATATTCCAGAATGATATAATTAATAGGTGACTTTTTTAATACTTTTTTTTCCTTGGTTGTTGTTATTAATAATAATAATAATAATAATAATAATAAATCAAGAACTACATCAAGTAACCTAATATTCTATAAAATCAAGACTTGTAGATAATTAAGACATGAAATGAGGGACTAATACAAGAAAATTGTAAGAAGGGCAAATAGTAGTAAAAAAACAAATGAAGTTCACATTCCATTATATTTGGAACTTGGGAGTTCTGTTTTTACAAAAATTGATTTTTGCACCACTCTTTTACTATTCACATTCCTCTTTTTGTTTTTATTATGTGACTAATCACATTATCCCTTGATGTATAAAAAAAACCTGGACTAATGAAATGGCCAAATTATTTTAGCACGTAAACCCCCCCCCCCCCCCAAAAAAAAAAAAAAAAAAAAAAGGAAGGAATTTGAATTGTAAAGAAAGGAGAGCATAAATCAGAAATGAGAAAATTCGGTTGTGCACATCCGAACAGTAAATCTTCGCAATCGATGATTCAGATACGCAAAAAATAATGGTAGGAGTTAACAAAATATCTGAATCATTGATTGCGGTGATGAACAACTAGAATGCGCACTTTAGTCGGTGGTTACTAAATCTCTGAATCCCGTTCCAAAAAAAAAAAAGGGTCAGTAAAATGCCTTCACAAATTTTTTTTTCTCCTTTTGTGCCCAAAAACAAAAATGATACAGAGTCACAGACACACCCTTTCAGTTACACTCTCCCACACCCTCACTCACATATAGGTATGAGGAACACATGTGGAGACCCCAACATGTTAGTGATGGTGTGGTAGAGTGTGGCTGAAAATGTATGTATGTATCATTTTTGGCCCAGAAATCCAGTAGGAGAAGCAAAGAAGGCTCGAGAGAGAGAGAGAGAAGCAACGCCACCATCACCACTCACCCAAAAGAAAAAGAACAAAACAACACATCCGGCCCAAAAACATCTTCGCAACCTTCCAAATCCGCCGTCGTCTTCCCAAACACCCCCACCAATTTCTTTGTTTTGTTTTTGATCATCGGAATACCATTCCAATTTGTACACGCTTCTACGTGTACATTCCCACAACCACTTCAATTCCCTTCCCCCACATCAAAAAAAGTCTCAAATACCCACACAAAATATCAAATTGAGGACAATAATCATCTCTCTCTCTCTCCGACCAAAGCTCCGTTATCTGATTTGAGTTAAAGCGAAGATGGGTCCGATTGATGTGACCCAACTGGGGACGGGTCTCAGCGTCTTAGCCGGAGCGGTTTTACTCAAGTCGATGATGCACCAGAAGCCCACGATGGGTCCGACCCAGTTCCGAAGGTGTCCGAGCTGCAACGGGTCGGGCAGAGTCGCCTGCCTCTGTTCTCGCTGGTCCGACGGCGACGTCGGGTGTCGTACTTGCGCAGGGTCGGGTCGCATGGCGTGTAGTAGCTGCGGTGGGACGGGTACGGGTCGGCCAATTCCGGCCACGATCTCTGTTCGTCGTCCTCCAAGTATAAAAACGGGTCTGTGATTCTTTTTACTGGTTTTTCAGCTCTCTCTTTGGATTTGATGAATTATGTAGCTAATAAGTTATGATAATTTGAAGGGGTGAGGGAGAGATGGGAAATAATTAGATTGTAACTATTACTAATCAAAATTATTGATTATATAGATACAGTAAGTTGGAAATATTCATGTTGTGTGTGAAGTTCAAGATGAAAAAAGCGTGCACGCTTCTGATTCGGTATAGGGTCTGTTTGTGGCGTAGGAAAAGCAGGGGATATGCTGTTTCGATTACATGCTCAATGTTCATATGCTTATTTGGTGAATGCTGTGCTGGTGTTTGGTTTTTGTTGGGTATTTTTAACTTTTTATGCACAAAATCCCGGCCAACATTACATGGATATTCATGTTCAGGTTCAAGAGGTATCCGAGTCTGATTATCTTTAGAAGCTCAGTTTGAGGTTTAGTTATGCCTTTGTACGGAAATAGAAAGAATTTGGTGTTGAATTTTTTTTAGTTCGACCCTCAGAGTGTCTGGGCCAGCTTACGCGGATCTCGATTATTCCTCTCCACTGTCCGTCCACGCTAGGACTAGGAGATTCAGAAGAGATCTCTCTTTTGCGGCCTCGACCCAAGAAGTTGCCAAGTTTCGAACTCAGACCGATGTCTAAGTTTACGGCTCATCCTTAGTGCCACTCGAGCTATCCATTATGGGGCTGCAAATGAGCCGAGCTGCTCGCGTTAAGGCTCTGCTCAACTCATTTACTAATTGAGCCGAGCTCAAGTTTTGGGCATGTTTACTTAACGAGCCGAGCTTAGCTCCCAAAAGCTTGGCTCGGCTCGTTTTATAGGCTCCCCTCATTTAAAGAGGCTCATTAAGTAAATTAGTCTGGCTCGGCTCTTATATGACCAAGCCGAACTCGAACACTATAAAGCTTGGCTCGGCTCGTTTGCAGCCCTCACCATACCCATTGGGGTTTTGGTGTTGAAATTTTGCTACTGCGGATGGACACATAGTTTAGCTTAAGCCGGTGTGGGTGGTGCTAAGTGATTGATTGGCAATTGGTATATGGTTAATGTGCTTGGGGTGAGTTGAGTATAACCCATTTCTATTGCAGTACTCACCCTATCTATTGGGGTTTTGATGTTGAAATTTTGCTGCTGTGGATGGACACAGTTTAGCCTAAGATGGCGTGGGTGCTAGAGTGATTGATTGGCAATTGGTATATGGTTAATGTGCTTGGTGTGAGTTGAGTATAACCCATTTCTATCGCGACAGAAATGAGAAAATGTAAATAGTTCCATAAGATGAGTGAGCAATTATCCAGGCGGAGCAAACATTTTGCGCAAATACTAACACACGCTTCGATGGGTACGGGCACAGCATATGCTACACGAAAATTGAGAAAGAGTTGAGCACAAAATGAGATTCGAGAGGTATGGGCCGCACCACATACGCAAATTGAGGAAGAGTTAGCACTAAGCGAGGTAGGGTTGAGAGTGGAAGGCGATACGTTGGACGTGCAAGGTGTTTGAATCCCCATCTACGTGAGTGTGTCAGTGTTTCTAAACTAGCTTATTTCATACGCTAGTTTTGATTTTGTTGTGATCAAATTGTTGAATCCAAACTGCGTCTGTGTTTCATTATTTATTTTGTAAATTATAATAATGGAGTTAAGGCACAGGGAAACAGGGATTAGGCTATTCTGTTTTCTCTTTATTGTTTTTGTGGAAGGTATTTCATTGCATAGAAAGATCCGATTAGGCTTTTACTTGAACTGGAAATTTATATGTGATTCAACAATTGCCTAAATCCTAGGAAAGTGTGGTGGTCAAATGTTTTTGTCTTTGAATTTAATCAATTTATGTTTACGATTCCGATTTCAAAACTGATCATAACCGCAGTTGCATATCACCAAGAAACCCAACCAACCTAATTTATTTAGAGGAATGCAGATGAAGTCCCTTCGTACATTTTTTTTGTTTGTTTGAAACTCAGAATTTGCCCAAAGGGCTACAGACTCCCACCCGGAGCCCTCCGCCGATCTAGCGACTTATTCGCCGGAAACAAAACCAAGCCATTCCGACAACACTTCTTTCCTAATCGGACCCCAGAAAAAAGGGTTGGAACAGATTTGAGGTGGAAGTGGGAGAACGGCAGAGGCAGAGAGGAATAGATGAATTAGTACATATACATACATATGTATCCATACCCTTACTTTACGCCCAGGGGCGACGACACAGTGTGTTGAGTGGGGTCAGCTGACCCCACGGAGGGAAAAAAAATACTACTATTATATATAATTTTTTTTAAAATTAATTAATGAACCCCCTCCAAAATTGGTGTTGAACCCACCAATACACCCCCTCCAAAACAAGCTTACACCGGAGAAAATGAAAATCTCATAGAAATGTAGAAGAACTTGATTACAGAACTCAAATGTAAAATCTGAAATTGGGAGAGAGAAGTTCTCAGTTTCTTCTTCTTGATTTCTGGATGATGCTTAGCAAAATAGCAAGCTCCCAACCGACCTCAACAAGATGAGCTGTCAACTAACTAGCTTTACTGGAAAACATACAAATTACAATACACACCTTCTATTTTGACTAATTACAAAATAAGACTAATGAGTCTTCTTAACAAACACCATAGGTGAGGGGAAAAATAAAAAAGAAGAGGCGATTCAGGTGAAGAGTTGGGAAACGGTCAATCATGTGGCAGTGCTCATTGGTGACCGGCGTTGATACTACTACTTTATCACTCAAGGCAGGAGTTGAATTTTTGCTTTCTAGGCATAGGTTAAGTTTATCAAGTGAATGTGGGGAGAATGAGAGGTGAATTAAATGGGCTTAAAACTTTGATTTTAAGGGAGAATGAGTAAGCTTTTATGTTCATTACTTTACTCATCAACTACAATTAACTATTATAGCTGTTGCTAAAAATCCACATTCATGTGGCTAAGACACTAGTTAAAGTGTTCAAACAACGATTGCAAACGGTGAGAGATGATGGATAGAATTCTCTACTAGCTGAAGTAGATTTATTTTGTGGCAAACACGATATTCCTATGCCAAACATGGAAGATGTACATGTTGTTCTAGGGAGACCACAAAATAAAGCTACTTTAGCTAGCAGAGAATATCGTGTTTTTTCGGGCCCTAAGCCCACCACTGTTGGATCTGTTTTTAGTGCGATATTTTCCTTTGATTTATTGTTGATAAAAGTATTTGATGTTTACGAACAACCCCACGTTTCCGAACTCCTGGAGTCGCCACTGCATAGCAAGATTTGATTAGGCTTTTCACTTGAACACAAATGGTCCAAATCGGTGCTATAGGCTTCCTTTTCTTTTAGAGTCTTTCTTCGACAAGGACATGATATAGGAGGTAATCATGGAAATAGGAAACAAATTAATTTTTTAATGCCGAGAGGACAAATCACTTTGTACATTCCAAAAATACCCCTGCTAGCCCATGAAAGTGCCTAAACCCCCTAAACCCTATGAAAGTGTCTCAACCCCAAACCTAATGAAAGTGCCTAAACCTAAACCTTAGAGTACCCTATGAAAATGCATAAACCACTAAAACCCAATAATTAGAAAATGCACCCTAAATCTAAACCCTAGGTTACCCTATAAAAGTGCCTAAAACGCTAGGGTACACTATAAAAGTGCCTAAACAACTAAAACCCTATAATTAAAAAGTGCACCCTAAGTGTCTAAACCCAAAATGTTTAAACCCACTATAATCTATCCCAAAGAGCCTAATTCCCCTAAAATTAAACCCCAAAATTGAACTCAATTTCAAAATTAAATAGACAAAATTAATTTAGTCCCACTCAAGACCCAAGCATGTGTGTTTGTGTGTGTGAGAGAGAGAGAGATAGAGGCAAGAGAAAGTGACGGGCAGCAGCCAAAGGAAAAGGAAAAGTGATGCATTGACGTCGTTGAATGCTTTCAAGTGTTAGTCTGGCAGTAGAAAACGGAAAAGTGACGAGATAGGGCTGGCATTTTTTTTTGTAATTTCTTTTTATTATTAAGGGTATTTTTGTCTAGTGTTGTCCTTGAGTCCTAAAAAATTTCACATCAATGTATTAGAAGCATTAAAATAAGTTAGGCTGGATTAAACACCCTTTAATGCCTCAAACTTGGCTTTAGACCAATTTTCTGTTTCTTTTATGGGCTAGGCTTGTTATAGACGTCTACTTACAAACAGTAGTCCAACATTGTGATACTTGGGCCATGTACCTGATTATTCAGTGACGGGCTCGAACTATGGGGATAGAGTACTAATGGGTATGAGCCCAACAAAAAATTACACTATCTTACTAACGATTCTGTGTGAATTATACATATGACCAAAATCAAATAAATAAATAAAAGATAATATATGTGAGTTATAAAAGCATCTAGTTGTTCACCCAACAAAAAAACAAAAAAAGCATCTAGTTGAAATGAAACGAGGGGACCAGGGCGTCTAGCCCAGTTGGTCGTGTACCAGTACTTAAGCGTTGGGAAGTTATGGATTCGAGTTAGTGGAACAAAATCGATACTCCTTGTAGTAATTTAATGTAACTTTACATACTTAGAAGTTAGAAACTTCATTATTTATATCCTCAAGGCACCGGTTCCTACGAACCATTCTCATCGGTTGAATATCTTCCGAAAAGCACCAAAAACAGAAAAAAAAAAAAAAAAAAGAATATCGTCAACATAGAATTTGTTTACATTCTTGACATGCACGAGTAAATCTCCTTCTTTTTTTGATAGGGCAACAAATTTATTGAGAAACTTGACATGGGTACATCAAGTCAGGGGAAAGGTGAGGGGAATCAACCAAAGGTTGAAAAAAAAAAAACACCCCAAAAAGTGAAACCCAACAATAGAGAACAACCTAGATGGTCATAACCCTCATCTGTCAGAAAGTGAGGTCGAAACCCAAACACAGTTTTTCAACCTAACATACTCGGATCAACACAATCAAGGCAGGAAGACCTATTGTAGAGATTGCTTACTATATTCTTTTTTTAAAAAAATCATTATACATACCTTTTAAATCTTGTTTTATTTTAAATGTGGCACGACACAGCACGAGCATGGTTTTAGATGAGCACGACACAAGCAAGGTTTTAGATGAGCACAGCACGGCACGGTCTAAACAAGCACGGCACGGAAGTGGGCTAGATGCGGCACGGCACGGCACAGTACCGGGCACAACACAACAAACACTAATTTTGAATGTACCAAAATATAATAATTTTTAATGATATGGATTTTCTAATTATATATTATACACTTTTTAATTAAGTTAATACAAATATTTTATGAATCTCAATACGCCGAGTCGCCGAAACTCGGCTAGATTTTACGAATTTTTTTGAATTATATGTTTTATACATTTTAACGAGTCAACATACCTATAGTTAATAGATATACACAAAAAAAAATTCGACGAAACTTGGCTACCGAACCGTGAATCGTATGATTTTCTACCGATTCTAGATAAACCTTGATGCACCTATAGATTCGTATTGTTTTTACTTGGAACCGTGAGTCGAATCGTGAGTCATGCGATTCTGACAACTGTCCACTCGTTTTGCAGGGAAGGACTCTAGACGGGTGTTGAGCATCGATCGCAATAACGATGTTTGGGACCGTGGAGATGGGAGACGGAATTTGTTCAATAAATGTATTTGATGAGCAAGATGGTTAGGTGAAAGCCGTTGGTAGCAATTGTTAGGTTGTGGTTATGAAGTAATTAGTTCAGATAATGACTATACGTACGTAGATTTCTTCATGCTTAGGCTTTGCATTTGTCATGCAGCAGCTTCAGTACACAAGTTGAAAGCTAAGTGTATTTACATTCACTTCTTTTTTCCTAAAATGAACATCAGATGTCTTACATGTGGAAGATGCCCTATTGTGACGAATTTCAAAATTTGGTTGAATGGGTTTACTTTGGCGGGGAGTTTGCAAAATAAGAATCTCGTCTTCATTTTGCATGTACATCTATGTTGTTTCCTCCTGTCTCCTTGCTTTGACTACTTTCTTGTTCTCGTTTGATGTGTGAGTGGGGTATTGTGTAGTGTAGTTAGAGGTGTCAAACGGGCCGGGCTAGCACGGGCACGGCACGTATAAACGTGGCACGGTACGGCACGAGCATGGTTTTAGATGGGCATGACACAGTCTAGACGGGCACGGCACGGCACAACACGGGGCACGGCCTAGGGCACAACACAACAAATACTAATTTTTAATAATGCACCAAAAAAAAAATTTCAATGATGGATTTTCTAATTATATATTATACACTTTTTAGTAAGTAATACAAATATTTTGTGAATCTCAATACGCTGAGTTACCGAAATTCGATTAGATTATACAAAAAATTTTAAATTGTCTGTTACATACTTTTTAACAAATCAATATACCTCTAGTTATTAGATATACAATTTTTTTCCGACAAAATTTGGATAGATTATACAAAAAAATTCGATGAAACTCGGCGATGTGCTAGCACAGGCACGACACGATTACAAAATAGCACAACACGACGTGGCACGATTAAGTAAACGGGCTGGCACGGTTTAGTAAACAGGCTGGCACAGCATGGCGCGAAGCATAGTTGGCACAAAATTAAATAAGCCATGCCAGCACGGCACGGCACAGCCCGTTTGACAACTCTAGGTCCGTTGGTTTAGGCCTAGTCCATTTTAGGTGTCCTCCTTGGTTGGCTGCTTGCCATCTTCGGAGAGTGGGTCTTGGTGGCTTTTTTCCAGTGTTCTCAAGCCTTTAGGCTTTGTTCGTTTGGATGCTTTGGCCTAATTTTGAAGAATTTTTTTGAAATTGTTGTTCGGTTATGATTTGAATGGGGTCCACCTCACCCATTGAATGTTCGACAATCTGCCATTGAAATTGTTGTTTTGTACTAGATTATTCTCTTCTCCAATGGTTCCACCTCTTTGAGAGAGAGAGAGAGAGAGAGAGAGAGAGCACAATGCATTGTAAGTTGGGTTTTGGAGTGGGGGGGCCCACTGGCCCAGTTTTGCAGATGAAAAGTAGGAATAGAGAGAGGAAGGGCGGCCGGGGTGGTAGGGGGAATTTCAAGAGGAGGAAAAGTCTATTTTCTAATAGTGTTCAAGGGCTCATTTTTTAAAAGCATTTAAGAGTCTATCCGAACAAAGTCTTAATCTTTGTACTTCGTGTTCAAGATTATAAATTTTTTTTGCCTATCGAAAAGAAAAATATAAATAGTTTAAGTTAATAAAAGAAAAAGAAAAGCGATGAGATTGTGTTTTGTTGCGGAAAAATGTGCAAATGAGTTACATATTTAGGTTTGGTTTTGTTGTGATCAAATTGTTGAGCCCAAACTGCGTCTGTGTTTCATTATTTATTTATTTTATAATTTTCCTTTAATGAAATTAAGGCCCAGCAAAATGTCCGATGAGGCTTGTTATGGATGTCTACTGACAAAAAGTAGTCCAAGATTGTGATACTTGGGCCATGTACCTGATTATTCAGTGGCGGGCTCGAACTATGGGGAAAGAGGTTATGAGCCCAACAAAAAATTACACCAAGATTCTTACTAACGATTCTGTGTGAATTATACATATGACCAAAATCAAATAAATAAATAAATAAAAGATAATATATGTGAATTATAAAAGCATCTAGTTGTTCACCCAACAAAAACACAAAAAAAAAAACATCTAGTTGAAATGAAACGAGAGGACCAGGGCTTTTAGTCCAGTTGGTCGTGTACCATAACTTAAGTGTTGGGAAGTTATGAATTCGAGCTAGTGAAATAACATCGATACTCCTTGTAGTAATAACCAACATATAGAATCTAAAAGCTGCATTATTTATATCCTCGAGGCACCGATGCTACAAACCATTCATTGGTTGAATATATTCTAGAAAAGCACCAAAGCAGAAAAAGAAAAAGAAAATAATATGGTCAAAATAGGATATTTACTCGTGTATATATGCATTCTCGATATGCGCAACTGCGCAAGTAAATATCCTATCGTAGAGGTTGCTACTATTTTTCAGAAAACAATTCCAGTATATATACCTTTTAAGTCTTTGTTTATTTTACCTCGTTTAGTCCGGTCAAACGCAAGCTATCCATTGCCTAAACTAGAGTATATTCACGGTAAATTTCTTTCTTGAGGCATGACTGCAATAATCGAATCCTGATCAATCGTGTGGTAAACAAACTCACCAACCAATCAGACTAATCGTTGAGCTAGTGCAAAGCAAGTCTACATACTATATATATCTTTGCTGGCCCAGCCAGGTAGAGCTTTCGGGTTGCCTATCATGGGGGAAACGGGGCGGGTTTTGTGTTCGGTCTATAACCCGGATCACAAGCATGGAGCAGGTTTAAGCTATGTCTGGCCCCAGCCGCAATACTACTAGTAGGGACAGCCGCATTGTTTGGTAGGAAAATCTGAAACTTGAGCACACAACCACCAAAGTTTGGTGAGGGGGAGGATAGAGATCCCATCATCGGTGCAATGCCACAAACTGGATCTTATCACCTTACCTGTTTGCTTAATCATTAGAACCCAACTATGAGAGTGCAAAAAATGGGTATAATTATACCTTGGGAACACTTGTATAATTTTTGTTGATAGCAAAGTGTTTAGGTCACCGTACAAACCTAGACTACTCTAGTACTTATATAATCAGAAAGTATTCTTGTAGTGCTACTATGATATGTACATATTGTGTTATCGTCTAGTCAAGTAGAATCGTTATTCCGTACGTCCTATATTGTTTGTCCAATTTGGGAAACCCAATTTATTAAGAGAACATAATTATTACACCCAAACTTTAACTTTCCAAAAATTCCCTCAATTCAAATTGCATTTGTCACATCAAATTAAGAGAGGGGGGTAAAAATCCCAATCTTTTCAAGATGGCCAAACAATTTTGGGACATTAAAAAGTTAAAAAGTGGATAAAAAAAAGTGGGGCGGAGGGAGTACGTTGTTACTTAGGTTCGCCCGACAAGATTAACATTTTTGGTGCACACTTTTTTACTATTCATAAATCCATATTTCTATTCTACATACATGTCCTTGATCAAGATAGCATGATTTCCATCCAATTATTGAAGCAGATGGCGTCATCTCTTCATCCATCTTGTAACTGTTATATGTGTTAGTTTTGTTCGCGTTTTTCGGGTTATGTCAAGCCTTTCGGTGTATGTAATTTGCTTATGGGGTTTTGGGAGGTAGAGTGATTAGGGCTTGAGTCTAGATGCTCCATTCGAGAGATTACAAGCTTCATGATCAAGTCAATGCCTTGTCAAGTGTTTCCAAGCTCAATCCGGAAAGGTATATTCATGCATGTCATGTTTGCAGTTAGGTTTAATCATCATGATTTAGGACACGAGTTTTAATTAATCAATTGCATTGATATGCTTCCTAAACCATGATTTTGACAAAGGCACTAGAATTCTAGTCAATTGAATCCCTCATTGCGTTTCGAAAGCGTTTACACGCGTCTGATAGCCCTTGTTGTGCACTTGGCATTTGTAAGCATTTGGTAGCCCGTGTCCTTTTAGTGATTGCTGAGTTCACAAGCATTTACACACGTCTGGTAACTCTTTTTAATGACATGTGTCATGTTTTGAGATGCTTACTTGAGGGCTCCGAAATTATGCACTATATAAACTCTCTTTCTCTCATTTTAGGGTAGACACTTCATTGAAAAAAATCAGCTCCTTTTTTAGAGAGAGTGTCTCCTTCTACTCTTTGTGGAACTTGATGTTCTTGATGATTTGAACTTGCTCTTATCATCTTTCTTCAATCTGGAGTCTTCCTCTCCATGGATCCTCTATGGGTTGATTTTATTTTTCAAAAATCTTTATAAAAATCAAATCTTTTTCATACATCATATTGTGTTGCCTTGTTTCTACGTGAGCCGGTTGGACCGGTGCCGAGTTGACTCGGAGATCAAGACGGGTGTGCTTGTGGAGTCCATGGAATCAAAGAGGAGTATGGAATACTATATCAAGAATTGGAGCTAGGTGTCACAAGGGGCTTGTTGGGTAATTCCTAGTCTTGTTAATTCTTGTAAACCTTTTGATTTATGAAATGCATAAGTAGGACTAGGCCGTAGTTTTACGCTTAGGGTGTTTAGACCCTAAGTAGTTTCTATGTATATCTTGTGTCTTGTCTCTTTACTTTAATTGTTTTATATCTTGCAAATTAAATTGTGGCAATTAGCATGAAGCTTGGGTGATTGTGATTCTCATAATTAGATTTAATCTTTTAAATTTTCGTCCTATTCACCTCCCTGTAGGACTTGTTAGTGCTTTGCATATTTTCAATACGTATTTATTTTAGAGCAATGCTACAGACACTAACAAGTGTACCAATTATTACACTAAATGCACACATGGTATTACCACATCAATGCACTATTCAATATATGGATAGATTCATCCACTAAAAGAGTGCCACATGGACAATTAGTGTAATAGTTGGTACACTAGTTAGTGTTTGTAGCATTAACTAAAGCTTGAAAGGCAGTCAAATCTGCACCAATTTGCATTCTATTTTGCCAGGGCTACAATTAAGCAACACAATGCTTCAATAAATTGATGGGTTTGTGACATCCGTTCCTAACATGCATGTGTATTTCACGTGATAGCGCATTTCGTGCACACATTCATTTCATAAGCCATTCGGTGCGTGACATGTCATGTTATTAATAGTTCATGCATAGCTTAAATGCATACACCTATTATGTTGTGTTCCAATTATGTGTGTGGTTTGTAAAAAAAAAAAGAAAGAAAAGAAGAAGTTTAGTGGAGGGGACACCTCACCTCTTAAAGGATGAGTTTGGAAGACTTTGGGAAGACCCAGACTTCCACTTTTCTGCTCAATTATTTCGTAGAGAGAGAGAGAGAGAGAGAGGGAGGAAGAAGTGAGAAGCTTGTAATTTCTGGAGAAAGGTACGAATTTTCTACTATATTATTTCAACTCCAAAAATTATGATATTTTAACCGTAGTTGTATTTATGTGTTATCTTGACCGTGTAAAATTTTCAAAATTTTTCGTGAATTATAGAATTTATTAAAAATGTTTTACCGGGCTGCTGTCTGTGGGAATTAGTTCCTGGCAGTTCTGCCATGCTTCGCGAAAACGGGCATAACTTGGCCTAGAAAACTCTAATTTTCATTCTCCTTGTTTTGTTAGAAACTAGACACATAGGGCTTTCAGAATCTATAAGCCACATAGCCCAATTATTTCTGAGATATAGCAGGTTTTGGTTTAAATTTGAAGAAAAATTCTGTTTTTGTAATTTTACAGCAAGTGACTGGTCTGTTTGGCGTTGGTTTAAAATAGCTATCGAGCTCAGAAAATTCTGAATTTTTGATATGTTGTTCCTACATGTGTCTAGTATTTGTGGTAAAAATTTCGTGAGAAAAGGATTTGTAGATTAATTCTGTAAATTCGGAGACCGTGAGGCTGTTATGTATTTTTGTGCATATTTAAACATTTCATTTGCATTTAAGCATGGGGGTTGAACGAGAGACTTATAGATGTCTTATAAACTATATTGTTAGGTGAGGAGGAGGATCACGGTTACGTCTCCAGACCGTAGAGGATAGAGGTTTTAGCAGTTGGTCTTTTGTCAGGTGAGGATGTACAGCTTCTATAATAAATAAGAAATGTTTTGTTTTGTTTTTATCAAATTTGTCGTGTGATTATTACTATTTCTGAAAGCTCCTTTGATGATTATTTTTAGAATATGATGGCAACGTTTTTGGTTGGATGGATCAAATGGTTTTTGGTGAGTGAGAAGAGAATTTTTACGCCTTTTGTGCCAATGTTTAGTTTGCAAGGTTGGCATCTTGCATTCGTGGGCTGTGCCAATATTTAGTTTGCAAGGTTGGCATCTTGCATTCGTGGGCTGTGCCAATATTTAGTTTGCAAGGTTGGCATCTTGCATTCGTGGGCTGTGCCAAATGTGAGCAGTGCAAGCTTAGTTCTTGTTTACTGTGTGGATTGCACCTACCATTGGTGATTAAGAATGGCCCTCGTCACCGCCACTATATGTGAGCCTGTGAGCGAGGTAACGGTACCGTCATAACTCCCGGTCGTGAGGTAGACGACTCGTTGGCGCACTTGGTAAAAATTTATGTGATTTCTGTTATGAGGAATGGGTGGAAATATGGTTTATTGAAAATCCATTTATTTTTGATGTGTTGTTGATATGAGTTTTGTGGGAAAGAAAGTTGGTTGAAATATTTGTACTGTGGTTGATTTTTAAGCTACAATTCATCTCAGGAGCTTGGACATTTCTTTTTATTGTGTTGCTAACGTACATTCTCCTGTAACCTTTTTGGTTGCAGATACCAGGATGAGCTAGATGTCGGTCTAACTACAGTGCCAGTCAGGAGTTTCTAGTAGTTGTTTGTGGCATTTGTCAGTCTGGGGTGCTTTGTACATATTGGTTTGCGACGATGGTGTGGTTGTGTTGTGGTCCAGTACTTTGGACTTGTATAAAGTTTTTGAGGGTTGTAGATATTTTTTTTATGTTATATTATCTCTTTTGGTTGCGGGTATCCCGAGATGTGTACAGGTTTTGTTGGGTGGTCTTACCACTTTGGGCAGGTCAGGTCTTGCCGGAGTGGGATGTGACAATTTTGGTATCAGAGCATAGGTTATAGGTTCTGTAGACTCTTTAGAGTGTGGCACTTGTGGTGGACCATAGGCGGTGTTGTTTTCAGTTTTGAGGCCAGGTAATACCTAGAATGTTGAGAAGGGTTTCACGGGGGTGTTAGTAGTGGGTGCATGCATACATGTTTAATCCATGCATATATACATGTATTCATGTTTGTTATTAAACAGCTTGAGAAAGATGGATGAGGGAGCATCGTCTCATGTGCCTGCATCAGCTAATGTGAGGGGACAAGGGGAACAACAAGAGCAGGTAAATCAGCTTGATCCAAATGGTAGAATGATTGAGGCTATCATGAGGTTGGCAGAACAGAATGCACAGTTGCTTGAGTTACAAGGAAGGAGGCCCCACACATCATTGGCCAAGCAATTTATTGATTTGGGTGCTAAGGAATTTTCGGGGACTATTGACCCGGCTGAGGCAGAAAACTGGTTGAAGGATGCGGTGCGTATTCTGAATAGGATGGGGGTAGCTAATGATGATAAAGTTGATCTGGTAACATTCATGTTTAAAGGTGAAGCCTTGCATTGGTGGGAAGCTACTGAGAGGTTACTTACCATGCTAGTGTCAGGAGTTGTACCGGTTGTACCACAGCGGATTACTTGGGCACGGTTTGAAAAAGCTTTTGATGAACAGTATTTCCCGGAGTCCTACAAATACGAGAAAGAGAATGAGTTTACTGACCTTCGACAGGGTAGGATGAGTGTGACTGAGTATGAGGCTAAGTTTACAGAGTTATCAAGGTATGCAGCGCAGTTAATTCCTGACGAGGCCGCACGGTGCCGTAGGTTTCAAAGAGGGTTGAACTTTAATATTAGAAAGGAACTTACAGGGCAAGGGATGATTACTAATTACGCGGAGTTAGTACATAGGGCAAAGATGATTGAAAAAGATGTGATGGAGGAAGAAGAAATGAAAGAGCGGTTTAAAAAGCAAAGGTTCAGTGGCCAATTAGGAGGGAGTTTTGGGACAGGTACCACTAGGAGTGGTGGATAGAGACCTCAGAATTCTCGTGGACAGAGTTTTCATTCTCAGAATCGGGGTACAAGGTCTGGTGGAAATCAGTTTAATAGAAGCACTTCTGGTGGTAACACAAATGGGAATCGTGGGGGAAACCAAACATGTTTCAGATGTGGGGCAGTTGGTCATTTCATCAGGGATTGTCCTCAACTTGACAACAAGGTGATTTGTTATAAGTGTGGGCAGCCAGGTCATATAGCAACAAACTGTGGTCAACAAACGACAACTGTCGTTTCGTTAGTGGGTAGTGCGAAAAATACCGGTGTTGGACCTTCTGGGTCAACTCAGGGAGGTAGCAGGGGATTGGCTGGGAGGCCAGCAACTAATGGGAGAGTGTTTGCTATGTCCAGACAGGATGCTCAGGCTACCCCAGAGGTGGTGGCAGGTATGCTTACTATTTTTGATAGAAATGCTCAAGTACTTATAGATCCTGGATCTACACATTCATTCATATCACCAACATTCATTATGCATGTGAACGGAGTGTCATCAAGACCATTAGATCATGATGTGTTTATTGCTACACCGGTTGGGGAGGTGGTACGAATAGAAAATGTATATCAGGATTGTAAGATAAAAATTGGAGAGAAGGAGTTACTGGTTAATTTAATGCCGTTATACATGGAGGATTTTGATTTGATTTTGGGAATGGATTTTCTATCTTCTTATCATGCGTATATGGATTGTTATGAGAAGAAAGTGTTGTTCAAAGTTCCAGGGGAGGTCGAATTTTCTTTTCAGGGGGACAGGGTTAAATCTTCGGTGCGTATCATTTCTGCAATTAAAGCTGTGAGGTTGTTGGAAAAGGGTTGTCAGGGTTATTTGGCACACGTTGTGAATACTGAGTCAAAAGGGAATGAACTTTCAGCGATACCAGTGGTTTGTGAGTTTCCAGATGTTTTTCCTGATGAGTTGCCGGGTATTCCGGTGGATAGGGAAATTGAGTTTACAATTGAGCTCTTGCCAGACACTTTACCAATTTCTATTCCACCTTATCGGATGGCACCCGCGGAGTTGAAAGAACTTAAAGTGCAACTACAAGAATTACTGGATAAAGGTTTTATTAGGCCCAGTGTCTCACCTTGGGGTGCACCAATTTTATTTGTGAAAAAGAAGGATGGTACATTGAGGTTGTGCATAGATTACAGACAATTGAATCGGGTTACAGTTAAAAATAAGTATCCGTTGCCTCGAATAGATGAATTGTTTGATCAGTTGCAGGGTGCTAGAGTTTTCTCCAAAATTGATCTACGATCAGGTTATCATCAGTTGAAAGTGAGGGAGTCTGATATTCCAAAAACTGCTTTTCGAACCAGGTATGGACATTATGAGTTTGTTGTCATGCCATTCGGTTTAACAAATGCTCCTGCTGCATTTATGGATTTAATGAATAGGGTGTTTAAAGCTTATTTGGATCAGTTTGTGATTGTCTTCATTGATGATATACTGATTTATTCGCGAAGTGAGGAGGAACATGTCAAGCACTTGAGGACTGCTTTGCAAGTTTTGAGGGATAAGGAATTGTTTGCCAAGTTGAGTAAATGTGAATTTTGGTTGGGCAGTGTGGTGTTTTTGGGGCATGTCATTTTAGGTGATGGTATTCAAGTGGATCCTAAGAAAGTTGAAGCAGTAGTGAAGTGGGAAAGGCCAACCAACGTGACTGAAGTTCGCAGTTTTCTAGGTTTGGCGGGATATTATCGCAGATTTGTGAAAGACTTTTCGCTTATAGCAAGGCCAATGACTCAGTTGACTCAGAAAAGTGTGAAATTTAAATGGACAGATCGTTGTGAGCGGAGTTTCCAAGAATTGAAATCTCGGTTGGTTAGTGCACCTATTCTTACTCTTCCTTCTGGTAATGATGGTTTTGTGATTTATAGTGATGCTTCACATCAAGGTTTGGGTTGCGTGCTGATGCAATGTGGAAAGGTAATTGCATATGGTTCCAGACAGTTAAAGCCTCATGAAAGAAATTACCCTACCCATGATTTAGAGTTGGCGGCTATAGTGTTTGCTTTAAAGTTATGGCGGCATTATCTCTATGGTGCTACGTGTGAGATTTTCACGGATCATCAAAGTTTGAAGTATATTTTTACTCAGAGGGATCTAAATTTGAGGCAAAGGAGGTGGATGGAGTTGATCAAGGATTATGATTGCAGTATAAATTATCATCCTGGAAAAGCTAATGTGGTAGCTGACGCTCTAAGTCGTAAATCTTCTGGGACTATGGCATATCTACGGTTAGTGCGGGCCGATCTGTTTTCCGGGTTAAAATCTCTTCGAGTTAGTCTGGCAGTTGGTGCATGTGGGTCTTTGTTGGCTACTCTTACTTTGAGACCGACACTTAGTGATCGTATTAGAGAGGCTCAAAATTCAGATAGCAACATGGCAAAAATTAAAGCTGAGGTAAAGGCGGGAATTCGAACTGACTTTGTGATTCGGGAAAGGGATGATGCATTGTTACGTGGGAATAAATTATGTGTGCCATACAACAGCGAAATGAGGAAGAAAATACTAGAAGAAGCTCATTGTTCTGCTTACGCCATGCACCCAGGTGGTACGAAAATGTACAGGGATTTGCGAGAGAATTATTGGTGGAGGGGTATGAAAAAGGATATAATCAAATATGTAGGAAAATGTTTGGTCTGTCAGCAAGTTAAAGTGGAGCATCAGAGACCTGCCGGATTGCTACAACCTCTTCCTATCTCTGAATGGAAGTGGGAACATATTACCATGGATTTTGTGACAGGATTGCCACGTACTCCGAAAGGACACGATGCTATTTGGGTTATTGTGGATCGATTGACAAAGTCTGCACATTTCTTGCCGGTGAAAATGACTTTTTCGATGGATAGGTATGCAAAATTGTACATTGATGAAATTATTCGACTGCATGGTACTCCAGTTTCTATTGTGTCTGATAGAGATCCTCGTTTCACATCAAAATTTTGGCCGAGATTCCAAGAAGCTTTGGGAACTACTCTGAAATTTAGCACATCATTTCATCCTCAGACAGACGGGCAGTCAGAGCGAACAATACAGACTCTGGAAGATATGCTTCGAGCTTGTGCACTTGATTTTCAGGGCAGTTGGGAAGAACACATACCTTTGATTGAGTTTGCATATAATAACAGTTTCCAGTCTACAATTGGTATGGCTCCATATGAAGCCTTGTATGGTAGAAAGTGTCGAAGTCCGTTATGTTGGGAAGAAGTTGGAGAGAGAAAGTTGCTCGGGCCAGAAATTATTCAGATCACTACAGATAAGGTGAAAGTTATAAGAGAAAGATTGAAGCAAGCTCAGGATAGGCAGAAAAGCTATGCAGACACACGAAGGAGAGATCTAGAATTTGAAGTTGGTGATCATGTATTTCTGCGAGTATTGCCATGGAAGGGTATTATGAGATTTCGTAAGAAAGGGAAATTAAGTCCTCGCTATATTGGGCCGTATGAAATTATCAAAAGAATTGGGGCTACAGCTTATGAGTTGGCACTACCACCAGAATTATCAAAGTTGCATAATGTCTTTCACGTTTCAATGTTGAGGAAATATATAGCTGACCCTTCTCATATTTTGGTGGCACAACCTATTGAGCTTAAAGAAGACTTAAGTTATGTGGAGACGCCAGTTAAAATCTTGGATAGAAGGGATCAAGTGTTACGCACTAAAACCATTCCACTCGTAAAAGTTTTGTGGCGTAGTCATTCTGTTGAGGAGGCTACTTGGGAAAGCGAGGAGGAAATGAGAAGTCAGTATCCACATTTGTTTGTTTAAGGTAAGCAAATTTCGAGGACGAAATTTTGTAAGGTGGGGAGAGTTGTGACATCCGTTCCTAACATGCATGTGTATTTCACGTGATAGCGCATTTCGTGCACACATTGTGACATCCGTTCCTAAACATGCATGTGCATTTCATACATATTTGTATTTAATAAGTCATTTGGTGCGTGACATGTCATTTTATTGATAAAGTATGGATAGTTTGAGTGTAGCATAGTCCGCATTAAACACCACATGTGTTTGTGTGTTCCAATTATGTGTGTAGTTTTTGGTTTTAAAAAAAAAAATATAGAAAGTCAGGTGAAGGAGGGACGTGGGTCTTGGTGAAGGAAGGGGTCTTAGTTGGCCTCAATAATACTTTGTGGAAAAATTGACAAAGGGGGGAGGATTAGGTTACTACTTATGGAAAGTTTTGGCAAAAAGGGACACCTCACCCCTTAGGTGATAAGGATTAGAAGAGTTTCAAAATTTTCATTCTCTGCCTCAATTATTTCGTAGAGAGAGAGAGAGAGAGAGAGAGAGAGGAAGAAGATCAGAGAAGCTTGAAATTTTCTGAGGAAAGGTACGAATTTTCTACTATATTATTTCAACTCCAAAAATTATGATATTTTAACCGTAGTTGTATTTATGTGTTATCTTGACCGTGTAAAATTTTCAGAATTTTTCGTGAATTATAGAATTTATTAAAAATGTTTTACCGGGCTGCTGTCTGTGGGAATTAGTTCCTGGCAGCTCTGCCATGCTTCACGAAAACGGGCATAACTTGGCCTAGGAACCTCTAATTTTCACTTCGTTTGTTTTTTTAGAAACTAGACACATAGGGCTTTCATAGTATATAAGCCTCATAGCTCAATTATTTCTGAGATATAGCAGGTTTTTGGTTTAAATTTGAAGAAAATTCTGTTTTTGTAATTTTACAGCAAGTGACTGGTCTGTTTGGCGTTGGTTTAAAAATAGCTATCAAGCTCAGAAATTTCTAAATTTTTGATATGATGTTCCTATTTGTGTCTATCATTTGTGGTATAAATTTCGTGAGAAGAGGATTTGTAGATTAATTCTGTAAATTCGGAGACCGTGAGGCTGTTATGTGTTTTTGTGCATATTTAAACATTTCATTTGCATTTAAGCATGGGGGTTGAACGAGAGACTTATAGATGTCTTATAAACTATATTGTTAGGTGAGGAGGAGGATCTCGGTTACGTCTCCAGACCGTAGAGGATAGAGATTTTAGCGAAGTTGGTCTTTTGTCAGGTGAGGATGTACAGCTTCTATAATAAATAAGAAATGTTTTGTTTTGTTTTTATCAAATTTGTCGTGTGATTATTACTGTTTCTGAAAGCTCCTTTGATGATTATTTTTAGAATATGATGGCAACGTTTTTGGTTGGATGGATCAAATGATTTTTGGTGAGTGAGAAGATAATTTTTACACCTTTTGTGCCAATGTTTAGTTTGCAAGGTTGGCATCTTGCATTCGTGGGCTGTGCCAATATTTAGTTTGCAAGGTTGGCATCTTGCATTCGTGGGCTGTGCCAATATTTAGTTTGCAAGGTTGGCATCTTGCATTCGTGGGCTGTGCCAAATGTGAGCAGTGCAAGCTTAGTTCTTGTTTACTGTGTGGATTGCACCTACCATTGGTGATTAAGAATGGCCCTCGTCACCGCCACTATATGTGAGCCTGTGAGCGAGGTAACGGTACCGTCATAACTCCCGGTCGTGAGGTAGACGACTCGTTGGCGCACTTGGTAAAAATTTATGAGATTTCTGTTATGAGGAATGGGTGGAAATATGGTTTATTGAAAATCCATTTATTTTTGATGTGTTGTTGATATGAGTTTTGTGGGAAAGAAAGTTGGTTGAAATATTTATACTGTGGTTGATTTTTAAGCTACAATCCAACTCAGGAGCTTGAACATTTCTTTTTATTGTGTTGCTAACGTACATCCTCCTGTAACCTTTTTGGTTGCAGATACCTGGATGAGCTAGATGTCGGTCCAACTACAGTGCCAGTCAGGAGTTTCTAGTAGTTGTTTGTAGCATTTGTCAGTCTGGGGTGCTTTGTACATATTGGTTTGCGACGATGGTGTGGTTGTGTTGTGGTCCAGTACTTTGGACTTGTATAAATGTTTTGAGGGTTGTAGTTATTTTTATTTTATATTATCTCTTTGGTTGCGGGTATCCCGAGATGTGTACAGGTTTTGTTGGGTGGTCTTACCACTTTGGGCAGGTCAGGTCTTGCCGGAGTGGGATGTGACAATTTTGGTATCAGAGCATAGGTTATAGGTTCTGTAGACTCTTTAGAGTGTGGCACTTGTGGTGGACCATAGGCGGTGTTGTTTTCAGTTTTGAGGCCAGGTAATACCTAGAATGTTGAGAAGGGTTTCACGGGGGTGTTAGTAGTGGGTGCATGCATACATGTTTAATCCATGCATATATACATATATTCATGTTTGTTTTTAAACAGCTTGAGAAAGATGGATGAGGGAGCATCGTCTCATGTGCCTGCATCAGCTAATGTGAGGGGACAAGGGGAACAACAAGAGCAGGTAAATCAGCTTGATCCAAATGGTAGAATGATTGAGGCTATCATGAGGTTGGCAGAACAGAATGCACAGTTACTTGAGTTACAAGGAAGGAGGCCCCACACATCATTGGCCAAGCAATTTATTGACTTGGGTGCTAAGGAATTTTCGGGGACTATTGACCCGGCTGAGGCAGAAAACTGGTTGAAGGATGCGGTGCGTATTCTGAATAGGATGGGGGTAGCTAATGATGATAAAGTTGATCTGGTAACATTCATGTTTAAAGGTGAAGCCTTGCATTGGTGGAAAGCTACTGAGAGGTTACTTACCATGCCAGTGCCAGGAGTTGTACCGGTTGTACCACAGCGGATTACTTGGGCACGATTTGAAAAAGCTTTTGATGAACAGTATTTCCCAGAGTCCTACAAATACGAGAAAGAGAATGAGTTTACTGACCTTCGACAGGGTAGGATGAGTGTGACTGAGTATGAGGCTAAGTTTACAGAGTTATCAAGGTATGCAGCGCAGTTAATTCCTGACGAGGCCGCACGGTGCCGTAGGTTTCAAAGAGGGTTGAACTTTAATATTAGAAAGGAACTTACAGGGCAAGGGGTGATTACTAATTACGCGGAGTTAGTACATAGGGCAAAGATGATTGAAAAAGATGTGATGGAGGAAGAAGAAATGAAAGAGCGGTTTAAAAAGCAAAGGTTCAGTGGCCAATCAGGAGGGAGTTTCGGGACAGGTACCACTAGGAGTGGTGGACAGAGACCTCAGAATTCTCGTGGACAGAGTTTTCATTCTCAGAATCGGGGTACAAGGTCTGGTGGAAATCAGTTTAATAGAAGCACTTCTGGTGGTAACACAAATGGGAATCGTGGGGGAAACCAAACATGTTTCAGATGTGGGGCAGTTGGTCATTTCATCAGGGATTGTCCTCAACTTGATAGCAAGGTGATTTGTTATAAGTGTGGGCAGCCAGGTCATATAGCAACAAACTGTGGTCAACAAACGACAACTGTCGTTTCGTTAGTGGGTAGTGCGAAAAATACCGGTGTTGGACCTTCTGGGTCAACTCAGGGAGGTAGCAGGGGATTGGCTGGGAGGCCAGCAACTAGTGGGAGAGTGTTTGCTATGTCCAGACAGGATGCTCAGGCTACCCCAGAGGTGGTGGCAGGTATGCTTACTATTTTTTATAGAAATGCTCAAGTACTCATAGATCCTGGATCTACACATTCATTCATATCACCAACATTCATGATGCATGTGAACGGAGTGTCATCAAGACCATTAGATTATGATGTGTTTATTGCTATACCGGTTGGGGAGGTGGTACGAATAGAAAATGTATATCAGGACTGTAAGATAAAAATTGGAGAGAAGGAGTTACTGGTTAATTTAATGCCGTTATACATGGAGGATTTTGATTTGATTTTGGGAATGGATTTTCTATCTTCTTATCATGCGTATATGAATTGTTATGAGAAGAAAGTGTTGTTCAGAGTTCCAGGGGAGGTCGAATTTTCTTTTCAGGGGGACAGGGTTAAATCTTCGGTGCGTATCATTTCTGCAATTAAAGCTGTGAGGTTGTTGGAAAAGGGTTGTCAGGGTTATTTGGCACACGTTGTGAATACTGAGTCAAAAGGGAATGAACTTTCAGCGATACCAGTGGTTTGTGAGTTTCCAGATGTTTTTCCTGATGAGTTGCCGGGTATTCCGGTGGATAGGGAAATTGAGTTTACAATTGAGCTCTTGCCAGGCACTTTACCAATTTCTATTCCACCTTATCGGATGGCACCCGCGGAGTTGAAAGAACTTAAAGTGCAACTACAAGAATTACTGGATAAAGGTTTTATTAGGCCCAGTGTCTCACCTTGGGGTGCACCAGTTTTATTTGTGAAAAAGAAGGATGGTACATTGAGGTTGTGCATAGATTACAGACAATTGAATCGGGTTACAGTTAAAAATAAGTATCCGTTGCCTCGAATAGATGAATTGTTTGATCAGTTGCAAGGTGCTAGAGTTTTCTCCAAAATTGATCTACGATCAGGTTATCATCAGTTGAAAGTGAGGGAGTCTGATATTCCAAAAACTGCTTTTCGAACCAGGTATGGACATTATGAGTTTGTTGTCATGCCATTCGGTTTAACAAATGCCCCTGCTGCATTCATGGATTTGATGAATAGGGTGTTTAGAGCTTATTTGGATCAGTTTGTGATTGTTTTTATTGATGATATACTGATTTATTCGCGAAGTGAGGAGGAACATGTCAAGCACTTGAGGATTGCTTTGCAAGTTTTGAGGGATAAGAAATTGTATGCCAAGTTGAGTAAATGTGAATTTTGGTTGGGCAGTGTGGTGTTTTTGGGGCATGTCATTTCCGGTGATGGTATTCAAGTGGATCCCAAGAAAGTTGAAGCAGTAGTGAGGTGGGAGAGGCCAACCAATGTGACTGAAGTTCGTAGTTTTCTAGGTTTGGCAGGATATTATCGTAGATTTGTGAAAGACTTTTCGCTTATAGCAAGGCCAATGACTCAGTTGACTCAGAAAAGTGTGAAATTTGAATGGACAGATCATTGTGAGCGGAGTTTCCAAGAATTGAAATCTCGGTTGGTTAGTGCACCTATTCTTACTCTTCCTTCTGGTAATGATGGTTTTGTGATTTATAGTGATGCTTCACATCAAGGTTTGGGTTGCGTGCTGATGCAATGTGGAAAGGTAATTGCATATGGTTCCAGACAGTTAAAGCCTCATGAAAGAAATTACCCTACCCATGATTTAGAGTTGGCGGCTATAGTGTTTGCTTTAAAGTTATGGCGGCATTATCTCTATGGTGCTACGTGTGAGATTTTCACGGATCATCAAAGTTTGAAGTATATTTTTACTCAGAGGGATCTAAATTTGAGGCAAAGGAGGTGGATGGAGTTGATCAAGGATTATGATTGCAGTATAAATTATCATCCTGGAAAAGCTAATGTGGTAGCTGACGCTCTAAGTCGTAAATCTTCTGGGACTATGGCATATCTACGGTTAGTGCGGGCCGATCTGTTTTCCGGGTTAAAATCTCTTCGAGTTAGTCTGGCAGTTGGTGCATGTGGGTCTTTGTTGGCTACTCTTACTTTGAGACCGACACTTAGTGATCGTATTAGAGAGGCTCAAAATTCAGATAGCAACATGGCAAAAATTAAAGCTGAGGTAAAGGCGGGAATTCGAACTGACTTTGTGATTCGGGAAAGGGATGATGCATTGTTACGTGGGAATAAATTATGTGTGCCATACAACAGCGAAATGAGGAAGAAAATACTAGAAGAAGCTCATTGTTCTGCTTACGCCATGCACCCAGGTGGTACGAAAATGTACAGGGATTTGCGAGAGAATTATTGGTGGAGGGGTATGAAAAAGGATATAATCAAATATGTAGGAAAATGTTTGGTCTGTCAGCAAGTTAAAGTGGAGCATCAGAGACCTGCCGGATTGCTACAACCTCTTCCTATCTCTGAATGGAAGTGGGAACATATTACCATGGATTTTGTGACAGGATTGCCACGTACTCCGAAAGGACACGATGCTATTTGGGTTATTGTGGATCGATTGACAAAGTCTGCACATTTCTTGCCGGTGAAAATGACTTTTTCGATGGATAGGTATGCAAAATTGTACATTGATGAAATTATTCGACTGCATGGTACTCCAGTTTCTATTGTGTCTGATAGAGATCCTCGTTTCACATCAAAATTTTGGCCGAGATTCCAAGAAGCTTTGGGAACTACTCTGAAATTTAGCACATCATTTCATCCTCAGACAGACGGGCAGTCAGAGCGAACAATACAGACTCTGGAAGATATGCTTCGAGCTTGTGCACTTGATTTTCAGGGCAGTTGGGAAGAACACATACCTTTGATTGAGTTTGCATATAATAACAGTTTCCAGTCTACAATTGGTATGGCTCCATATGAAGCCTTGTATGGTAGAAAGTGTCGAAGTCCGTTATGTTGGGAAGAAGTTGGAGAGAGAAAGTTGCTCGGGCCAGAAATTATTCAGATCACTACAGATAAGGTAAAAGTTATAAGAGAAAGATTGAAGCAAGCTCAGGATAGGCAGAAAAGCTATGCAGACACACGAAGGAGAGATCTAGAATTTGAAGTTGGTGATCATGTATTTCTGCGAGTATCGCCATGGAAGGGTATTATGAGATTTGGTAAGAAAGGGAAACTAAGTTCTCGCTATATTGGGCCGTATGAAATTATCAAAAGAATTGGGGCTACAGCTTATGAGTTGGCACTACCACCAGAATTATCAAAGTTGCATAATGTCTTTCACGTTTCAATGTTGAGGAAATATATAGCTGACCCTTCTCATATTTTGGTGGCACAACCTATTGAGCTTAAAGAAGACTTAAGTTATGTGGAGACGCCAGTTAAAATCTTGGATAGAAGGGATCAAGTGTTACGCACTAAAACCATTCCACTCGTAAAAGTTTTGTGGCGTAGTCATTCTGTTGAGGAGGCTACTTGGGAAAGCGAGGAGGAAATGAGAAGTCAGTATCCACATTTGTTTGTTTAAGGTAAGCAAATTTCGAGGACGAAATTTTGTAAGGTGGGGAGAGTTGTGACATCCGTTCCTAAACATGCATGTGCATTTCATACATATTTGTATTTAATAAGTCATTTGGTGCGTGACATGTCATTTTATTGATAAAGTATGGATAGTTTGAGTGTAGCATAGTCCGCATTAAACACCACATGTGTTTGTGTGTTCCAATTATGTGTGTAGTTTTTGGTTTTAAAAAAAAAAATATAGAAAGTCAGGTGAAGGAGGGACGTGGGTCTTGGTGAAGGAAGGGGTCTTAGTTGGCCTCAATAATACTTTGTGGAAAAATTGACAAAGGGGGGAGGATTAGGTTACTACTTATGGAAAGTTTTGGCAAAAAGGGACACCTCACCCCTTAGGTGATAAGGATTAGAAGAGTTTCAAAATTTTCATTCTCTGCCTCAATTATTTCGTAGAGAGAGAGAGAGAGAGAGAGAGAGAGAGAGGAAGAAGATCAGAGAAGCTTGAAATTTTCTGAGGAAAGGTACGAATTTTCTACTATATTATTTCAACTCCAAAAATTATGATATTTTAACCGTAGTTGTATTTATGTGTTATCTTGACCGTGTAAAATTTTCAGAATTTTTCGTGAATTATAGAATTTATTAAAAATGTTTTACCGGGCTGCTGTCTGTGGGAATTAGTTCCTGGCAGCTCTGCCATGCTTCACGAAAACGGGCATAACTTGGCCTAGGAACCTCTAATTTTCACTTCGTTTGTTTTTTTAGAAACTAGACACATAGGGCTTTCATAGTATATAAGCCTCATAGCTCAATTATTTCTGAGATATAGCAGGTTTTTGGTTTAAATTTGAAGAAAATTCTGTTTTTGTAATTTTACAGCAAGTGACTGGTCTGTTTGGCGTTGGTTTAAAAATAGCTATCAAGCTCAGAAATTTCTAAATTTTTGATATGATGTTCCTATTTGTGTCTATCATCTGTGGTATAAATTTCGTGAGAAGAGGATTTGTAGATTAATTCTGTAAATTCGGAGACCGTGAGGCTGTTATGTGTTTTTGTGCATATTTAAACATTTCATTTGCATTTAAGCATGGGGGTTGAACGAGAGACTTATAGATGTCTTATAAACTATATTGTTAGGTGAGGAGGAGGATCTCGGTTACGTCTCCAGACCGTAGAGGATAGAGATTTTAGCGAAGTTGGTCTTTTGTCAGGTGAGGATGTACAGCTTCTATAATAAATAAGAAATATTTTGTTTTGTTTTTATCAAATTTGTCGTGTGATTATTACTGTTTCTGAAAGCTCCTTTGATGATTATTTTTAGAATATGATGGCAACGTTTTTGGTTGGATGGATCAAATGATTTTTGGTGAGTGAGAAGAGAATTTTTACGCCTTTTGTGCCAATGTTTAGTTTGCAAGGTTGGCATCTTGCATTCGTGGGCTGTGCCAATATTTAGTTTGCAAGGTTGGCATCTTGCATTCGTGGGCTGTGCCAATATTTAGTTTGCAAGGTTGGCATCTTGCATTCGTGGGCTGTGCCAAATGTGAGCAGTGCAAGCTTAGTTCTTGTTTACTGTGTGGATTGCACCTACCATTGGTGATTAAGAATGGCCCTCGTCACCGCCACTATATGTGAGCCTGTGAGCGAGGTAACGGTACCGTCATAACTCCCGGTCGTGAGGTAGACGACTCGTTGGCGCACTTGGTAAAAATTTATGAGATTTCTGTTATGAGGAATGGGTGGAAATATGGTTTATTGAAAATCCATTTATTTTTGATGTGTTGTTGATATGAGTTTTGTGGGAAAGAAAGTTGGTTGAAATATTTATACTGTGGTTGATTTTTAAGCTACAATCCATCTCAGGAGCTTGGACATTTCTTTTTATTGTGTTGCTAACGTACATCCTCCTGTAACCTTTTTGGTTGCAGATACCTGGATGAGCTAGATGTCGGTCCAACTACAGTGCCAGTCAGGAGTTTCTAGTAGTTGTTTGTAGCATTTGTCAGTCTGGGGTGCTTTGTACATATTGGTTTGCGACGATGGTGTGGTTGTGTTGTGGTCCAGTACTTTGGACTTGTATAAATGTTTTGAGGGTTGTAGTTATTTTTATTTTATATTATCTCTTTGGTTGCGGGTATCCCGAGATGTGTACAGGTTTTGTTGGGTGGTCTTACCACTTTGGGCAGGTCAGGTCTTGCCGGAGTGGGATGTGACACACATTCATTTCATAAGCCATTCGGTGCGTGACATGTCATGTTATTAATAGTTCATGCATAGCTTAAATGCATACACCTATTATGTTGTGTTCCAATTATGTGTGTGGTTTGTAAAAAAAAAAAGAAAGAAAAGAAGAAGTTTAGTGGAGGGGACACCTCACCTCTTAAAGGATGAGTTTGGAAGACTTTGGGAAGACCCAGACTTCCACTTTTCTGCTCAATTATTTCGTAGAGAGAGAGAGAGAGAGAGAGAGAGAGGGAGGAAGAAGTGAGAAGCTTGTAATTTCTGGAGAAAGGTACGAATTTTCTACTATATTATTTCAACTCCAAAAATTATGATATTTTAACCGTAGTTGTATTTATGTGTTATCTTGACCGTGTAAAATTTTCAGAATTTTTCGTGAATTATAGAATTTATTAAAAATGTTTTACCGGGCTGCTGTCTGTGGGAATTAGTTCCTGGCAGTTCTGCCATGCTTCGCGAAAACGGGCATAACTTGGCCTAGAAAACTCTAATTTTCATTCTCCTTGTTTTGTTAGAAACTAGACACATAGGGCTTTCAGAATCTATAAGCCACATAGCCCAATTATTTCTGAGATATAGCAGGTTTTGGTTTAAATTTGAAGAAAAATTCTGTTTTTGTAATTTTACAGCAAGTGACTGGTCTGTTTGGCGTTGGTTTAAAATAGCTATCGAGCTCAGAAAATTCTGAATTTTTGATATGTTGTTCCTACATGTGTCTAGTATTTGTGGTAAAAATTTCGTGAGAAAAAGATTTGTAGATTAATTCTGTAAATTCGGAGACCGTGAGGCTGTTATGAATTTTTGTGCATATTTAAACATTTCATTTGCATTTAAGCATGGGGGTTGAACGAGAGACTTATAGATGTCTTATAAACTATATTGTTAGGTGAGGAGGAGGATCACGGTTACGTCTCCAGACCGTAGAGGATAGAGATTTTAGCAGTTGGTCTTTTGTCAGGTGAGGATGTACAGCTTCTATAATAAATAAGAAATGTTTTGTTTTGTTTTTATCAAATTTGTCGTGTGATTATTACTATTTCTGAAAGCTCCTTTGATGATTATTTTTAGAATATGATGGCAACGTTTTTGGTTGGATGGATCAAATGGTTTTTGGTGAGTGAGAAGAGAATTTTTACGCCTTTTGTGCCAATGTTTAGTTTGCAAGGTTGGCATCTTGCATTCGTGGGCTGTGCCAATATTTAGTTTGCAAGGTTGGCATCTTGCATTCGTGGGCTGTGCCAAATGTGAGCAGTGCAAGCTTAGTTCTTGTTTACTGTGTGGATTGCACCTACCATTGGTGATTAAGAATGGCCCTCGTCACCGCCACTATATGTGAGCCTGTGAGCGAAGTAACGGTACCGTCATAACTCCCGGTCGTGAGGTAGACGACTCGTTGGCGCACTTGGTAAAAATTTATGTGATTTCTGTTATGAGGAATGGGTGGAAATATGGTTTATTGAAAATCCATTTATTTTTGATGTGTTGTTGATATGAGTTTTGTGGGAAAGAAAGTTGGTTGAAATATTTGTACTGTGGTTGATTTTTAAGCTACAATTCATCTCAGGAGCTTGGACATTTCTTTTTATTGTGTTGCTAACGTACATTCTCCTGTAACCTTTTTGGTTGCAGATACCTGGATGAGCTAGATGTCGGTCTAACTACAGTGCCAGTCAGGAGTTTCTAGTAGTTGTTTGTGGCATTTGTCAGTCTGGGGTGCTTTGTACATATTGGTTTGCGACGATGGTGTGGTTGTGTTGTGGTCCAGTACTTTGGACTTGTATAAAGTTTTTGAGGGTTGTAGATATTTTTTTTATGTTATATTATCTCTTTTGGTTGCGGGTATCCCGAGATGTGTACAGGTTTTGTTGGGTGGTCTTACCACTTTGGGCAGGTCAGGTCTTGCCGGAGTGGGATGTGACATTTTCACTGAAAATCAAATTAAGATTTAAACATATTACACCTCATCCACTAGAGTATTAAATGAGAGACAAGTTTTGATAGTGTCTCCACAACCTCTAACTGATCATTTTCCCCAAAATTCATGTGCCTTTCTGCCCACGCCTAATTAGATTTGTGGTTGAATATGTCTTGAGACAGTTAATCCGGTGGTGTCTAATCAGGCTTTCTGAAATGTTGAAGCACATGGTTTGAGATGCACCGACACATCTAAATGTGATTGAATCATTTTTGCTTGCAGTTTGGGAGAACCCCTTTATTGGACTGAGGGGGTGCTGCGCATCTCTATGCACAGCACCGTGCTGTGCAGTCATGGCGCAGCTGTGCCAGCACCTTTCCAATGATCGGAGACGTTTGCCTTGTAGACCTCGTCAAGTACTACACAAATACCAGAAATCAACTTGATCGGATATCTTTAAGTATGCCATCAAAAAACAAATACTTTTAAAAGAAATGGAACACAAACGGACACAAACACGGAATCAAAACCACTTTTTCATGTTATTTGTGTTCCGATGAGGCACTTAAAGATATCCGATCGAGTTGATTTCTACTAACTTGTAGTACTTGACGAGGTCTATTCGGTGAACGTCTCTGATCGTCTCTGAATTTCCATTCAGCGGTTACAAAAATCGTACATAAAAATCTTATAATGCAAAACTCTATCTATAATAAATTTTCTTACTTGGTTAAACATTTATTGAGTGTTTTGATTTTTGTTTTGTTCACGTGCACTGTCTACTTTCTCACAAATGTGAGTAGATTTTCATTCACATTGGTTATGGACAAACGACTCAATGGAGACAATAACAAAGAAAAATCAAATTATATTTAAAAAATTACAAAATTTTAGTGCATTTTTTTGAATCTAGAGAATTCGCTTGAACCTAATAAAGCCGCACCCATGCCAGCCATGTTACTGCGTTTAGTACTCTACCAATTATCACGCCCATTGAAAATCATGAAACAATATCTTGAGAATTATAACATCGCGACTCTCTCTTTCTCAACGGGTGTCTAGATCAATTTTTTTTTAGAACGGGAATTTCACTGCAAAAGCTGAAAGTCAATTGAAACAATATATATATATATATATATATATATATATATATATATATATATATATATATATGGATTCCGTTCTACTAAGGACTCCCTCAAACTCGTAATTTGCAGACCTCATGGATCGGGGTTGAATCTCGACAATCCGAACCGCTCAATGTGTTTAAAACGTGATTTTAAGGGTTATCGCGAGGATTCGTTCCAAAGAAATACTCGGAAGGGCTTCATTCGAGCATTTTTCGATAAATTATATATGTACGGTTATTATGAAAAACCGCTCGGATGAAGCCCTTTCGGGTATTTTTTTTTTGTAATTCCTTGCGGTTGCCATGGAAAACATGTTTTAAACACATTGAGCGGTTCGGATCATCGAAATTTGGTCCGAAAAATCCAAAAAGGGGTGGTCCTCACGGAGGAGATTTTTGAGGGAGTCCTCAATAGAACATCTTCCTATATATATATATAGTGCAATGGAATTGCCTTAAACATGGAAGGGAAATGGATCACTATAATCCGAAAAAATACTAACAATTAAACACTGAACCACAATCTGCAAGGGCCGAATTCACACTGAACTACAGTAACAAGACTATAAGCAAATCAACTGAAACTCGAGCTACAGAAGCAATGACAATATGTCGACTTTCCAGTACCGGCCTTGACCTAAAGCGGGAGGTGCGACCGTTTTAGACCCAAAAAATTAAGCAAAAATTAGGGGCCCATTTTCCATAGAACTCGTACATATATTATATATAAACTATTATGTGTTTTGCTCATGATGAGAGCTAGCTCAAGTGGTTTATTGGTGTATGTTTGAGCTAGTTGTCCTAGGTTCAACTCTTTGGAGACCCTTCTAGCCAAATGTTATTTTGCCATATTTTTTTATTGGATCTAGTGTAAAATAAAACTCTTGCACCACACAATTTATGCTTTAGTGGTTTTAGATGCTATTCAAGTCCAAAATTCAAATCATTTGCACACAATAAACATTTTGATGATTTTTTTTAAAAAATTTTCTCTAGTTTATTTTAATCTTTTAAAATCAAATTCACAAGTAAATAAACCAAAGTAATTTATTTTCACTCACAAATTGGAACAACCCCATATACCCACCAGCCCCATATACCCACCTGTACTATTTTTTTTTTATTTTTACAAAAACCTAGGGCCGATTTTTTTAGTTTCGCTTTAAGCCTCCAAATCTCAAGGCCGGCCCTGCGACTTTCAACTGAAACTCAAGCTAGAGAAGCAATCACGGTATGTCTACTTGATGGAACACGCACCATCACAGTTGAATCAACAAAAGCCGACCGGAGAACATTGAAAAAAATTACTGTCCCCATGAAACACGACTATGTTAAGGATTCAACTTAAAACTAGAGCATAAACCCACTAACGAGCTCTCCAAAGCAAAGGAAACAACCAATGACAGCAATAGAATATAAAACAAACACTCCAAAATCCGAGGCGACGATTGTATAGGCCATGAAACCACCACCACTGGGTAACGAAATTGCATAGGCCGTAGATTACGCGTTCATCGATTAATTCTAGAATTTTAAAATTAGCGATCAAATTAACAAATTTTCAGTGTCTCTAAGAGTTTTATCGCCTCAAAGATAGACAAACTTGCGAGCTCAGCTCTTTGTCATCCATGTTATATTCATGATGAAATGGGGTCCGATATTAGTTTGCAAGCATATGATATCAGCTTATAATTTCGTCCTTTTCCCGTTCTTTCCTGAGTTGCTGGGTCAACAAGCCAAGATGCAGTCCTTGACATAATTGACTTGTGAATAGAGAGAGAGAGAGTCCTTTTGAGTTTTTGTTCTAAACGTACGTAATAAATAATACTCCGCTCTTTCGGTCCAATTATTCGGTTCACCCGATCACGGTCACATAATGCTATGGAACACACCAATATCATATGTTCTCGTGGGTTCAAGACTAAGCATAGGGACCACACATGTGTGGCGCTCTAATAATTCGGAGCACCACGTGACTGTACGTGTTCTGAGACTACTGTCAGTTTTTTGTTTTTATGACGAATTGTATTCCAAAGATGGATTATTATGTCCTTGATAATCCATGAACTGGCCCCATTAGAGCATTATGTTGTTTCACCATATGATGAGGCGAATCCCATGGCAGTACTAATAATCAGCTAGCAATAATAAGGTTTGTAGATCTTTTTTCTTGCACTAATTGGAGGAATTTGATTTTCTGGAGTGCCCTTACTTTCCCATGAATTTATTTAATTAGTATGACCCTTATTTGGACCCTCAAACACATCATATTGCCGCTCTAAAGAAGGCTAGCTAGTAACACAGGAATTGTTTTTCTTGGCTTTCAAAAGCATTGTGCATTGCCATGTTTATGACTTGTTCTGATTATGTTGGGAAAATGGAATTTTTCATAAGGTTCTTTTTTCTTTTTTTTTTTTCAAAATTAAAGTGCGTGAGGTGGGTCCATGTGGATTTAGATACTCCTAAGTTAAGGGTTTTAAGCCAGTAAAAGAATGAATAAATTTCATTAATACCCCCAATTTATGGTCTCGTTTGACACTTTTTTTATTGTCCCTGCTCAAAAGGAATGGTTAAAAATAGATAGGTTTACTTTTTTGGAAAGGTGGGTGCCTGATGCGCAGAACTTGCAGTCTTACACCGCACAGTATTGCACACTCGAAACGCCACCGTTTTGTGTGTAGACCAAGTAATTCACAGTTTTGGGTGTGCAGCACCATGCGGTGCAAGTCCTACGCAACAAAAACTCGCCTTTCCTACTTTGCTGCCCTTCACTTTTGAAATTAATTACTACTAGTATTAGAACAAGCAATGATGATGTTTTGAAAGGTAAAAGATAGTCAATAACGTTATGATAAGCGTAATAATTATATTCCCTTAAGAAATTAAAATCCCTAAAAGGACCAATAAATTGAGACGGAATAAGTAGATGAACGAGAAATTATGTCTGAAAGCGAGTGTATCTAGACTAGAAGGTAGAAAGCCATCTCTTTCACCTTTTCCTATATTGTTCAAATCAAGTAGTAAACTCTGATGGGTATAGTTAACCCAATTTGGACATAAAGGGTTGGGTGATTGGGTCCTTACTCCTTAGGTTACCACACAAGTTTTAAGGGAGAGAGGGCATGGATATAGTGATCAACGACTGGTGTTACGGGCTTGGCTGGCTGATTTAAGTCTTGCCTTCTCTTTTTATTACTCCCCCTGCTGCAACTGAATGGTTTTCAGTTTGCAAGAGATTACACATCGAACAAATTACCAGGTTAAATTTCCCATATTGATGATTTGTTTTATTCTGTAAAAGCTAAAAGGGTCTGTAAGGACCAAGTTTCGGATTCCTTTGTTTTGACAATTTTGTTTGACAAAACACACATTTACATCGAGTTGTAATTTTATTATTTAGAGTGCCTGTTTAGGCGTGGAAGGAAATCAATAGGTAATTCTTTTTATTACGGTCATTATTTTGATGTAATTCAAGAAACTTGCTCAGGCAACATACAAGCTACACATCAAGCAAATAGACTGCCTTTATTAACTTGCTCGAGCAACTCCGAACCTACTCAAGCACATTTTGAAGCTTATAAATATAACATTGGCTAGGGTTTTGTCGAGACAACTTGGCCAACACTCATATTTTCCACCTCCCAACATCTGTGGCGGCTAGGGTTTGTGAATCTCGAAGAACTTCAAAGATTGATTGATTCTCTAAGCCAACAAATAATCTTCGAGAGGATTTTACATCAACATCATCGTTTTTTAGTTTAAGCCCTTTCGTAGAGTTCGAAAGGCAAAGGATTGGAAGGCTTGTGCGATTCAAGGCATTGGCGATCAAGATCATTGGGTGCGGTGTACATGTGACTCGGCAGGTGATACTTAGAACGTTGTGAGGATTTACTTCGTTTGGATAGGTATATCTGTAACTGCACAACGATTATAGTGATTTGATTCCTTCCTGTGATTTTTACCCATTCAGGGGTTTTCCACGTATATCGTGCGTTCATCTATTTAATTGCTTGTGTGATTTGTGTTGGGTAACTTATTGATTCGCATTCATACTATTAGGGTTGTTTATTTAATAGATTATTAGGGAACCCTGATTTTTCAGGGTCTTTTCCAACTATAAAATTCGGCACTTTGAATATTCCAGATTGATGAATGAGAAATATTCGAGGAATTTCCTTTCCAATTCTGTTTCTTTCTGGGAGATAGACGCTGATGTAGTCCTCCAACACTTCTGGTGAGGCATCGAATTTGTTTTAAAGGCACAAAGGCACTATGTGATACACGGGCCTTGGTTTGTGATTTCCTATCCGTTCTGAGTTTGTTCTTATTGTTAAATTCAGTTTCTGTAATTGTTAACTATTTATTTTTCCAACGTCCGGTTCTATTTTTGCTGGATTAGCTATTTCACATCAATTCAAGAAAATTTGAAACAAAAGCACCAACTCCCTCAAAACAAACAGAAAAGCAAGGAAGGTGGAAATTCATTGAATCAGAAGCAAAAGCAAGAAATGGGAAACCCCAAATAATTGGCCTGGTGATCTTGTCCTAAGGCTTGGGGATTTGCTCTCTCCTAAGGTCTCAGGTTCAATTCTCCTCGTCAGCAACTATAGGGGTCACCTCACCTCACCTCATGTTGGCGTGCAAAAAGCCGGAGAATTTAGTCTGACGTGCGCATAACCCGATCCGGACTCCGTGGGAGACATAATCCAAATTTAAGGTGACATTTAGTTGAAGTTAGACGCCGGCCTAACATCAGTATGTTTGTTTTTAAATATATGTAATGATGCATCAATGGCTTGCTTAACCTTACCTAATCTATCACTTATCCAATGAATCTTCCTCAATTATTTCATCGGAATGTTGATGTTGGTATATTGGACGGCCGGATGTTGTCATCATGCTTTTTTATGTTCCATCGCAGTCGACCAAATTATTATGGAATGAGATAGTGAAGGAAATGGAATGACCAGTTAGCTCTATTTTTTGCCCGGAAAAGTCTGGGAACTTTCCTTTATATTAATACAAAATACTTGATGATCTATCTGCAATCTTTTTTTCGATTTATTTCGTAATAAGAATTTTTTTTATATTTCTTTAACTATCTCTTGCGAACACACTTTCGGGACGATTCATTGGCTATACTGGGGACTCACATGCATCGAACGGCTTTGGATACAGTTGTGTTCGGAGTTTTTTTTTTTTAAATTGTGCTTCTGTCATTGCTCTTTTTGCTCTACTCGGACTTATCATGTTGATGAAAATTATTCACTATCTTTGAGGTCATTGGGATAGTTGATTGAACATTGACAGATCATTGCGATAGTTGATTGAACATCGACTAATATGGTTACGAAAGACATTTTCTATTATAAGTTTGATTTAAAAACTATAGGAATAATGGATCGAAATAGTAAAATTTTTGCGATATCCGATTGACATGATTTTTGGCGAGATTAATGTTATGAACAAGCTTTAAAAAGTATACGATTTTATTACAGGTTGCTACTAGTTTAGTTTGTGACGGCAAAATAACTTGTTAATTTCAATTTAAAAATTTAGATACATGGCTGGTAGTGTGAGAGGGGCATGATGAGAGGGACTAGTGCCATGCCCATCAATATTTATTTGAGAGAAATGCAAGTAGGTGAGGTGGAGCTGTATGCATGTCTATGATCACATTCATCATCTAGTTTATATTTGTACCAAGTCAAAATGAGAAGCTTCTTTAATTAAACTAGTTTATATTATTATTATTATATATTTTTATGGGTATTTTTCACCAACCTCCCCCGAGGTTTCTGATAAATAAGTGTGCCCTTAAACTTACAACTTATTACACCGGCCTCCCTCCAATGGGATTAACTTAGCGTAGTTAGATCCCCACTGTTTCGGACACCGTCGATAAGCAAAAAAAGAAAAAAGATCCCCACTGTTAAGGCTATTCAAAAAAATCGGTAAACCGTGAATCCGGTCTGGACCAAACCGATCTGCACGTTTTGGATTTTAACCGTGGATTAATGGTCCGGACACGGATTTAAAAAATAAAAAACCATAACTCATGGTCTGGACACGGATTTTGATTTTGAAACCATGGATTAACCAATCCGGAGCGTGAGATTTTTATTATATATAATTTTTTAAAAATAAATATATATGTATAGATAAATAATTTTACCACTTTTGTAGCCTACTTTGTTTGGAATTCCATAATGATATCTTGGTTTTGTGCTTGTGACTGTCTATTTAGATGTGTTTGTCGGTTTGAGGTCTACACTTTACAATGCTCAATCTCATATTTATAGCCTACTGTGTCTGGAGTTCCAAAATGAATTTTGGGTTTTGTTTTTTGGCTATCTATTTTGATTCCACAATGTTCAAGTTTAGATTTGTTCAATTAATTTGTTGAAATGTTTAATATTTCATTATTTCTTTTTAGTGACTGCTCTTTCTCTGTTTTTCTTGATACTTTATATTCTCATGTACTAACTATACTACTGAAGTGTTTGTTTCAATGTTGAATTTGGGTTTTTGAATGAGTTGATGATTTTTTTTTAGAATAAGATGAAAATCTGTGGACAAATCCGGAACTGATCCGTGACTCGCGGATCGGATTGGAACCGAACTGTGAGACTTTTGGATTGGACAAGGATTTTATTTTCAAAAAATTGCGACTCACGGATTAGGATTGGATTCATGCCAATCCAGCCCAATCTAGACCATGAGCACCCCTACCCACTGTCAGTCTTTCATTAGACTTGTGGATTCTAGGTTACAAAATTCTGTGTAGCTCCCATTTTACCTTTAAGTTTTTCTGGGTAATCCATACCAACAAATTATGATTTTTTTGGACTAAATTGGTTAGAGAGTAAATTGAATTTTTCTTTAAGGTCATTAACATGGAATCCAAAAATCTGACGGAAGACTAACTGGAGTAGAACAAATTGAGCTAACTTGTCGTCATTCAATGGAGACCGATGTAATAAGTTAAAATGTTGAGGGAACAGGATATTTGTCAAAAACCTCAGGGTAGAATGGTGTAAATTACCCATTTTTCAGGTATGTATGTTGTATACTTGGCGATACACCAACGTTCCGTAACAGCTTTTCTTGAGTATATTATAAATTTTATTTCAAGTCAATAAGTGCATAAAAATTGCAGAGAATTAATGTGTTTGATTGCGTGAAGAAACTCGATTTACGCTAACATAAACATACATTAATTTTAATTTATGGGATAAACAACATGCAAACAAATTGACTTTTAAAAGCTGTTGCATCGTTTTCACCCCTCCAAATTTCCTTTTTGGATTCTGAATATTAGGCTACGCATGCTTGCATATGTGTAAAATCATCATACTGCCTAATGTTATTGAAGAAATATGTTCCGTAAGCTAATCTAATTATTCTAACAATATTGACTTTTACCGATTAACAAAAAAAAAAAGACTTGTCCGCAAAGACTGCAATCCAACTGTGGGCTTACAGAGGACAATTCATAGATTTGAAAAGACATTCCCTTTGGAAATTAAGGGGTACAACTAATTGGGTTAAGAGCCAAATTTAATCAATAATATCTTACCCGCATTGGTGGAGGCCGGATTTAGACTGGGAGGTGGCGTTGTTTTATTGTAATTCATTTTGTATTGCTGCATTAGTATTGTGAAATCCTGAACCACAAGAAGCTATCGTCATCCTGGTGAGTGTCCTCACGAGGACGCATATTATTAGTAATAATATAAATAAATATAAAAAAGTTACGTTAAACAAGAATTGGGAGGTAGCATTGTTTTATTGTAGTCCATTTTGTATTGCTGCATTTTATTAGTAATAATATAAATAAATATAAAAAAGTTAAGTTAAACAAGAAACTTTATCCTAAGCTTTGTTTTCAATTGAAAAAAATGCAATTATCTTGTTTTCTTTAAATGAAAGAAATCAAATTATTATTTTGACGATCCGAATTATTCATTCTTCAAATCGCTTATTTTTAATTTATTTTTATGAAAAAATCATATTATTCGGACAAACATAAGTACCTAATCACTTTCAATTCATGTAAAATCGGGAGTTTCGTGTACCACACCACCCCACCCTCTATATAGTTTCACGACTGCTTACCGATAAGATACTTTAAAAATTATAAACTATTCATTATCGAGATAAACAACCGAGATGCAACCGCATAAGTTTCTCCGAAATCCAACTTCAAGGGAGCTAATTATTTATTTAATTAATAACGTAACACTAATGAACACAATCTTTTGGTGAATGCGTACTCGAACTTGATATTGAATTTTGTGCGAGCTACGAGGTCAAAACCTTTTTTTTCCAATCTTTCGTAATCAACACAACGGTGGAATACAACTAGAGAGTTTCGTACAAAAGCAAGCCATGGAAAAGTCGCTACATACTTTTCGAATAGAGACACTACTCTTTATCTTCTAGTACATCATAGTATCATACTCATACTACTACTTAATATGGATAGCCACTTTATGTATTGATTGAGACTAATTGGGGCTTGACCTTGCGATAATTAGTTTATGTAAATTTTAATTTGGATATAAGTACGCGATGCGTATCTGATTTAACTTGTCCACTCTTTCTTTATTTGGCGAAAAATTGACGTGAAATGTGAATTTATTAGCTATCGGTACAACCGTGTGACTATTAAAATCTCGTGTCTTTTACGTTTGCGGTCTTTGTTTAATTGTTTTGTGGGTAATGTTTGTTGTGGTTTGATAAGCTTAGTTTTAAATTTTGATTTTTTTTAAAAATATGGTAAAAACATTTGTGTATGCATCATATGAGTTCATAGCATGAGTGATAAAAATTCACATAGAGGCGTCGAATGGGTCAGGCCGGCACGAGCACGGCATAAACACGACACGTTTAGCACCGACACGGTATGGGTTGGCATGACACGGCATGAACAGTAGTGGTTTAGGCTAGTCATCCTTCTAGAGCCCACGGCAAGGCACAGGCCTGGTTAGCATGGGGCACAACATAGCAGCGGTGAAGAACAGGCACGAGCACGGATAAAGGCACAACACGAACGCGTGTTTTTTTTTAAATACTAGTAAGAAACATCCAAAAAAAAAAAGCGATGCATTTCTTATTTAAAACTACATTCAATGAGCTACAAAGTCTAATTATCAATAATTTTTTTGTAACTTTCGTGTTTTATTTGTCATGCTATGAATCCATTGCAAGTGCAGTGAATTTAATAAGTTTACAACCAAATAAGCTCAAAAGAGGTCTCCGTGATGTAGGTTTTTACTTTTAGCACTTTCTAGTTTCTTTCCATAAATTATTGGCTTTATTAAGACATTAATATGAAGATTTAAGGAACAGGGAATGTCACATGGCTTGGGAATTACTCAAGCATTTGGGGCCACAACGTGGGAGCATGCTATATACTCACTGGGATTCTCCACACGCCAAACGATGTGGGGGAGTGAGAAATTGGGCACGGGTTTGGACGGCAGGAAGTAGTCGCATTTCAGCATTCTATTCGACATTTTTATCGGAAAGATATTCTTTTTAACCGAACGAATTTGTCAACCAATCTTGTTGTTAAAAACACTTTTAGGCGACTACAGTTACACAGACCGCCCTCTCCGGTCCACGGCAGAGTAACTCGATTAAAAAAGAAAACATAATACATGAAAAAATGCGTTAAGCAACCTCCCTTGTTTCCTTCTCTTTAATCCCATTTATTATGGTTCCTTACGTTAAATCCCCAATTGTTGAGTTTATTATTTAGTCAATTGTTAATCAAGAAGAATGAGAATTGAGGGAATTTCACGTTACCTAGGAGGACTAATATCCAATTCTTATTTGACAATTAAAAATAAAAAATTTTGAGGCTGCCTTTATTTAGATTAGATAAACAAAGAAAATCGCCGCCATGTCTTTGTGTGTGTGTGTGTATATATATATATATATATTTTTTTTTTTTGAAACACTACTTATCTACCGTCTAATACATAAAAATGTTTTTCATCAATCTTATATATTTTTGTATGAACATTTGGAGTAGTTTGATATTATTCAATTGTTGTAGTTGCTTGATATCATTCAATTGTGGTTAGATTGGAGAAAGCTTAATTACTCCAATCACGGTTAGGCTTTATAGGTTCCATTGTTTGATCAGATATGAGTATTTTATTTGATTGTAACATTGAAAGAGGCCATGTATACAGGTTTGTTTAAAATATTGTGGACCAAACTAAATATACATTAAATATAGTGCGCACATTTGACATGTCAAACAAACGGGTCCTAAACAACTTCAATTTCTTATTTAGGACACGTACGAGTTTAATATATTAAGAGAGATTTGAATTAGATGTTTATGACAAATGCATTTTTGGCATTTAATAATTTTTTTTTTCTTTTTGGTGAAATATTTGAATCGAGAAAAGAATAATACTATAAACCAAATTTGAAAACAATTTAAAGAAGAAAAAGAATAAGAGATTGTCTTTTTTGAAGTTTTTCACCTTTTTTTTTTCTTTTAAATTCTTGATCATAATTTCGTGTTATAAAATCCCTTTACCAAAGAATGATTAATCCACAGAAATTTAAACCGAATCCACTTTCTTTCTTTTTTTAAATTTTGGACTTATCCCCTAATGGGCTAACATCCTCTCATTAGGGAAAAAAATATATATACTATATCGATCCTTTTGCAGTCTGTGGGTCCTAACTTAAAGATCTGAATTGTCTGTTGGGGTATTACTTAAAATCTGTTAATTCTAATGAACGGCACTTGCATTTTACGACAAGAAAATCATTAAAGGATTGCTGCTACTACCTTCACGTATCAATTATCAACTGGATTTCGGGATTCCACAGTGTCCCAAGGAATTATACCCTATAGTGATTTCGACGTGAGTCATTTATAATTTGTATTTTTCAGTTGAATCGTTTATTTTGCTGGCAATGTTGAGTAAATCATTCGTGAAAAACATTAGATTAATTGCATATTGATAGCCATATGGTCGAATATCATTTGTTTTTATGAAAATCGATGGCTAATATGACTTAGAGAGTGAACTGTAATACAAACGTGTCTCAATCATGTGTATACAAATGTATGATTAAGATGGTTTTTTGTACATGTGATATGCTCAATACCACTAGAAAAATGAACGGTTCAAATTACAAATGAAAATTCTAAAGAATTTACAATTGAGGGCACTACAGAGGTGTAACGTGTTCAGGGACTACATGATTCCGAAATCATTATCAAGTAGTATCACAATTGCCCATTTTCTACCACATATACACCCAAAGTGATAAGGTAAAAGATATGTGTTCCACCCACTCCACCTCTCAAACCTTATCAAACTTCTCACCCCCTGTTTCTTTCCAATCCAATCCTCTTTTTCTTTTTTGGCTATTGCGAGTGCTTCTCACCTCAACCAACTGAAGTCGTAAAGATATGATTTTCTTATAACTCATGTATTCGGACCAGCTTATACATACTTTGACTCATTATGAGATCAAATTTTACTGCACACTTGTGGCGAGCAGTTTCCAGCCCAATCAAAGCTCCGTGTGAACTATTTTTAAAGGAATCAATAGCACCGGAAAAGTTTCGAACTTGAAATCCTGAATTGCAGGTCTTCACTATTAGGCCAATCCGTTTGGTTTGTTAGGAACAACGACAACGAATTTTTGAAGAGAACGCAAAGAAAAGCTTCTGATCCAGGCGGAATACAACCTGGCTTGAAAAAACTCAGACCTTTCAAAGACATTGTAGCCAACCAATTAGCTACTCTATTCTTCTCACGACAACACCACACAAACGACCATGATCTCGAACTAGCCCAGAATTTGATTTCCTTGATCAAAACACCAATCTCCCATGGGTTCTGGGAATTATCACTAGTAATACTGTGGATAATTGTGTGGCAATCGTGTGACAACGACAGCGAATTCAGAAACACAATTTCCATTGTTATCAAAACAGAATTATAAATACAAGAACAGATTTGAAGCCTAAATTACAGAATCGGAATACAAACAGTATTAATGAAAATGAGCCCAGTCCTGTGTTAGACACAATCTTCTTAAGACAATATCAGAATGGTATTGTGTGGAACTTGAATTTCTGGTGTATAACCAATATGGGTTCCAATAATATAAGCACCAAGAGGGCTCTTGAGCTACCAATAAAGTATTCATTTCCGAAATTGTCGGAATGAATGTATAGATTGAATTATGTCATAATTACAAATTTGAGGGGTTTTCAACAAGTTATAACCGCTGAACTCCTGAGCCACTTCGTCCAGATTTATCGTACATTAAATGGGACTCTTCGGTTGTCTCGGGCGACCCATTGAACAACATTTTATTCATAAAATTTCCAACAAGGTTGTCCTAGGATATGATTGCAACACAAATAAGATTGCCGTAATCTGTGAAACCATGAGAATTACGATATTAGACCTGGTCAATTTTGAACTTCTCTTATCATTCACGCAAAGGCAAAATCTTAGTTGTCCCATTACTAGGAGGCAGAAAAGCAAGAGAGATAGAGAAAGAGAGAGAGAGAAAGAGAGAGGAGAGTTAACTTTCAAGAAATGTCACGTAGTAATAGTGAGAGTTATAAAGATAAATTCAAAAGGAGGCAAAAGACAACATCAACATGCATGTTAGCCAAGTAAGCAAATACAACAATCATAGCCGTGCCGTGGTATGTCAAACTTTCAGACTAGGCCTAGGTAAAGGCATCCATCTCCCTCTTTTTCCATTTTTCTTTTTCTTTTCTTTTTTTTTTTCCCGATGGTTTTTAGGCTAACTTACGCACACTTTGTCTATTTCCCACCCCGATCCTCTCAAAGGCCAGTCAAATTCCGTGATTCTACGTATCCCAAACGCTCGTGGACTAGTACTTCACTTTGGGGGCAGTGTCGATGATCCCTACAATTCATAACGACCGAACTGCTGAGGCTCGTTTACTAAACGAGCTGAGTTCAACACTCTGTACTTGGCTCGATTTGAAAAAAATCGGCTTGTTTGTAAACAAGCTGGTTCTTTTATTCGGCACAAAATATATGATCTGTAGCCCAAAGTAAGTGAAATTTTACTTAAGTTTGTGAGTAACTAGATAATATAGTTTAACAAAACAAAATAAAAAGTCCAATAAATTTTCTACCAAAATAAATATGTTAATTTTACGCAGTGTCAGTATACAAAAACTTTCTTTACGTTTTTGTCACCGCTAAACTAAAACTTTTGAACCACCCTTGTAATATGGTCCGCTATTAGCCGATGTATAACTGTCTCTCCGATACCATTATTTTTTTTTATACCGCGATTTAAAACAATGATGAGGATGCATGTGATCTTTATCCGTAAGCACCTGCGTTTCTCGCAAGCATGCCGCCTTAGCCAACACGCGACAAAGCTAAATCTTCGCCCAACGGCCCAACTCATGCACGCTCTACTCCTCCTTTCCTCTTTCGTCTGGAATAGTAGCGTGGCATGCCAAATGCAATATAACTGAGCCGGTTCTGAACTAAAGCATAAGAGGCGACCATCTTAGGCTTCTTAAAAATAGTTAGAATTAGGACTTCCTACTGTTTTTAGTACCAAGCAAATAAACTAAAAAAAAAAATTGGCACCCGATTACAAGTCCCAAAAAAAATATCGAGACCCCTTAATTGTGTTAAAGCATCCAACTTAAGACCAATTAACAATGAGTGGAGAAACTATCTAGACTCATATACTAGTGTTCAAGACGATAATTAACTGATAAGGGACAAATTCCAACACTCTCCCGTACGTGTGACCCCTGACTCGCATGTCGAATGGTCAATAAACGATTCGGAACATACGAATCACAAGAAATAAAGTTCAACTATAACACAAACAAAGGAAAAAAGCCTCCGAAAACGCAGTTCTGATACCATGTTAAATCACTCGATTCAAAACCAATTGGCAAATTCCAACACTCCGCCGCGTCCTATGCTCATATACTAATTTTCGAAGTGATATTAACCGATGTGGAACAAATTTCAAACGCTTCAAAATTCACCTTAAGCCCTGCACTGTCGGGGCCGGCCTTGGACTGCAGATGCCATTGCTCTAACCCAAATGCTAATGCGGTGGCCTCGTGATCCATCCACGCGTCTCAACCACATAATAGCCTAGCTTGCATCAACGGCGAGGGCAAGGGAACCAACCAGCAATCACCACACCTGTTCCAAAACCCCCCGACAAATGTGTGGGTCCACTTAAACAAACAGACCCTTACATTTGTATTGCTCAAAACAGATCCCATGTTCTTCCCTTGGATTATTCGGAACAAACCATATGGTATAGATACAAGAATCCCTTGTGGGATGTATTGCACCCTCAAGTTGGGCCCATTTTTTGCGGGCTCGTATGGAGCACGCAATGATGATCGGAATCGTTACTTTTTAAGATCATGTCGAGAATATTAGACTTGTAAAAAAGCATATCGATTGACATCGGTAGAAGTAGCAGACGCATGATTCTAAATAAATATAGGGGACCAAATCACAGCATATTATCTTTATAAACTATTCTAAATGCGGGGACCAAATCACATATATTCATTAGTTAACAACAATTGTAAAATCAGGGACCTATTGCATGTATTCATTAGTTAACAACAATATATCATCTTGACATACTATCTTTAATTATTTACCAAAAACACAATTTTGAGACAACCTTTCTTCATGGCTGAACCCATTTATTCCATTCGTCTCAATATAAATGATCTCCGAAATCATAGCTACTGATATCCGATCAACACGATTTGTTGTACGACTAATGTTCTTGTCATGACCTAAAAAATGAACGGTTCCAATCGTTTTTGCGTACTTGAGAAGACCTCGGAAATAGGCCCAACTTGAACTACAGGAACGCCAACTCCTAAAAACAACAAGATCGAGTTCTCCCCGACATATGTGGTATGGAATTTACCTGTTATATGCATGGGGAGAGTCTCCCGAGCAGGAAACTTATTTAATGCTTTAAGAGCAACATCATGGAGAAGAGATTTTGGAATAAGAGTGGATAGACAGATAGAGAAATGAGGCTAATAATTGGAGAAAATTTATAAGAGACCGTGCTAATTGAGAGGGGATGATTTTAGAAAACCAAAGCGAACAGAGTCTTAGTGTCTCTGGGACATGCACTGTTACGGTGTCATATGTTCTTTTCTATCACATATGTATGCGAGACTCGTGACAAAGTGTGAACGTCTTCATTTGTATGTGAGACTCGTGACAGAGTGTGAACGCCTTTTTTGTATGTTCTTTTCTATCACATATGTATGTGAGACTTGTGACAAAGTGTGAACGCCTTTTTTTAGTGTTCTTCTCTATCACATATAAACGTGAGAAAGAGCCTAAGCCACCACGTGTCGATGTCCAAAAAATAATGAAATAATTTTTCCATTGTCATGTGGTGCGCTAGGTGTAGTGTCAAGGCCATCCCTTACATTAGTGACTTTATGAGCAACCAAAATAAACAAAAAAAATCGAGCCAACTGACGAGCTTGGGTGTGCTGTGCAGCAATGCACACCAGATGTGCTATGCACCCGTCATGAGGCTTACCTAGGGGCTCATTATTTGAGCTGAACTGTTTATTTTCTCTGTCTCGTCGAATATATTGTTCACATATAAAATTCAGGTTGATCGAATATTGATAATTATGTTTTCAAAATGCATAATGTTTTTGTTTTGGACAGAAAAGAGGAGGATTATGGCACTTACTAAAAAAAATAAAGGATAGAAAAAGAGAACGGAAAGATAAATACACGAAATGCAAATTCGGCAAGTTATAAAAGCAAAATGGAACAAGAGTTCTGTGCTTTGAATAGCTCCTTTTGTCCTTTACTAGTTAGGAGATTAAATCTAGTCACGCATCCACTTTTTATCAAATTCATCGATTAGCCTCATTAACATATAGGCTTCGTTATTCTGAAGATCGAAAATGTTCACCGCATAGGCCATGTTGAAATATAAAAGATACCAAAGTTCGGATTTATAACATTTTGATAAATGTATATATGATCGACTATTTCTTTTCTTTTCCGATTATACGTTTATCGAGATTCTATAAATCTGAATTTTGATATTCTTATTATTTTGACATGCTCTGTAAGGTAAATGTTTGTTATCATCAAAACGATGGAGCCTATATACTAATATCACAATTCGATTGTAAATTTGGTTGTAAAAATGGGTTTTTGAATTTGTGACTGAACTTTTCCCTTAGTCGTTTGGTCGTCGACGAGTTACGAGGTTTTGGTACCGGAATTTGTTTAAGATTAACATTTACTCTTCACGTGAATTCCTACGCATGCTGTACACCTCGTACCATAAAAGGGAACGTAGCTAAATGTGACGATATAATTTTGGTTCAGAAGAATAGAGATTCGATAAAGATACGGGTACAGAGGCCATGGTATTTTTTTCTTGGAAGGAACGGTGGTACTTTGGTTGGAGCACTTCCAACAGTCCAATTGAGCTAAAATTTGGTGGGGCTCCTCGGAAAAATGTTTTAAGAACAATGAACAGTTCGGATCACTCCTGTGAGACCCAAAATTGGGTCTCCGAACGTGATCGGTACGTTTTTTGTACCATGGCCTTTGTACCCCTAGTCAGGTCCATAGAGATTGTATCTCAAATAGGATAAGTTTTTACTCCAATTTTAGGAGAAGATTAAAAATATATTTTGTAAAACCGTATTTACTATTTCCAATATTTGTACGGCATATTAGGCAAGTGATTTTCACCCCCTCCCCCCTTTTTTGATAAAAACACCCCATTTTTTTTATCTTTTAATGAAACTTTTAATAAAACTTTTATTAAAAGACAAAAAAATAATAAAAGTTACATGAAAAGACAAAAAAAGTTTATCGAAAACGGGTGCGAAAAATATTTTCCGCATATTATTAGTAATTTATGTGCATTTCATACTTAGGGAGCATTTCTTAAATATACTAAAAGTACTAAAATGAGGGAACAGCACCATGCTGTGCAGCCATGGCACAGTTGCGCCGGCACCTTTCCGATGATCGGAGACGTTCACCGCGTAGACCTCGTCGAGTACTACACGTAGACTAAAAATCAACTCGATTGGATATCTTTAAGTATGTCATCGGAACACAAATACTTGTAAAAGAAATGGAACACAAATAGACACAAACATGGGATCAAAACTACTTTTTCATGTTATTTGTGTTCTGATGAGGTACTTAAAGATATCCGATCGAGTTGATTTTTGGAACACTTGTAGTACTCGACGAGATCTACGCGGTAAACGTCTCCGATCGTTGAAAAAATGCCGGTGCAGCCACGCCGTGGGGCTGCACAACACAGTGCTGTGCATGGGGATTGCCAAACATAAATTTCAAAACAAGTCATTCTCCCCATATACATTAATCCATTTTAACACTTTTAAATCTCATACACGAAATGTTAAATAAAGGGAAATAAAGGTATTGTGAGAAACTTACTGTCTTTTCATTTTAATTTATTCTATAGTTAATGATTATTTCATAAAGTTTATTATTCTTTTAATGTTAATTTTAAATAGAAATAAATTCAATTTTCACACTTGAATGGTCATATATTCAAATACTATTTTTATTTATATGGTAGTAGATAAAACCAAATTAATGCAACTTTCCAAGTCCCTCTTTCCAACTGTCATATATATCCCCGAATTACTTTCCCCGTGAAGATAAATTTGATACTCAAAATATTCGGTGAATCGCAAGTGTTTGCTTGTATATTAGACTTCAGTTTTATTTTTTCTTCTACGCAAGCTAGGCCACCAACTAATCGATTTTCTCGCAAACAGTTCAAGACTTGACTCGGTTCCATTCGATAAATGATAAGTTGAGTTCGAGCTCGAATTTTACACTAGATATAGTAATAAATGAACTAAATTCAACATGGTAAAATTCGGGTCGTTTAAAAAAAAAATGGGTAAGTAAATGAATAGATATACAAAGTTACAAACGATCCGCTTGTTCGAGCAAGTTTTAGGCTCGTCTAATAAACGAGCTGAGCTCGAACACTATGAAACCCAAACTCAGCTCGTTCGCACCCTAAGGCTATGTTTGGATGACATGTATCTTATGAAAGAATGAGAATGTGATTGTAAAACTCCAACATTCTCGTGTTTAGGAAGAGTGGAGGAATCTGATCCCGCCTACCCACCATGAGAATCTTGGATTGTTGATTCAATCCATATAAAAAGGAAGTGTTTAACTTTGGTAATGTCCAAAATAAATGATTCCCAAAGAATATTGTTGAATTAATCCGAACGTCGGAATAGAGTTACACAGGTAGGACTGTAAATGAACTGAGCCATCATGAACTATTCGAGGCTCGACTCGGTAAATGCTCGTTCAAGTTCGATTCGGTTACTAAACGAACTAAACCTAAACCTCAATTTTAGGCTCGTTTAATAAACGAGTCAAATTTGAACTTGACAATATTCTGCTCGATTAGGCTCGGGAACTTAGAATATTTACATATATCTCATAAGAATTTCATAGATAACCTTGAATATGTATAACTTTCACATATACATAATCAAAGTTTTATAACTTGTACATGTATAAACTTATAAATGTACTGTAAACTTAAATTTTCATGGCTGTGTTCGTTTTCCAGTTTTAGTTTAGTTTTAGTTTTGATTACATCATCATTACCCTCATTTCTCTCTCTATCTCTCTCTACTCATTATACATTTTTACATCATCAAAACTAAACTAAACTAAACTACCAAACGAACACAGCCAATATGTTTTTAATAATTTTATATATAGATAGGCTTCTTTATGTACAAAATAAAAAATTTATTTGTAGTTCTAGACTTGTATGAGAGCATAAATATCTAATATTTTTACTCGCTAAGGCTCGTGAACAAGTTCGAATTCAACTCAAACCTCGGCAAGCTCGGCTCGTCAAATTTTTATTGAGTTCGAGCTCGGCTCAAGTTTGTTTAAAAACTTAATGAACAAACCTGAACATTTTAAAGCTTGGCTCAATTCGGCTCGTTTACAGCCCCATTCACAGGGTATCAAATTACTACAAAGGGGTATCGAATTAATATTTGAATTCCTATTTCTACAAAAGATTACCGGCATCCGAACACAGCCTTACAGTTTTTTGTCAAGAGTGGTGTCCACGCGCTGGCAAGCGGCAGTGTTTATCTAAAATCTATTCAGGCCATGTTCCACTAACAAAAAACTAGTTTTGTTTTAAAACAAAAACTACTTCATTCCACTAAAAAAAACCCTACAAAAAACCAACAAAAAAACCACTTCATTTCACTAACCTAAAAAAAACAAATCATTGCACAATCAAGTACATGTACTTTAATCATGTAAAATTACGAATCTGCCCTCCCTTCAAAAAAAAGAGAGCAATAGTTGTTTGGGTAGAAGGGTAGATTTGTAATTTCATAACACAACTAAAAAAACCAAAAAACCAAAAACTTGTTAGTGGAATAGTTGGTTTTTTTGAAAAACTAAAGATAAAAAAAAATCAAAAAACTAAAAAACCAATTAGTGGAACACCCCCTCAATCTCTTCACGAAAAAAAACCGTAGTTAGTTGCTTACTCTAACAAAATTAACAACTTCCGAAACAAACCCCGTGTAATTTTGGAGTGGGAGAAGACAATAACCCCAAATCCTAGAGAGAGATAGAGAGAAAGAGAGAGACTGTAATTGTATCTCTCTCCCCAAAATTAACGTGGACGCCGGGATTAGGAATCCGGTCAGCACCCTTTGACCGACACAGGAAAACCCAAAAAAAAAAACTCCCAGAGGGACATTATCGTAAATAACCACAAGTGGACATTATTTTGTCGTTACTTGTGTATGTGTTCTGTTTGATACGGCCCTCTCTCCTTATATAAAACCCCCTCTTCAGTTTCTTTCCTCCCTTATCTTATTAGAGAGAGAGAGACAGAGAGAGAGAGAGAGAGAGTGAGAAACGAAAAACCCAATTGATTTTACAAGAGAAAAATAGATACATATACATGTCTATGTATATATTTTGAGAGAGAGAGAGAGAGAGATGAGAACAAGGCAGGGGAGTTGTTATCCAAAAGTGGACATGTGTTGGGACGGAAGAAAAAACAGAAGAAGGGATTTTTCCGGTGAACGGAGTTACGGCAGGAAACGGTTAAAAACCTCGCCGGAGAGTGCCGGAAAGAAACCTGATTTGTTCGACGGGTTGCCTGATGATCTCGTCGTTAGTATACTCTGCAAACTCAGCTCCGCCGCCGGTTGTCCCTCGGATTTCATCAACGTTTTGATAACGTATGTCTCCTGCCTCTTAAAGTTTTTTTCTTTTTTTACCCGTTAAAATTGGCTCTCTCTCTCTCTCTCTCTCTCTCTCTCGTTCTTTTCTTTTTTTGGATTCTGGGTTGGATAGAAAAAATGATTTTTATTGATCTTGGATTGAAAGTTGTTTTTTATTGATTTTGGATTAATTTGCCAATTTGAGTGCGATTTTTATGTTGGGTTTGTTTGGTTTTTTTCATTTGGGTTGCCCTGTTCTGCAATTTACTTTGAGCAATGCTCGACGAAAATACTACCCAGTTTCTGTTACAGAGTGTGTTCGGAATCGTCTCACAAACATGGTTACCTATAATATATGTGGAGCCCACATACATAAGAGGATTCGGGCACGGATTTCACATCCGTGCCGAATCTTTTTTCCTGCCATTTAATTCCTTATTCAAAAAAAAATTTCTGTGTCTGAATTTTTTTGAGTTTTTTTTTTTCTTGAAAAGAGGTAATTTTTTATTTTTAAAAAAATTCTGTCTTGGATTGGAAAACGAGTTTTCTGGTTGTTTTAATTGTTTTTTTAATTGGAGATTTGGGTCTTAAAGTTGTCAATTTTCTTGAAACAGATGCAAGAGATTAAATGCTTTAGGCCTCCAATCGATGGTTCTATCGAAAGCAGCAACGAAAATGCTCGCCGTTAAAGCTACGAGTTGGTCCGAGTCCGCTCACCGATTCTTGAAACGGTGTGCCGATTCTGGAAACGCTGAAGCCTCTTACACTCTCGGCATGGTCAGTTTCCGCATCACTTAAATCATCCATTTATGTGCCAAAATTTACTTATTTCCGAAAATATTTTAAAAAAAACTCTAATCGGTGATAATCTTTTATAAGATATTTAAATTATGAATAAATTGTCGAGATAGACAATCGAGATGCGACTCGTTTCTACAATCCGAGAAATCACGGTGGTCTAATTTTGACCTGTAATTGTCGAGATCGGCGGCCGGGATATGGTTATTTCCTGCCGTCCGGATTGTACACGATCATACGACAAAGAAACCGAGTCCTTACTTCTTTAGGGAACGGGCGCAACACGTGGTGTGGTGTGGTGCGGTGCAACATCTCGGCCGTCTAAAAGTGTCTTGGACGGCTCAAATTTCTCGCACTCTCTTTCCCCCCTCTCTCTCTCTAGAATCTGGGCCACTTTTGATCAGTCGAGATATGCACTTGAGCACCACGTAACAAACGGCGCCCGCTCGGCACTGAAAATTCCTCCTTATTTAGACAATGTTTGGTTCACTGAAATAAAATTGTTACTGTATTGTTCTTTGAAGATTCCAATATTTTGAATTTTTGTTTCAAAAAAATCCATGAGGGCAAATTTAAGTTTGATTGCTTACCTAGGAATCACAGTTATATTTTTTTCTGAAATCAGTTATGTAAGCCAAACGGACCTTAATGTAATTAAACTCAGAAACTGATGTTTTATTTTGTTCTGCACAGATTCGTTTCTACTGCTTGCAAAACAGAGCAACAGGAGCTTCACTGATGGCCAAAGCCGCAATCAAATCCCATGCGCAGGCTCTTTACTCGCTGGCCGTGATTCAGTTCAACGGCAGCGGCGGCTCGAAAAGCGACAAGGACCTCCGGGCCGGCGTAGCTCTGTCTGCTCGAGCAGCTTTCCTAGGCCACATCGATGCCCTACGCGAGCTAGGCCACTGCTTCCAAGACGGCTACGGCGTGCCCCAGAACGTACCCGAAGGACGCCGATTTCTAGTCCAAGCCAACGCTCGCGAGCTAGCCGCTGTCCTCTCCGTTTCAAACTCGGTTGTGACACCCGGCTCATGGCTGGCTTGGAAGGTGAGTCCTGGCTCAGAAGCCGGCTGCTGCCCGTTGCTCAGCGATTTTGGCTGCAACGTGCCTGCTCCGGAGCCGCACCCGGCAAGCCGGTTTTTAACGGAGTGGTTCACGGCTCGGGGCGGGGTACCGGGTCCGGGGCTCCGCTTGTGCTCGCATGTCGGGTGCGGGCGACCCGAGACGAGGAGGCACGAGTATCGGAGGTGTTCTGTTTGTGGGGTGGTCAACTATTGTTCACGGGCGTGTCAGGCACTGGATTGGAAAATGCGACATAAGGTGGAGTGCGCACCCTTGGAACGGTGGCTTGACGGAAATGGTGATGAGGATGGTAACGGTATCGGTAACGGTGGTGGTAACGGTAATGAGGGTGAGGATGCCAATGTGGAATATGATGGTATGGTTGAGAGTTAATTTTGACTTTGGGGGATTACAATGCCTCCGTGACTGTGAACGTGACTGGTAAGGGCAATTGAGTCTCTGAAAATGGTAAGAAACTAAACACTAGGGTTTCGCTCGTTGCAGGACTTAATCCAACATCCGACGGCACGAGCTGACGACAGCCATGAACCACCTAATTTGGGGCCATTTTTGGGTGCAGAATTGATGTACAATGTTGGCCGCAAAAAGTTCAAAGTGGATTTTTTGTATCGTTGTGAATAGAGGGCGAAACTAAAAATAGAGTTACTTTTAGGCTTTTGCTGCCTACAATCTTGCGTAACTTAAATTGTAGTATACTGAAATTCTAAGCTTTTGGAGTATGTCATTTCAATCCCTGCATCTTTTCCTTTTGGATTCAGCTTCGCAGTGTTCGGTTTGTCCGGGTTTATTCGAATACCTCATCAATGATCCGCGTGAAGGTTAAGGGTGTTGCGCATCGTGTTGTGCGGCGGACGTTATAACTTGAAAAAAGTGGGTTCAATGGTTTTCATCCAGTGTTTCAAGTTTTATATGTTCTGATTTTTTTCAAGTTATATGCGCTCCGATAATGCACTTAACGATATCCGATCGAATTGATTTTTGGTGGAGTTGTTGTACTCGATGAGCTCTACGCGGTGGACGTTTCCGATTGTCGGAACGATGCCTACACAGCGCCTAAAGCCGCCCCACAGTACGTTGCGCAGCACCCCCCTCTGTCCCCTGAATACCATACCAGTCAAATTACCAATTTTCTTGCTGGTACCGTGCATATCAGTACTGGTGAGATACCGGGTACCATTCCTAATTTATCTCTGCTATTAGTGTTATTCTCCAACATCAAAGAATTTAGCATAAGATATATGTTTATTGAAAAGAAAAATAAATTTAAAAATAATTCAGTATTGACCGGTACTGAAAGCCATAAATAAATTTAAAATTAGTATGGTATTTTTCGGTATTGTTCAATATGATCGATGTTAATTGGTACCGACCGGTATTTGAGCCGGAACGAAATCTAAGTGGGAGAAGTGCGCGTAGCGGGGGATTATTCCCTCCGGCCTTCCCATGTTCCCACCACACCGGATAACTCCCGGTATATATATATACATATTGTATTGTGTGGAGTGGTGTGGAGTGTGTGTGTGTGTGCGCGCGCGCGTGTGACAAAGGGAGAGAGAGCCAGGGAGAGCTTCCTTCTTAGGGAGGGAGCCGTGCTCCAGATACTTTGTCGGAGCACAGGGTGACCAGAGGGGGAGACTGAGCGGTTTGTGGTCCCCAGGGAGCCGGTAGGTTCTCTGGAGAGAGGTTATTTCATGTATATTGTGTATGGTTGTGTGTGTGTGTGTGTGTGTATACACATGATCTACTAAGGACTCCCTAACGGATCTCTTCCGTGATGACCACCCCTTTTTTGATTTTCTGGACCAAATTTTGACGATCCGCACCACTCAATGTGTTTAAAACATGTTTTCCAAGGCCAACACGAGGAATTGCCAAAAAAAAAAAAAAATCCGTAAGGGCTTCATTCGAGCAATTTTTTATAATAACCGTACATATATAGTTTATCGAAAAATGCTCGAATGAAGTCCTTCCAGGTTTTTTTTTTTTTGGTGATTCCTCACGGTGACCCCTTAAAAACACGTTTTAAACACATTGAGCGGTTCGGATTGTTGAGATTCAACCTCCATCCATGAGGTCCTCATGGAATTATAATGAAGGAGTCCTCATTAGATCATCCTCCTCATTGATTATATATATATATAAGACACGGTTCTAGTCCGGGATCCGGATTTCCGGACTTCCATGATCCGAGCATTTTTTTGACGATCCGAGCCGTCCAATGTGTTCAGAAGGTGTTTTCAAGGGTCAACGCGGGAAATCTTCAAAAAAAAATACCGGGAAGTGTTTGATCCAAGCAGTTTTTTGCAAAACTATAAATATAGTTTTGCGAAAAACTATTTGGATCAAGCCCTTCCCGGTATTATTTTTTTGAGATTTCCCGCTAGCACCTTGGAAAACACCGTTTGAACACATTGGACGGCTCGGATTTTCCCAAAACAATTTGCAACACAAAAAAAAAACACCCATATTCTTCCAGTCAGTGATCCCTGACTGGAACCGTGAGCTAATATATATACATATACGGAGTTTTTCCTCAAATCTTTGTGTGGGTTACATGCATATGGTGACCGGGGTCGAACCCCAACATCGGTACCTCATTTTGTCAATTCTGGTACAGTAAGCGATTCAAAACCTTGATCCGAGTCAATTGGGACTTGTCAAATGAAACATTTACGCTAAAATTTAAGCTAATGTGATATCTTTAATCTCGTGAACGGACCACTTTTGTTCAGGAAAAAAATAAACGATCTGCTTTTGTAAAAGTGTTCCTTGCTTGGAGGGGTTCTATTTGACAAGTTCATGGATCAAACCGTGAACAAAGGGGTTCAAGTGGGGCGCAGGATAAGAGCTATTGGTGAAGAGATTACCAGAAAATAACAAAATTAGGTTAGTGGGGATGGGATGAATACCAACCATATATGACCGAAATCTGTCCTAGCTTTAGGGCAATGGAGAATGTGTCAACCTTAAATTGAAAAAAAAGTCATTCAATTGTGGACCAAATTAAATGTCTTGTTTTTCTCAAGTAAACATAAGACTAAGGTGAAAGCTCAAAATTCAAAACACAAGAAATCGTGTACGCTTTAGTTACGTCATCGTCAATAGATTCATGTCTGACGCTTGCAAGTAGGGCGATAATTCAATAGTAGGCACCGTAAGCTCTCTCATGCATTTGAACGGGATTTAAACTTCACCAACTACAATTTAAAACCCCCCAAATCTTATGCTTAGAATCAAACAAATAACAAGAGTCGTTTTTCTCTGCTTCTGCTTGCTGGGGAATAATTGGACTAGTTATATCAACAGAACAGAATAGGAGATTTCGAATCTTTTGTTGATTAGGCGACACCCAGATTTGAACTGGGGAAAAAAGATTTGCAGTCCCCCGCCTTACCGCACTAACACTACTGACTCATATTTCTCATTGGATAGACAAGTGAGAGATAATGAGGTTAAGAGGAGATTAGGAGGGTAGGTATCCAAGGCCATTTTGATTATTTTCATCTACACTTTTCCTTTTATGTTGTTTTGGTCAAAAAAGGCTAGAGCAGAGTAGGAGATTGACCCAACAAAAATGATGAAAAAGGAGTGGATTAAAAGGAGGGGAAGGAATAGTGGGATAGACATGTTCAATATTCATGTGGTTGTTTAGGTGGAACTTTATTGCCTAGCTGGACCCCAATAAAATGAACACACACTTTTATTCAAGAAAATTTCAAATTTTATTCGAGAAATAAAAAAAAATCATTGATATTTAGCAACTAGCAGCCAAAATTTTTATTATTTTAAGTCCTCATTTTGCAGATCAGACACTTTGTTTTCTTTTGCTATAATAATACACTGCTCTCATTTGGCACATGTGGTTCCCAATTTTTTTAGTTTATGTAACAAAATTATTGTAGATTTGCAGAACTTGAACTCTCATCATGAAATATTGAGTACGTCGCATTCAGGTAATATTCTAGCCAGGTTTTATTAGATAAATTGAAACAACCATCACAATTACTACTTTAGAGAATGTGCAATTACATCTTCCTTTTGCTTTCTTTAAGTGAACAAAGGGAGCATAATGCAGTTCAAAAAGGAAAAAATGGGTAGCATAATTATGAGGTTATTTGATTCTCCACAACAGGAGATACCATAAGAAATTTGGGAAAAGGGGAAGAAAAAAAAAAACCAAAAGGAACACAATAAATTTAGATAGTCCTGTCTATAATCAATAAAGAATAGAATACGCTGCAAAAATTATTACTTGTTTGAAACGAAAAGCATTAAATAGCCTAAAAAATTGTTTGGGCCACAAATTCATTAATTCTTTATCTTTTTTTGACATTTGACCGCAGAACCAACTGATTTTAATAGGATTTGGGAAAAATTATTGCCCAACAAAGCAAAGAGGATGTTATGTGTTACATCGTTTTCCCTAATTGGAGATTCCCTATGTTGTTTTGGGGCTTAATGATTTAGAGATGGATATCTAAAACCAAAATGAAGGCTTCGTGTTTTTTGTTAATCCAATTATCAAGTAGTACTAAATTGTCTATTTAAGCTTGTTAGGATTACCCATGGGGCCATCTACCAGGCTAGTACCACCTTACAATGGAATCAAGATGCTTTCACGTGACACAAACGGGACCAATCACGGGTTTATTTGACGATCTGACTGGTTCAATTTGTAAGTCTCAATGTGTTTAACAACCATACCAAAAACAAAATTAATTAGACATCGGCATCAATTTGGAAAAATCATATTTGTTATAAGAGAGAGATGAATCAAAATTATACCACTCTTTGATCAACTTGGTTTTTTGAACGGACGTCAAATATGTCGAGCCCTACCAGATGAAAGGTTTGGCTGTTTCAAGAATTTAGGTAATAAGACATGATCAGGCACATAATCACTGTGGTAGTACTAATAAAAATAGAGGTGTAGCATATGTCGTGTCATATCGATTACTTCATTTAATTTTCTTACTTAAAATATTGTGTTGTGTAGAGGCGAAAATAATACTACATGTTTATTAAACTTAAATGAACAACAAGCATACATACAGCCAAGCAAAATGACAAAAAGTTGTTCATGTCTCGTAATCTTAAGCATAATTTTATTATTTTACATTGTTAAATTTTAGAAACGAGAAAGTTAATCTATAAGCTACAAGTCATAGTTCTTTGTAAAAGTTAACATGGTAAGGTCCAAATCGAAGCTAAAATCATTTCCCATACTGATAAGAATTAAGAACATAGTAATAATCAATCAACTTGACTTGAATAGAAGGGGAAAAAAAAGGCAAGAAATCGATCAATTACAGTACCATAACGCATAGCCCGAATTTCAATATCAAGAACTGTATGAGAAATAAAGGTATTTCCCGTGATCCACAGAAATGTGAATGTTCATGATTCGTAGACTTTACTCGAATTGAAAGAATCACAGAAATTGTTTCTTACATATTCAACAATTCAAATTCGAATAGAACGAGAGTTTAGGAAATGTAACCATAGTATGTTACTCCGAAGCTTTTCAAATGGCTAGAGATTTCTGGCGCTTCTGGTGCTGAAGGATTGGCTCCTTAACCTGTAGAAGGGAAGCAAGTTAAGAACACACAAATTTACCAAAATTTCGATGGTGATGACAAAGTTGAAGCATACCGTGCTTGCTTTCCTGGACCGCTTGTCCTGGCTAGGCCTACTGCAGATAACCGCGTCAAACTCATCAAACTGATTGCCATTTCCATTAGCTCTGCCATTCTCATTCCCCGCCGCAAAACTCTCTGTTGAAGCTACTGGCTGCTCAAATAGCACAAAACATTACTCATTAGACTTGCATGAAGCTTTGGAAAGACAGGAAATTGCTAAAGGAAAAAGGAAGCACAGACCTCAGCCCTGCTTGTGGGAGTGTTTCCGTGGCCCCTTGTCACAGTCTGCTCACTTCTGATAGAACCGTTTTGATGTGTTTCGGATCTGCCTCTCATGCGTGTGAGATCCGATCCAATCGAGTGGAGAGCACCGCAGGTGGACATGTCCCTTTGGTTGATCCCTGATGAAGTACAAGACATTCACTGTTTCAATTGTTCGGTACAAGTAGGGTAATCACTGCTAGATAATGAAGCTTTGGTATATGAGTACACTCTGATCATTTACCCATTTTCTGAAATTCAATGCCTTTCGACATCTGTGATTCGATGAAATCCACATCCTGTTCAAATTTACGGAGTTCAAAAAGGATTAACATAAATAAGTTGATGAATGCAATAATGCACCGAAGGAAAATTGTAATTATCACCATGGAATCAATGTCCAGAGTCTTCTTGACTTCCATTAGCTTTTTCTCAGTTAGATCGGAATGGATCACACGTTTGCCTGCAACAACAAATGACGAAAGTTCATGACAGCAATATTACTCCGACTTAAGTCATAGAATTACACTCAACTTATAGTATTAGAGTACAAACCTAGCCTCCCGTTGCTTTTGGCATCTAGAAACCCATCGCTAGTCATTTTGTCAATCAGCTTGCGTGCTGTAGCCTGGTTGATTTTTCCATCCAGCTTGTTCTGAAGCTTTGCAATTGTCACATAGTTCATTGGAAGAGCATGATACAAAGCCTGCATTTAAAACGTTCGTAATACTTGCACCATGCATAATGTTAGTATCAAGCCTGTATCTATCTACTTGGAGAGCGTGCTCAAGAAAAACGAACTTGAACATATTTTTGATCGGCCAAAAAAGACCTGGATGATATCTAAATCTAATAGACCATGTCCCATTTTCAATGTCACTAATGTGTTTGATACCTGTGTATGGTATAATCCAAAGTTGCCAATAATTTACAATAAGATAAGTGAATCCATAAAAAATTGAGTCCCACGGCCATTCTTGGTCCAAGTTTAATTTCAAAAACGAACTTGAAGGGCCTGGCTAGCAATAAGAAGTTAAGAACCCCAGAAAATAGCAACTCAAAAGTAAACAAAACCCAAAACAGTAAGAAAAGGAAAAGGCAAATGGAACTTGTACACACAGAGGGGACAAAATAAGAAAAACAAACAGGTCATCTTAAAACACTCGACTTTAATCGCAAGAGAAATTAATTACGCTAACCTTCATGTACATGTGATCTTCACCGGTATCCTGCTGAGCATTCTTGCCATTTGTGACAACTTGACCATCCATTTCTTCTTTTACAGCATCGAATTCAAAGTCACGGTTCTAACATTGTAGTTTTGTCAAAAAGAAAAAAAGAACACAATGAGCCAACAATTAGACAGATGCGGAATTTCCAACGACAACGCAAAGAACTAAACCACCTTTTGCTTCATAATGGTGTAACTGTCTGTTCCAACTTTAGACAATGTACCATCCTTAACTAGCTTGTCAAAAATCTCTGAAAATCAGTCAAAAGAATCCAAACAATTAGAAGCTTAGAACTATTCTACAGCTTAATAGGTGCGGGACTGGGTGCCTTCTTTAATGAGATTCAACATATATCCGGTCCTCCATTTACCTTCTATTAGCACCTGCAACCATTAATCAAACCAATGTCGTAAGGTTGCAAAACTGAGAAACTATTAGACTCAAAATACTCGGTGAACCAAGACTATCATAAGACCAGCTAAACTAAGTGAAGGAAAGGCCGTTACCAGTGAGATGTCAGGAAAGTTTGAGAGAACATCAGTGAGCTCAATGGTGTTAAGGTGGTAACAGTTGATCCAGTCTTTTACCCGGCCTACTTGTTGTTCATCTTCCTCTGGATCTTGAGTGTCATCTGCGCCATTGAATAATATATTGGAAATATGATATGGCTATGACACTATTTAAATAAAGAGGCACATGGGGTTCTTCAGCAGAAATTACCTTGATCACTCATTACACCATTTTCACGAGCCTGTTGCTTATCTGTCAAAATAACTAACACAATTCACTGTCCACACAGAAAATAAAGGCGACTAACATGTAAAGGTGATAAGGCCAAAAGACATGGAATAATTACCTCTAGGTGCAACGGTGTACTGGTCGCCTTGCAAGTGACTAACCTGAAATGAATGACGAATTTTTGAGAACCGGATAATATGAGTACTGTGCCATATAGTAAATCAAGTTCAACATCTACCATAGTTTGTTGAGAAACTAGAAATGGGTAGCACATCACCTCACTGTCAGATTCAGAGTACTCGTCCCTTTGTACAGAATCATCTCCCAAGCACACCTCGTCATCTTGAATATCATCATTTTCATCTTCACAAGGATCAAGCACACTCTTAACCTGCACAAGTTCCATACAAAATAAACAAAAAGTGAACATTTGTACCAGTAACCTGATTGTTTTGCTGTTCTAACTATATTCAATCCTTACCTTGAGAGCCAATACAAAATGCTTGCTGTTAACATTCCCGACCTCCATTTTCAGAGGATTTTTATTCCACGGATTATGTGCCTCTTGTTCTGAGCAACCTCTGAAGAATGGAGGCTCGTAATCAACAGGCTGCAAGAGAGGTAAGCGTGTGACTATCTCATCAAGGGAAGACAAGAGGTGATTTTTCCTTTTTATTGGGCTAGTGTCAAGCCAAAATACCCCAAAGCACGTAATTCTAACAGCATTTTTCTTTACAGCAATGCAGCAGTTCAAAATGACATAATTCTAACAGCATGGACTTATTTAAGTTGCTACCATTCGACAACCACTACGACAACCCAAAAAGGTTGCAAGTGTATTGACATTATATGGAGACACAATAGTCAACATGGGTTGCATTCGGTACTTCCCAGTCTTGCCAATAGGTCTATGGCTTGGTTAGGAAGTCAACGATATCTAATGAACTGAAAGACAATCAAGTGTAAGAGAACCTAATTAAGTAAAGGGCATACCGTAACATCATCGTAATACAGGAGTTTCATCAAAATAGTGCGCTGAGACAAGAGTCAAATATATTACAGTTAAAAGCAATTCATTAAGATTATTTGGAGAACCTTAGCTACCAAAATGAAAAAATGTGAAACTTCTTAGCGGTATCTCTCAACTCTCAGGCACAGGAAAATTACCTCTTCTGGCATTCTATCCAGTGTTCTCATCAATTGAATGAGCGTGCGGACCATTTTGCAAGCAGAACTCCTGCATTGGTTTTAAGAATCACTAACAGCAGATATGCGTGCAACTTCGAAACCCAACCAACAGGACATTGAGCTATTTGGATTAAGTACCTCATCTGATTAGGAGTGACTTCTGTCGTGGAGTTACACTTGAATGTTCCTCCCTGCTTCTTGTTTCCGGTGCGATTGATATTCATTGAAACCTCTTGGCTGTCAGAACTTGAGTAACTAAAAGAAACTGTAGGAAAAGAAAAATAAATCAGATTAGTAAGGCAACAACACCACAAAGGATATCTCCATGAGCAATCAACCAAAAATGTAGAATTGGTCTGGAGCAGCCATTGAGTGCGCTCTCTAACAGTTATTTCTGCGGGGGATTTCCAGGAGTCAATCATTATCATCATGTCGTACCAGCATATGCAAAATTACCATTGCTTACTACGTAGATTGCCAGATGGAGAAAACAGAAATGATATTTTCCCCATTGTCAAAGCACACATAGAAGTGTCACATTATCGTTGGTTATTGCTTAGATTGCTTAAATGAAAAACATAAATGTGTTCCCCCATTTTCAAACCACACATACAAGTACCATATTGTTGTCGGCTATTACTTAGATTGCAGTAACGATAAACAGAAGTGACTTGGGCATCATTTTGTTGGATGTTCTAATGGGATGTCGCAAAACACCTTACACACCATCCAAACCAATCACAATACACCACATCAACCAAGTGATCCAAGATCAGGTATCAAGTCAGCAATACTCCCAAGGTACAGTGAAATAAAAGAATCCTACATGCATATTCCTCAATCATTGGACCTTCTACTCCTTCACAAACACAGAACAGCAGTGTCTTAAGGTACTTCTTCTGCAGTGCATCATAAACACCTACACCAATAAAGAAACAGAAAACCAATGAAGAAAACTGTAAATTTGTAACTAAAGTGCAAGATGTGTGTCAGGGGAATGAACTCAACATGCCTTTCTCCATCCAATCAATCAGTCTCCGTGACTCCACATCCACTGGCATAAGCTTCTTGATCTTTATTTCTGATCGAACACAATTTCGTGGTTAGAAAAACATACTTACCAGGTAGTATTTGAATTTAAACTGAAATGAGAAGGATATCTAAAGACGGCAAGCTCACCTAAGGCAGGAACAGACTTATCATTGAAATACTTCTCAGGAAAAAGGCCTCTGATGTAACTAATATTGAATATGGCTATGCGTAGCAGGTTCCGCGTCTGTCTCAGGTCAAAACCAGTAGACAACATGAGATCAACACAGAAGACATAAAGACAATTCAAAATCATGAGATTTCTGTCGTAGTTTTACAGAACTAAATATCAATAACGCCTAAATATTAAAAACTTTCTGACCAAAATAAACAGAAGAAACAGCACTAATTCAAACTAGCCTATTTACTGTCAAATTTAGATCCACAACAGTCAATGATCATTGATTAGAGCCTATTCACATGCTATCATATAAACACGCTCAAGTTAAGAATGCATTAGTAGAAGAATCGTGAATTTTTCTATTCATTTCCGTAGATAGCTGATAGATCATAGGATTTGCGTCGTCCTACAGTGATAAGATCACTAAAGGAAGAACATAACAACGTTATGATAGAATCAATTAGAGGATGAGTGTAAAATACAGATTCGACTCCTCTTTAAGTTACTGTAACACTCGTGTTCAATTAACAGTCAATGGTAGTTCATTTTTAGCATATTTATCCTCATCCTTCAGATCAACATATAGAGGTTTAACAACGCATGAGCAGAATAGCTCGAAACCAGCGAATCATGCTTGCACTGACTGACGAAAACTCAAAACAATTTGTGTCCTCTTCTTAAAGAGATAACGTAAATCAAGGTAAAATCATCAATACGTTATGGAACTGTAAAATTCAGATTCCGTTTACTGTCAATAATTTTCCATTATATCCAATTGATGCACTATCCTATCAACACGGCCAATTATTTCGTATATGATCGTTCCAACAGACTAGAATTCATTACCAATTCCAAATATCGCATCTCAAACATTTTTCATAACAACGGTTTCCAATTTTGACCAAGCCGCAATGAACAAATTGAGACGAGGAAATAAACATCTAATTTGGATCAATCAATTAGATATACGAGCCGAGCTGTTAACTAACTCAGACTCACGCTAGTACTTACTAAACGAGCTTCAAACTCGCTCAGATAATTAACATATGAGCCGAGTCCTTAAAGCGAGTCGAGTCCATGACGAACTGAGCCTCGAATTGCCCGCAAATAGATTTGAACCAACACATTTCATAATCAAGGTTTCCAAATTCGACCGAATAACAACGAGAAACTAAGACGATGAAATAAACATCTAATCTGGTGAAATCGTATGAAAACGGCATTCGTAAACTGAATAGTATACCAGGAGAAGCGAGTCCTGCTCGGTGATCTCCGATTCCTTCAGTTTCTGAGCAACAACCTGAGAAAATTACAGAACCGATTGTTCATTAATTCAGAGGTGATGTTAGAAACAACTGAGTGGTGAAGAATCGGAGAAGACGAAGTAGAATGATGATCAGAAAAGAAATCTGCGCTCGCTCACCATGTTGAGAGAGAGATTTGAGATGATTTCACGATGAATGTGAGACGAGAGGAGCGAGAGAGAGATTCAAACGGCAATTGGTTTTTCGAAAGTTGGAAATGGAGAGAGAGAGAGTTCAAGCGAGTTCGTAAGAGTGAGGAACACGGCGGGAGTGGCAAGGCTGGCTGGCTGGGGATAAATATAGGCGCGAAGGTTTAACTTAACCGTGGTTAGGAAGGAACCAGTGGTGTGGTTAGCCGTTAGAATTGCTCGAATAATACTCGAGGGAAGTTGGCTCTGGTGTCAGGCTGAAAAAACGTGTCCAGAGAAAACTTTAGGCCGACACCACTAGCCTTTTCACATTTTTTTTAATTCAAAAAAAATTCACATTTATTAGTTTTACATCAAACTTTTTAAATTTTTCAATTCATCTAGACAAGAAGAATCTAAAAAGGTAAAATTATTACCAAAATTCGAACAAATACGAAACCCTAAAAGTGCAAAAAATCACACAAATAAATTATGTGAAACAATCCCTTAGAATGCATTCTCCCTGAATTCATTGAAGTATTTTTATACTTTTATTATTCCTCTCGTCTAAGAAAGAAAAATCAACATCTCAAGAATTGTGACGAAAAACTAAACAAAAAATTAAAATTAAATAGTACCGAATGCAGTCAAAAAAAATTAAATAGTACTTAAAAATAAAAATAAAATTAGCGAGAATGAGTTATTTTTAACTTGCAGACAAAATCAGTAAAAAAAAATGTACCATTTTGACAAAATACCAAAACAAATTTAGGAAAAGTGCACCATTAATGAGCTTAAATATGTTATTTAAATTTTATTTGTTAAGGAGACGACTCGATCTTAAACCAACTTTACTCAAAATGATCTCGGAGAACTAACTTTCGAGACATCCAGGGTACAAATTTTTCTGACATGAAACAAGCTAAGTAAATGTCTAAGTTTGATTTGTTTATGTTATAGTGAATCAATTTGCAAGAGCGAGTACAAGCTTAAGTTTAGTCAATTTGTGAGCCGAGCAAAGGACTTGTTCATTCTTGATTTGAAAAGTTAAATGAGCCTAAAATATTCTAGTATGTTTAAAATTTGCTTGTTAATTAGGTAAGTCGATGTTAAACGAGCTTTAATGGAGCCGAGTCATTTTCTCAAGTAGTTTGAGTTATTTAGACATCAAATTAGTAGCTGAAAGTAGAAGTTCAAGCTTAATTTATTTATGTTATAAACCAATCTAAAGCTCAAACGAGTTTTCTATCGAGTGAACAAGAGCGCAAACTCAAGTTAGTTTGATTTGTTTGTCAATCTGATGTGGTAAGCTGGGTATATACATGGGCGCCAGGTTAAACTATGATTAAGAGAGCAACTAGTGGAGTGATTAGTCGTTAAACTAAAGATACACCTTCACAAAATACCGGGAGCGGGACCCCATAGTGAGGAGCTCACTACAGGGGCTCAACTATTTGATCGGCGATCTGAATCATCTTACACTTTAAATAAACATTTTACATATAATTTAAGCCTCATTTATCCAGACCGTCGCTCGCCGACTCGATGACCGAACCGAGCTCACTACACCCTGTAGTAAGTTCAACTCAACTCACTACATGGCCCCTTCTTCCCAATACCTGGGTACTAGTAATATGAAGCTACACCTTGACAAAATTAAAGGTTGAAAAATGTCGTGTAATCTCACATGGGAGACTTTAGCCGATACCATGAGAATAAGGTAAGTAATTATACAGCAAATTTCTTGGAAAAATCTTATACAGTAGCAAACATGCCACGAAAACCAAAACCATAACCAGACTTTTGCCGATACCAGATTCTGCTTTCGCAAACCTGCGCCATAGCAAAACTAAAACGAGATAAAATGACAATATCTGCAACCAACCGGCGCCTTCATTTGCCGGTGATAAAATAACTTCTCAATTATTTCGAGCTCGAAATACATTGTAACAAGTATCATCTTCAACATAACACCACGCATATACATTAACAACAACATAATTCTGATCCCTAAACCTGACATTGACACTGAGAATTTTTTAAACAAATAACTCACAACGCGTACTACGCCCCGAAAAGTCTAAAATACAGGTAAAGACTGATTCCAAACTAACAGTAAAACTGAGTAAATCATCTTTCGAATGACTCTCCAGTGTTGGAGATTGAAGGACAGATGGCCGCGGCTATTTTATCTCTTAGGTTGTACCTCTTAGAAATCACCGGCCGAACATCTTCAACACCAATTAAACTCTCCAAAAAGGGGAGTAACAAAAGCAACTCTTGATCTGAACGATCATCAAACCAACTCTCGATCGGTATTCCATTGTCCACTTGGAACCCAAAAGCCTGAAAATGTAACCACCAACCCTGTTAGGGAAAATTGCATCTCCTCCTTATTTCGAACTTCAGCAATTTAGTGAGCACAACCAAATGAGATTGCAAGAACTATTGAAATGGTGGTACTTCCACAAGAAATTGACATAATTCTGATGTTGCATGAGGGTGCAAGTCTCTCTAGTCCAACAAAACTCCCATGGTGCTAATGCTATTTCTTCCATTTTTTTGGCAAAAAGTCAAGATGCCATTTGTGGGATCCATCATGAAAGATACAGAAAAGGGTTAATGCAGTACAATTTATCAACAGCTATACTTGTCCCAAATTTGAGACAATTTAGCGACATCTAAATTTAACAGCCTTAATAGAAGACGATTGATGTACTTAATTTTCGAGTTTCATGCTCAATTGTAATGATAGCAGAGCCCAAATAGCAATTTGTTGGAATCCTGGACAAGATCTAAGAAGGAAAATTTTGCCGTAGAATGCCAACAATTTACTACATGAGTACATCTTAAGACATACACACAGATTGCAGAGGCTTCCATCAACATTTATAACGCAGCTTAATCAGCTTCTAACAACATCCACTATTTTCTAGATAATGAAGTCCAAGCTATTTATAGGAGTCTCCAACAGATGGAAGAAGGGTAAGATAAAAGAATAGTAACAGAACACAACAATTTCTTGCAAGCAGAAACATGATAATGACTGGAAAAGGAAGAATTCCAAAAACAGTACCTGTGGAGAGTTGTCGATTATAATGATGCGTGATAAATCGCGGCCAAGAACTGAAAGATCTTTGAGGTAATTTCCCTCCACAAAAACACAAGATTCACGATAAACTCGATGGCGAAATATCCTCCTTTTCGGATCCAGCACATTAAGAAGCTGCTCCGCATAAATGCTTTGACTAGCAGTAAATATAATAATTTCGAAAAGGCCCGCTACCCTCTCCAAAAAATCATTGAGAAAAGGACGGCATCGGACATAGATTGTATGCTCTTTGAGGTTAAAATTCACAGGAAAGGTGAAATCTGCATCATCACAAGGTTCTAGTGTAGAGTGCACCAATGTCTCTGTCAAGTAAAACAAGTCACCCTCAATGCATGCCACGAAAGCCTATAGGTTATACTTTAATCAATATCCTTGAAAAGCATCAATATAGAGTTGGAAAATATGGACATTATCTAAAAGAGTATAATCAAGTAGTAAACAAAGATAGCTAATGTGAGTCACACTTCTTGCAGCAAGTATACATACAAAAATTTGTATGTTGATGGAGTATGGAGGTACTTGCATTAAATCACACACATGCGCAAATATATGCAAGCGTGGTACCCATGCTATGTATGGAAACAAGGAAAACATACGTTATGTCTTATCATGCCTACATTTTCCAACATAGTTCTCTTTAAAACCACACACAAATAAATGAGAGAAGTGGTGGACAATAAATGAGTGACTTGAGAAAGTGGAATCGTGGAAGAAGACACCAATGTGAGATGAGAGAGTGATGTGGATTTTTGAGTGATTTTCTTAGAAGAAAGAGACGGTGCCAACTACACCACTTTAGTACAGAATATAGATTTAGTGAGTGATAGAGATCTATGTTTGCCTGTGTAAATATTAATCAGCAAGACAATAGACATATATATACAAAAACCTTTATATGTATATGGAAATATGAGAAATATCTGAACAAACACCTTTCAACACGCAAAATAACCAAAAGTAAGTTCCAATGGTTCTGATTCCGATCATGACTCAACACCTACAATTGATCTTGATGAATTAAAAGTGGTTGAACAGGCTGCGTATCAATTGTTTTCTTGGGGACTTTTCAAGAAAAGGAAAAGATTGGCAAATCTACAAAATAAGATGTTTAGTCTTCATCATGGTGATTGAAGACAAACAAATCCAGGGTATCACGCTAAAAGGAGATGGCTATTTTCCCAATAGAGAGAAATGATAGTCAAATTGCCCCAAATATCAGATAGGCCATTTAGACCAAAATCCACTCACATAAATGTAAACGTATTAGTGCATGAAAAGTCAACTTGGAGATCCATACCCTAGAGCATCCCAGTCGGTAAATACTGTGATAATACAATTAGAACAAAGTGTCTCTTTGATTCGTACCGTCCAAGTCCAAAACAAGAGTAGTGGGAGGACAACTCCGTGTCTGCTTCGGTAGCAGCATACGTCGAAAAGTAGGGACCACTGATGACAGGTCTGGCAAATTCTTCATAAAAAAATACGGGTCAAAGTCATAGAATTCTTCACATTCCTCATCCTCTACACAAACATCAGTTGACATGTGATCATCATCCCGCTCATCAACACATTCCAACTTTGAGTTTTTCATAGAAAGGTAAATAGCTGAAACTTCAGGCGACAGGTTGCCACCAAAATCTGCAGCACATGAAACAAAGAATTTGTATCTCAGAAAATTATCCTGCCATATTCAGATTTCAGCCCATTTTTCTATAAACATTTGTAGGCACTCCAACCACTAACTCACCAGGGCACGCCACATTCATCAATGTCATTGTGTGCTCGCTAGAATCCACAAGGTTACTGTTCAGCATATCCATCTGTGAGTTATCTTTTCCAAAATCCTGAAATTTATCATCCCCACTCGCGAAATATTTGATGAAATCAACTGCGAACAGTAGCAATGGAGATATGTATAAAAAGAAGAGTGAAATGAGGGAACTATTGCACAGAAAAAGGAAGGAAACATAACTGTGTAAAAAAAAACATCAGTTCATCATTTACCTCCACTGGCAATTTCCCCTCCAACACTTCTAGAATTGTGAAATGTAGGAGAAGAAAATATGGTTTCCAAAATTCGATGAGCAGTTCCATCATCACGGCCCTGAAAAAGAATAATATTAATAAGAAGTGTGGAATGAAGCTCGAGCAATCAAAGAGAAGCAGTTTTTCCAACCTTAAGATTTTTTGATAATTTTCTATATAATAAGAGTCTTAACTAATGAGAAAACTTGTAACCAGATGCAGTTGATTCAGATGGGCTTGCACAAGAGACTTCACATAGGAGATTACTAAATTCTCGCACAAGTAGCAGGTTTGCCGAGGGGACAGGGAAGCGAAAAAAGGCAAAGATCTGATAGTCTGAATTCGGAAACAAAATGAGAAGTATTTTCAAACTACAGCACAACAGACGAACAACAATTTGTTATAAAATTCCCTTTCGAAATTTTCTACAGTGCATAACTAATCCACTTTCAATCTAAAGGAGACTTTGCAGGTCTATAAAACTTTTAAAACCACAACCTTGAGCACAGTATCTGTGTCACCGAAAAAATAAAAATGGTTGTGAATGATATTGTTATTCCAAGAAAACGTGTGAAATCCAAGTACCATAACCCATAAGACAGTGACAACTATGGTTCAAACAAGCATTCTGTATCCATTGATGAAACATACAAGATGTGCACTACAAATATAAGGAAAGCGTCTGTGCCAAAGTGAAAACAAAATCCAAACCAAACACAGAAAATTTAAGACATGCAAAAAGATCAAGGAACCAGCCATCAACCACCTTTTTACACCTTTTAGTGACTTTTATCTGTTACAGAAAAGGGCTACTTACCTTATATTCCAAGGAGACACATTCAGTTGCATTGTACCCCAAACAGGCATTAGAATCATCATCATCATCTGCCATTCCATATCTAGTATTCAAGTTTGTGGCAGGAACATGCTCCTGCCTATTCTTTGCATGAGTGCCACCTGAAAGTCCAATCAGCCAGGTGACATATGCAGGTGCAATTATATCCACAAAACCTTGAAATTTACAGTTCAAAGACCAGCAATGATGTAACCCTGTTGAATTTTACGTCCAATAATAGTATAATATAGTATCCTTCAATCAGGTAAGACCCTGAATTAACGTAGGAAGTGTCAATTTGTGATACCCAGTTGATGCCACAATATCCATGTGCGTATAAACAGGAAATAAGATGAAAATCAAGGCAAAAGGTAGCATAAAGTGTAAAGAAGAAAATCAAGCCAAAATCAAGCAAGCAAGAAGAAGGCACAAATATACTAAACCCCAATACCTCAACAAAAATAAGTCTGCCCTTCTAACACTTTGTCTCATTTTCACTTCGATTTTTATTGGTACTATTGAAACATTTCAGAGGTATTAAATCAGTAGCACCGACTAGATGAAAAACCAACTAACCATATTTTTGCTTTCTAGCCGATGATGTGATTATCTCTGTGACTTTCTTCTCTGCAATTTGCACATTGTCAGACACCTTCTTCTGATGTCTTGAGGCCTTTGGACTGGCAGGATCGTTGGCAGAGCTTCTTCCACCAACTTTTTTCTTGGTTTGCATTTCCAACTTGAAGGAGGAGGTCCAATTATTAAGATGTGTAGTTGCTACTCAACCAAGATACACCAATAGACCAGGAAAATGGTCTCCTCCCCAAGACAATTGTTCTGAAGATTTTTTTACTGACAATACTATTCAAACTTCAAAAATGGAAAACATTCAAACACAGCCAAAAAAGAATCACTGCAGCTTTGGAGTCGGGATCTGTGTAGTAACCATCACCTTTTCTTCTGCAAAAGTTAAATAAACCCAAGATCAATGATCACCAATAGTCATCCAGGTAATGAACAAAACGATCAAAAATCTCGTAAGAAAACATCTTCCAAATAATCAGTGCCGTGTTTCCACCAAATGATAGTCTTGCAATTAGACTTTTTGCTCTCACCAAAAGGTCAATAACCAAAAGACGATTTATTTTTTGATGACACACTAAAAGCGATATCAGAACTCCTCCGTATTTTACGCCCCAAAATATTAGAAAGTCATCCACACAGCACAACGGCTAAAGACAGGAAGTACTCTATAGAGTAGAAGAGCAATAGTTACTCATTTTGTTCAGGAATGGCTCTTTCCTAGCCTGAACTCTATAGGAGATGATATTGCACCCTGTTATGGATCCAACAGGGGTCTTGACTAGAAACCCCCACCCCTAAAATTCTAAAAACCCTTGTACTTTACTTACTATTTGCAGGGTATCAAGAAATCATAAGGGTTTATACCCCCAAGTCCTATAAGTTCGCCCGCCAAGGTTGAAATCCTGGATCCATTCCTAGAATGTCACTGTTCCCCTGCAATATATATGAACTATTAACTTACTTTTAAGAAAGCATTATCATGTCTAATGCTTCTATAAAAATTTAAGTGATTTTTCCAACATTTGGTTCATTGCATATCTTTGCTACAGGGGATTTAAGTTTTGAGTCCTTTGACTGTATCCTTCCAGAGAAAAGGATGTGTCAATAGCCAAGATGTATGACAGATTATTGGCCAAAAAGCACTGCTGTGAGTAGTATGATAAATAACGCGTCAAATAATATAGAGAACAAAACAATGCTACGTGATTATCCACCTTTTGATGAGTACTCATAGTTTTCCAAAAGATTTTAGCAACCCAGTTGCTAAAATCACCATGATTTTAGCAAATGAGTTCAGTAGGTGCTAAAATCATGGTTTTGAAATCAAAAAATGAAGTGGTTCCGTGTATCGTTTTTGGATTTTTTTTTTGCACAAAATTAAAGTACTCCTCGTGTACTTTAATTGGGTGTAAAAAATTCAAAAAATAATACACGGAAACACTTAATTTTTTGATTTGAAATACCATGATTTTAGCACCTGCTGAGCTCATTTGTTAAAATCACCATGATTTTAGCAATGGGTTGCTAAAATCTTTTGAAAAACTATGCCTAATTTATTGACTTTCATAGCCAAACCTTCAAGTTTTGCACCCCTGCCACCAGTTTTTTTGCTTTCTTTTATTTTTTATTTTTTCCTGCTTCTCTCGCAGATCATTTAAAAAAAAAAAAAAAAAAACGAATCCCTAACCTCATTCTGAACCCCATGCCATTGAAAATTTCTCAACTTCATAATTGGAACTGGAATCTTATCGTTTCACCATAAACAACAAAATAAAGTAAAAACATACACATCTATAGTATGGTAAAGTTGTAGGTATGTTAAATGACCAAGCTACTTGAGCTTGCCTTGTGCTAAAAGCCCATTGTGACCGCCTTCTTACATAAATGAACCAGACTCATCTAGTAACGGATCAAGCTTGAACACTTCCAATAAGATCATTAAGTCTTCAAACTAAGATTGAACAACCCACCTCTTGGCTCAACTCAACTCTTTGCACCCCAATAAACCATCTTAGCGAAAATGAAAATAACAAAAACAATTGTATCTATGGATGAATGCAACTGTACATGTCAATCTATGTATGCATATACTACTGGTGACAATTTCCTTGTGATTAAAAGTGCCCACACTTTCTTTTAGACCATTCATATCCAACTGACATATGAATCGCATGGATTTACCCCCAATATCTAGCATATGTCACCAAGCATCACTGTGACTCAACACAACCTCCTCTCTCAAACTATAACTAAAACGCTAAGAACAGAAGTAAGACAAATCCAAATCAACCCTGATTACAAGTAGTAATAACAGGGGGGAAAAAACCATAAATTAAGCTGAAAGCAAGTTCTGAACTCCATACCTGAGACGAATTCGAGCAAAAGAACCTTTAAAAAAAAAAACTGAAGCTTAATTAAAGCTCGTTTGAGACTGACTCATCTATTAACAAATTGAGCTTGAACACTTCCAATAAGATGACTAAGACTTCAGACAAGCTTGAACAACCCATCTCTTGGCTCAATTCAACTCTTTGCACCCGAATCTAAGCATGCATGTATACAAGTATCTATGTATTATGCATATACTACTTGGTGGAAATTTCCTCGTGATTAGAAGCTGGCGCTCACCCATTTTTTTAACAATTAATATCCAACTGACATATGAATCGCATAGGTTTACCCCAATATCTAGCACACTCACCAAAGCAAGTAATTCACTGTAACTCAACACAAACTAACTAAAAACCCTAAGAACAGAAGTAAGACAAACCCAAATCAACCCAGATTATGTAAGTACCAATTACAGGAAAACCCACTCAAATTACGCTGAAAGCAAGTTCAGAACACAGCACAGACTAACTAAAACCCTAAGAACAGAAACAAAACAAACCCAAATCAACCCAGATTATAGGTGGCAATCACAGAAAAACCCACTAAAATTAAGCTGAAAGTAAGTTCAGAAGACAACACCTTAGCCGAATTCGACCACAAAAACTTCCCAAAAACTGAAGCGATGTTAGGTGTTTTTGCAAGTGGAAAAAGCAGCAACTCCAGCCATTGTTGAGAGAGAGGGAGAGAAATTGAGTTTGTGGGACAGAAATTTCTAGGGTTTTCACCAGTGATGGAATTTGAGAGAGATTTTTCCCTCCAAAGATTGGAAATGGAGAAATTGAGAGGGAAAATGGAAAACAGATCGGAAATGTCTCACTAGTGTATTTTTGTCTGAAGAAAGGTGTGAGTGGGAAAATAGATTTATCTGAAATTTCGAGGAGAAATTTTTAGACGACGCGCTGTTTTCCCTCTGAGTGTAACAACGAACGCGCGAGTTTCCAATAAATTGTACTCGCTTTCCTTCGGCTGCCATCTTTAGTAATGTGTTCTGCGATTGAGACACGTGTTTGTCGTTTAATAGCGCGTGTAGTTATTTAAGGGAGTGGCGAGTGAGAAAGTATTTAAGGGAGTATTTGTTTTTGCACCGGGCTCCTCAGCTTTTTGTGGAATTTGTAATGGAGTCCTTCATTTCTGTAGTATTCGGAATTGCCCCATGTAAAGGAGAAATGGGAAAGACTAATCTTCCAACTGAGCTTTAGTTCATTTTGTTGAAAATCAAGATCGTGTGCTCCAGTTTCTAAAATTTGGCCACTAGTTATGACCACAAAATCAAGGAGAGAAACGATAAGAATTTCTAAGCTTTTAAGCAATTTTCAATCTTAGAATTAGTTAACAGTATTTTAATGATTTATCACCAGGTTCCTCTTTCTGTATCAGTGTCAAGAATCACAAAAAATTGACCAATGCAAATATTCTAATTGATCTTAATGTAATAGAGACAAAAGAAAAATACACATGATAGTCAAAACAGGGAAAAAAGAAGAGAGAGAGAGAGAGAAATTATGAAGTGAGACTCTTTACAATTGTCGAGTGAAAGGTATTTATACCAACACAACTCGAATGGTTAAAAATCAAAATTATTTTCAATGTTTTGAAATAAAATTTTCATCCATATTAGACGAATCTTTAGTTTGATAGATGAGACTTCGGTAACGAGCGTTTCAAAATTTAAACAATTATGTGAACATTACGTGGATGTCAACCTCATTTGCTCATAGAAAATAAGATGGGAAAACGTAACTCCAAGGGATAAACAACGAGACTTTCACAAGCAATCACACAAAAATTCAAACAAAACTGAAATGGCAGTAAATTTGCAATTTAGAAAGCCTCGAGGACCATTTCTGGAAATTTTGAAAGGAGGAGCCCTCCTTGGTTTGAATTCAAACTTCTTTTAAATAGAAGCCTGAAAAATTGGTGGTGCGGGTGCCTCGTAGACAAGAATCTTTTTTGAAAATTTGAAAAGTGAGATCTAACGGTGGGAGTGGGAGTGGACACAACACATCGTCTCAGACCAAAATTTTGAATTACGGGTATCCAATGTGGATTTTATGGACTCGAAAATAATCCACGTCCGCATATAGTCTTTTTCTTTGTCTTTTTTCTTTTTTTTTTGCAATTTTCTGGATTTTGGAACCGGCCTGCGTAAGCAGAAAGTTTTGCGGGGCGTTTGGTAACATTTGTTATACTTCGGTTACTATAAAATATTAAAAGTAGAATAATGTTTATTTCTAAAGAAACAAAAAAATAAAAAACGTGTTTAGTAATGCATTTTTTTTTCATATACATTACAAAATAGAAAATTACATTAATACATGTTTGGAAATATCATTTCATTTTTTATTTACCTTTCATATTCAATGTAATTAGAGAAAAAACATAAAGTTTGTGCGTAAGCATAAAGTTTATAATTTCAAGTATTCTATATTGTCAGTGATGTTAGCAGTTGTTAAAAAACTCAACTCCATAATCACATGGCAAAGTACCCATCATGAAAACAAATTTTAAAAGGTGTAATTTTTTTTAAAAAAAATTGTACAAAAAATTCAAAAAAGAAATGAATATCCAGTTTTCTTTCGAGATTAACTTATTTCCACTATCAGTGGAAACAAAAGTTTCCTCCAAATCGATTAAATTGCACCACGTGTCTAAACAGTGGTCCCAAATAATAGGACATGGAAATGTGGCACAATGCAATCAATTTGGAGGGAACTTTTGTTTCCACCGGTGGTGTAAACAATTTAGGCCTTGTTCTCTAATAGATTTTAGGTACATAAAATCTCACATTTTATGACACTCCAATCTCAACACATAAAATGTAAAAGTCATTTTATGAGATTTTCATAAAATCCTCCTAAAATCTATAGGAAAACTACTACATTTTATTAGTTAGGAAAACAACTTCATTTTATCACCTCTCCATAAAATGCTCATTTTATGAGATTTTCATAAAATCTACCTAAAATCTATTGGAGAACAAACTATTTTCTTTCATGTGAGCTTTATTTAAACTCTTTTCTTTCATGTGAGCTTTGTTTCAATTTGTTTCCAAACTTAAGGAATAAACAATGGGTTGATTTTTACACCTCGACACTCAATTTTCTTGTTATTATGTAAATTTACTAGTGCATGCTCATGCCTGTGCATGTGCCTGTGCCTAAAGGCACGACTTAAGCAATAGACGCACGTGCACGTGCCCATGCCCAGTTTTTATGGTCCTTCGAATTTTAAAGAGGAGGTAGTGAGAGAGAATGTGGTTTGAATTTCTAATAGGGGAAAGAGAGAAAATGTGGTTTGAAATTGTAGGTGTGGTGGGCCGGTGGAGAAAAATGAGAGAGAAGGAGAGAGAGAGTTGGCAGAGAGAGGGGGATAAAAAGTAATATGATGATTGGGACAACAAATATGACTGGGCAAAAATCGCTCCACGTTGTAATATAGATGATTTATTTTTTGATGTGTTACTGTAAGGGTACTAATGAAAATTCAAGTCCATGATAAATAATTAAAGATAGAAAAAGAGTGCATAAATAAGAAAAACAAGTGTAAAAATTGCGAAAATTTTGGGTGCAAATAGGGTACCGCTGATGCGGTGCTCAAGTGCATATCACAACCACCCAAAAGTATTTTGGACAGCCTAGAATTCTTTTTCCCTCTCTCCTATTTATCTCTTCTCTTTCACTCTCTAAAATCCTAACTGTCCAAAACACTTTTGGACGACCGAAATGCACGCTGAGTACCACCACGTGATACCCAAGCACCACCCAAGTTTTTCTCGTAAAAATCACTCACCAATAAAATGGACACAATAAAAGAACATAAAATAATTACAAGAGAAGTTAGCCTCAATCTAGTAGAGTAATATGTCAATGAGATTTTTAAGAGTAGTTGATTGACTATCAGTACTCTTGAAAGTTTTGTTTATTGCAGGTGAGATCATCTCTAATAATCCACTTTGTTTATTACTTAAAGCATCTCCAATTAAGAATATTAAATTTGACGTGGTGTGACAAATTGATGAATTAGCATTTGAAATAACTCCAACCATAGGGTTTGGAATATGTATTTAGGCTTATCGAGTTAGGTTGAGTTTAGTTTTTAAGTCCGTTTAGTTAATGGGTTAGGTTAGAGAATACCTCCTAAAATTAAACCCGGTTCAATATGAAACAATAACAATGATGTGCATTCAATATTCATACTTTCAAAATATGTTAAGGAAGAAAGAAAAAGCACTTCCATACTTATAATATACCCACATTGCCTTATTTTTTAAAAGCATGTCCATATATACATATACATATACAATGGTTGGTCTTCATATAACTGAAATTGTTATGGTTGCAAACTGAAATGTATGATAGTTGGATAGATTAAGCATTATATGGGTAGTATATTTTGGAAAAATAAATAGGCAAAACTTAGATGGGCTTAGGAATATTAAAGGAAGCCCGATTATTATTGGGCCGGACTTGGGCATACACAAGTTTCAGCTAAATATGCCCAAGTTTCGGTTTTATTAGGCCTAAGCCGGCCCGGCCCAATAAATTTGTACCCCTAAGTTTTGGTTTTTTATGTTTTTTGAGCTTTCTTCGTTGAAAAGCCAAACAAATTCAACCAGTTTTAAAATAATTACAGTAGAGTACTTCTTATAAAAAATAAATTTGTTTACAAAATCCCTCAAAATTTATACAAATGTCCCTTCCATAATATCCAAGTTATGTTAAAGTTAAACCCTCGATCAAATCGATTTCCATTTTTTTTACGAGTACATGATTAAAAAAAAAAGATCGAGTTTATAGCTAGTGGAGATTGAAATGTCTAACAAATCAGAATGATTTTTAAATAAAAGGATATAAACTAAAATAAACTACTATTTTCATTCGCCGTCGAAACTAAGAGAATGGAGGCAACTAACCCATAAAATGTGGTAAGGACGAAAGAATGGAATCGCCTATCGGTGCAACCATGTTCTAGTCACCTTGTAAGTGATCAACCAGAAATAGTGAAATGTAGTAATGTACGATTTTATCAAATGACTTTTTCATTTTTTAAAATCAACTGTTGATTTTAGCAAATTTGGATTTTATTTGATTTTAGCGTTTAGGAAACTCCTCAATCCAATTCCTTCATCAAGGGTGGCTGTTTTTTCTAATTGTTTTCATGTTATTCTTGTCTATGCTCAATAAAGTTCTTACCATTTTAAAAAAAAATCCTAAGATTTGATATTGTTTTAAAAACTTGGGCAATTTTCAACTTAAGCTTAATCATGCTACTAAACGTGAAGAGTTGATTATTAGCTTGTCTGACTCGTTTATCGGTTGAAGACTATACAAAATATGTGTGCTACACTGCTACTGAGGATATTTGTGAGAGTAACACTACATACACACAAAAGTTACCCACAAAATACCCAAACACACACACACACAAGTGTGGCCCCCACACACGAGGGAGGTACTTTCCAAAGCTGCACAGAATCTATTGGTAGGCAAATCAATATTGCACATTTCTTTCGGGGTTTATTTACATTTTGGGTCCCTAAAACATTGTATGCGTCTCATTTTGTCCCTAATGTATCAATTGTCGACATTTAGTTCCCAATGTATCAATTTTGTACCAATCAAGTCCCTATGACCATGGCGTTAGTTGCATCCATCAAAATGAAGGGTGTCTTTGTCATTTCGTCACCCCTAATTTTCAGTCGAAGAAAAATGGAAACAAGAAAAAGAAAATTAAGAGAGTTACATCGGCAACCATGGCTGCCGCCACCATGGTCAGTGTCTTGGCTCCCTTTTTACTTTTTCTGATTCTAATCTCCTGCCTCTGAGTTGTCATTTTCTTTGATTTTGAAGGTTCCGGTTTTCTTTCTAGGGTTTCAGAAAACTAGAACAGTGGGTAATAAGCAAAATTGACAAATTTATGACCCAAATGTCGAATTTGGATCTTTAAGGGGTTTCAAATTTGGGACAGTGGATAATTACTGAAATTGAAAGACCTAATTGACACCCCAACAGTGGGTTTGGTTTTGGGTGGGTGGTGAAATGACGAAAATGACCTTCATTTTAACGGATGAAACTCATAGCATTAGTAGTTGGGACTTGATCGGTACAAAATTGAAACGTTAAGGACTAAATGTTAGCAATTGATACATTGGGGATGAAAATGAAGTGCTGGCAATACTTTGGGGTTCAAAAAGGTAAATAAGCCTTTCTTTCATGTTTAAGTGTTTTGTTAACAGCCACCACCTACGTCTTATCCCTCTGCCCAACTCTCTATATTAAGCTTTGTTTTGATATTCGTAAACTTTGAATAAAGATATTGTAAGAGGGTGAAATTAGTTGGGTACGTAAATCAAGACTAAACTAATTAGGGACAAGAATAATGAACGATTAGACCAAGGGACTAAGGAGAAATCTATGGAACTGGTGAAGAACAAGGCTAGAACGGTAGGAAAGAATCCTTGGCAGGATTCCCCCTTTGAATTAGAGTGAATGCTCTCTAGACAATGTTTTCTCTCTGTAGAATCACTCTCGAAATTCGTGAAAAAGGTCCCTAGAAAGGTAGGAGGGATGCCCTATTTATAGGGGACTTGGCCTCTCTTTCTAGGCCTAGTCCACTTATAAATTCCGGACACGTGTCACACATGTCGTGTACAAATATTCCTTCTGTACCGTCTATACCGCGACCCCCACGACACCCACGGCGGTCCCGCAAGTGCTACTCTGTGGGTGTCTCTCCGCGATGAACCCTTGTCCTTAGCCACCAATCCACAAAAATCTCCAATAATCCCAAAAAGCGGCGCAGTCACGATCTACTCGGTTGTGCCGAAACTGCGACCAAGCTTCTAGCTGGCCTCCCTTCTAGTCCTGCCAAGTCGATTAGGGCGGACTAATTCGTCCGGGAGCGTTTAGGGGTCGACGTCTATCCTCGTCGTGTTCTCATTCTCCAAGGTATTATAATTGATCCCAATGTTATCGCCTCTTATCTGAGGACTTGAGTGAGGTAGGCCGTGACACAATTGGGTCACATTTCGGCTAATTTTGATATTTGTTGAATCGTGTCCAAGCCACGTCGGATCAAAGTTAATGCATTGAGATGTTCCTAAAAGAAATGAATTTTCTTGACGTGACCAACCCCATTGTTTTAGTTGGTTTTGACTTGACCAAGGAAAACAATTGGCAACAGCCAATGGATCACGTGGCATTAAAAATGCGATTTTAAAGTAGTGGGTCAGCTCCCCCCATCGGTTCAGCTCTCCAGCAGTAACATGCACCCCCATCGGGCTGAGAGCCCCAGTGCACAGCCCCATCGGCTTGACCTTTCAAATGAATTGCATAATTCGAACTTTTTCTTAAAGTGGAAATTCTTGTAGTCAAAGGGCTTCAAGTTCATGTGATGAGGAATAAGTCCAGCATCACCTTTTCTTTAGCAACCAACGTGATTTGTTAGTAAAAGAAATGGGATGCCAATGGGAACAACTTCCCCCAATCGGGTACCCCTATCGGCATCGGCCCCATCGGTAGGCCCCATCGGTTAGCTCATCGGTCTGGGCATTTCCATTTCTTTGGTGAAATTCCATTTTTTCCAATGGTTTTCTATGAGAAAAAATTGGTTCCCACGAGTTACTTTGATTCATGTATTTTGTATCATCCCTTTATTATTTATTTATTTATTTATTATATTTTACATCTCAATCTTCATGGATTCTAGATTAGCCCATTCGGTTGAATAATTTTTAATTAGTCTCAAACTCTATCATTTTTTCCCACGTGTCTTTTGGGTCTCGTGCCACGTGTTCGGCACAAATTTTCCCCTCTACAAATGTGAATTTATTTTTCAAGAATCAAAATCCGAGTAATTCAATTCCCCAGAGTAATGAAATTTTTAGGTGCAACAACTTATAAATTTGAAATTGGAAAATCCTAGTAGATCAAGGGGCACAAGGCACATGAAACTTAGCCAAACAAAATGGAGTGTTTTGATAAGGATGTTTTTAGAATTAGTTTTTTATGGATTTTATATGATGTATTGTGAGAGAATGACCTGTCTTGGTTTTTGAAAAAAATTGTTTTTTTTGTTAGTGGAACACTAATAATGTTGCAAATTACAAGGACCCAAGGCCCCGTAGTGAGGGGGGCTCACAACACGCATGAAGTGAGCTCCCTCAGCTTTTCGATCGGCAACAAATAGTCCGGATCATCTTACATGTTAAAAAAGTATTTTTACATTTAATTTAATCCCAATTTATCCAGACCGTTGATTGCTAATCGGACAGCTAAGGAGTTCACATACATGCGTGTAGTGAGTTTACTCGCAACACGCCGGCAGTTCCCTATAACACCCTTGCACTAACACTGATATAATGTGGGTCCCACACACTGTGCTTCCCTCTCTCTTTATAATTTTAATTTTTTTTTTTGTTTAGTCTGGCTGGATTTGGTGAAGAATTTGTTCAATTTTGTACAGATTCGGAAAAACTGAAGTTCCATTTCGCCTTGTGCATCAAGTTTCGATTTTCCTTTTCTTTCTTTCTTTTTTCTATTTTTATTTTGGGGAAAGGCTCTAATAGACACCCCCGATTTTGAGTGTATATCATATAGGAGTACATCCCTAAAAACATTACGAATCGATTACCTCTCATGAATAAAAAGTTATGAAACGCAAAATGTTACCATCATAAAGAAAATATTGTGAATTATATTGCTAAAAAGTTATGAAACACTAAAACAAAGTTATGATTGGCCATGAAGTTGCACAATATGGACTATACAATAGGTGTTTTTATTTTGGGGGGGTCTCGCTAATGTGTACCCATTGGGCACAAACAAACAAACAAAAAATGAACACACTCCAATACACATTTTACATTTTTCAATACACTTTAACTAGCACCAAACCCGTGCTATGCACGGAATCGTAGTTCACAAAAAAATTTAACTACTGATGAATACTTTCAACATTAAAATGGCCTTGTTTGTTTGTTAGTTTAGTTTACCACAAAAATCTAGCGTCGTACCGTGCTACATGATTATATCTCCTACTTTGATTCCACAATCTAGCGAAAAACCATGCTATGTACGGGATGAATTAACATTATCATATACCAATAATTTAAATTTGTATGGCAAGAATAGTGTTATTCTACAAAACACATGTATTATTTTTGGCATTAAATATATTGATGAGTGATTAATCGATGAAAGTGTGTAATTTTTGGGTATTGATCATATTGATGATGATTAACCTATGAAAATGTGTATTCTTTTGGGTATTATAAATAATTAATCTTAGAAAACTTATACCTTTTTTTTTTATACTAATCCCTCTGTTCGTAAAGATAATCCATTGCAAAAAAAAAACTCTAATTTTCGGATAGAAAAATAAAGTACCTCCGTACATGATTTATACATTTCTTCATACAAAATTAAAGAACTAATTGAGATTTTTATCCAAAAGTTGCACGTCGCTTTATAGTTAATAGACTACTCTTTTGTGGGATGGAGGTGGAAGAATATTAATTTTAGGTGCTACCTCCGAGTCAAAATACTGGCTCCGTCCCTGGGTATTACTCTCTAATATAAATTGTCAAAAAAATCTTATAACTTGTTTAAGTACCTCACAAAATCAAACTAAATCAAATCTTAAAATACCTCACGACCTTCATATTTTGCTCTAGGGCTTAACTCCTTTGTTTATGGAGCTGGACATTGCAGTGGTGCAATCGTTGTGCTTAATGTATAGTTGGTTCAAAATATTAATTCACTCATATGGATATATAGTTTCTTGTATTTGGATGTTAGTTTTCCAATTATTACGTATCATATGTGTAGGGCATATATTTGAGTTTTGAATTTTTTGTTTCCACAATATAATTCAACTGTATTCTATGGCTTCTTATTTTGTTCATATATTAATTGTTTAAGTTACATAGACATTCATCATTCTGTCTTAAAGTAGAGTATAATACTATATGGCACTTTGTCAGAAGAAGAGAACAAATTCTATCCCATAAAACTCAAGAAAGATTGGCTAAAAGAATTGTTAAGATCTTATTTGTCATCTGATAGTCATATAGTAATTTAGTATTGTATCTTTCAAGATCTTAGCAATAACAACTATTAATTTGACACTTACTACTAAATTGAGAATAATATTCCAATTACGTAACCCTTTGACCATTTTTGCGTTCAAAATGTTGTTTTGACTATTTCAATCGATTGATTTTCTCATCAAGGTTCTCACATCGATCCTGTAAAAGCCGAGTCATTTTTTAACCAACATAAATTTCGACATCGAAAGCCATTAAAGATTTTTTTTAAAATGAATACCAATTAATAGAAACTGAAAAAAAACTAACTCACCATTACCAAAACATGGGTTATTTGTTCATTTGCACCAGGCCAACCATGGCCCTAGCCAAAGTATAAGAACAACAATAAGGTTTGCACGAAAATATAATTGGTTGGATTGAAAGACTTAAGAGTTTTTTAGACTGATAGTTGAGAAAATGGGGGATGGACATTTTCATTTTTATAATTTTTTGATGTATTTGGAATTTAAAACTAATTGATTATTGTTTTTATTTGCAAATGTTGAGTGATTTTTTAAATTATTTTGAAAATTTTAATTAGCTAATTAATTGTTTCATTTGTAGAATTTATTGATTGATGAGTATTTGAAATTTAAAATTAATTGACAGATTATTTTCTTTACAAATCTTGAGTGGTGATTCCTTAAATCATGGAACTTGCTTGAAATTTAAAATTACCTACTTATGGTAATTGAATTATTGTCACATGTGTCACTCAAAATCCTATACGACAAACCAACTATTTTATGCCACTTGTCGCGATGAGAGCCTTCCTCACAAAAAGTCATTCTGCTGTACTATATATATATATATATACACACACACACACACACCAAACTTCCGGTCCAAACTCCCGCAACTTATTAAGTTCCGGACCTCCACTTTTCGGACCAAATTTTGATGATCCGAATAGTAGCGTTTTTATGAAAAACTGCTCCGATCAAGCCCTTTCGGGTATTTTTTTTTTTGCCAAATCCTCGCGGGGGACCTTAAAAACACATTTTAAACACATCTAACGGTTCGATCGTCGAAATTTGGTCCGGAAAGTGAGGTCCGGATAGTAGGTCTGCATTTTGTGGTTTGGATAGGAAGCTTACTCTCTCTCTCTCTCTCTCTCCATATATATATATATTTCAAACAAAAATCCGGTTTCTAGGATACCATATATATCAATCTACTATAACCCCAATAGATAGAGCTATCCAATTTGCTGATAAATTTCCAGACGAAATTACTGATAAAAACCAATTACAAAGATTTTTAGGATCATTAAATTATGTATCTGAATTTTACAAAAATCTCAGACCACTATGTCAACCATTATTTGAAAGATTAAATAATAACCCACCGGTTTGGACAATAACCCATACAAATATTGTACAACAAATTAAAACATATGTCAAAACCTTACCATGTTTAGGCATTCCAACATCTAACTCATTTAAAATAATACAAACTGACGCCTCTGACATAGGTTACGGTGGCATCCTTTTGCAAAAAATTAATACCACATCTCCTGAACAAATCAATGGGAACCTAGGAACCTGGGTGACCTGATGTAGCGTGGTAGTTCGCAGATCTACGGCCAGCCTATTAAGTAAACAATTCAGGTAGTTGAAATAATTAACAGCTTATTCCAGTATATACTACTCTATACTCTTACTCTTCTGGTATAACTTACCTAGTATAACTACTCCTATTACACCTCCCACACCAAACAATGAACAAACTATTTAGATGCAACTCTTCAGCTACTAACATATCTACAATGTCTTCCATACCGGACATAGTCAATGAAGAAGAACAAATTTATGAAAACCTAAATACAGAGTTAAATAATTGGAACATCCCCAAGATTTCTACAAACCAAATTTACCAAACAAGCTGGTTTGATGATAAATTTAAGACTAGTCAGGTTACCAAAACTTCAGAACAAATTTATGCTATAACAAAACAACAAGAAAAATGTGCCCTGCTAAGTAAAGAATCAATCACCCAACACATTACCAAAGGATATAAATTTATGCATATAGGATTAGTTCAAGTTGCCATTAAACCACTCACACGACGCGGTTTAAATTCCTCCATATTACTAGCATTACGAGATAGCCGATTTACAACATTCAGCGATAGTTTATTAGGACTAATGGAATCTAGTTTACATAATGGTCCAATTCATTTTGACTGTTATCCAGACCTACACTTAAGTTTAAATGATAAACACATCCTAAAAGCCTTAACTCTTAATCTCCAAACCTCTGGAGCCATCACCCAAATGCTTGAAGGAAGTCACTCAATTGCTCTAATATATCGAGTTTACTACAAATGTACGAAAACTAATCTTAATATCCATGCCTTAGTTAAAAGTCCAAAAGATAAAACAATCCTCATTCAAAGTAGTACTACTAACGCCAACATCCAAGTACCAAAAACCATTCAATGGAATGAAATTCAATTACCTAATACTTGGATAGCCGAAAATGAAAACTATCCCACCAATATACAAAATGATACATTAGATATAGATTACATACAACAATATCTTGATGGCACAGTTCGTATTAGTTTTGATCAACAACGAATCAATACTCCTTTTAAAATAAAAGAACTAAGCAGATGTAGTAGTTCCACTAGCATCCCCAGATTTGATACAAATCTCTTAGACAAAAAACCAAAATTCAAAGGCATCGATTCCTCCTCACAAGTCACCAAACCTTATTATATTCCACCCCCACCTCAAGAATCACCCCAGTCTCCAACACAGACAGACTTTGATGATGACACACCTAGTCACATCGACAAAAATCTCCTAACCATCAGCAAAATATATGAAATAAATATAGACTACCTGTTCAAAGAATTCAAAACTGACAAAAACACACAGAAACGTCACCATTTCCATAAAACATTTCCCCAAAAAGTAAAAAATGATATATATACCAAATGGTATGAATTTATGAAAGACATCAAAACAGATATACATCTCTTAGATTATATTGACAATTATTACAATAAAATTAATACTATAACTAAAACAAAATGGCACAAATCTGACAACACTTTCATTTCCTCCAATCATCCGCCATTAGAAACAGTCCACCTCGATTACAGAGGACCAACCGTAATTGCTGCTCCTTTTAAAATCCCTAATGAAAAAGATACAGAAACCAAAAAATTAATTGAACAAAATAATTATACAAACCAAAGTTTGCAAATTATAGGAAAACAATTAGACAAAATCGAAACCAAGATAGATGATTCTATGACACATTCAACATCCTCTTCCAATCAACATGAAAAACCTTTAATTAGCTTCCCTGAAAAGAAAATTAAACCATTACTTACCCATACAGAAAATATTGCAAAAATAGAAGAACTATTAAATAAAATCGAATTAAGTCAGAAAACTTTACAACTAAAAAATGAAAATATCAGTACCTTAACTCAAATAGAAGATTATAATTCAACAACAGAAGAAGATATTCAAACTATTGAACAACAATTTACAGATACAAAAATTAACAAAATATATAATCCCAATACACAGCTTGTCACCTCAAAAAATTGGTACACCAAACCCACCCCAGTTGATCTCCAAATTGAAGAACGAAGTCTTCTTAATCAATTCTCTGTCTCTGCAAATAAATTATATGAATGGAATATTGATGGTCTAAGTGAACAACAAATATTGGAAAAATTAAATCACATGTCCATGGTAGCCAATACTTATCTAAGTACTTTTGATCATACCCAACCACAAGTTGTAGACTTATTAACCACGGGATTTACGGGAATGTTAAAATCTTGGTGGGACAAATATCTTACCACTGATTCTAGAACAGCAATACGTAATTCCATACAAGTCGATGAAAATGGTCTTCCATTATTTGATGAAGAAATTAACATGACTAGACATGATGGTATCAATACTTTAATATTTACAATTGTAAAACATTTTATCGGAACACCTAGCCATATTACCTCAAGAATCCATGACCAACTTAGTAATCTTCACTGCCCAACATTAAGTGATTTTAGATGGTACAAAGATGTTTTCACATCAAGAGTCATGTTAAGAGACGATTGTACAAAATCCTTTTGGAAAGAAAAATTTATCAACGGTCTCCCCAGTCTATTTGCACACAAGATAAGAGATGTCCTTAGTCAACCAACAGGAGCTATTGATTATGATCAATTAACATATGGTGATATTATCAGTACCATCCAAAAAGAAGGTTTACGTATGTGTATAGATATGAAAATCAATAGGCAAGCCCAAAAAGACAAAATTAAAGCCAAATACGAATTAGGAAATTTCTGTGAACAATATGGTCTTCCACCAATAGCCCCTTCTAGGAGAACTACCAAAACAAATTTATCATCCAAGCAAAATCCAAAAAATACATTTATCTCAAAAGATCAATATTATAAAAAACCCAAATACAACAAAAACAAAGAACCACAAAAAACGAAAAAACCTGAACCACAAAATAACAATAAAAAAGATGTTACATGCTTTAACTGTGGCAAAAAAGGCCATTATAAAACTACTTGCAAAGTAAAAAAGAAGATCAATCAATTGGGAATTTCTGACCAGGATAAACAAGCTATATTAGAAATATTCAAAATCTCGAACCAACAAAATTCTAGTGATTCTGAGCACTTCGATTCCTCTTCAGAATATCATTCACTAAGCTCCAATGAAGAAAACGACCAAATAAATTTTGGGTGTAACAACGAATGCTGTCAAATCAATGTCCTCACAACTAACCTCCCCGAAGAAGAATTACTAATTGACCTTATTAGCAAAATTGATGACAACCAATTAAAACAACAATACATTAAGAAATTAAAAACCGTCCTTACTAACACAAATAATGAACCCAAAATTACAAAACAAATTGTCAATCTCAATGAAACTTTAGAACGATTCCGTCAACCCAAATCTCAAAACCCATATAATATGAACGAACATATTAATCTTCTAGAGGCTAAAATAATTACCATCCAGAAAGAAAACCAAAGTTTTCGAGAAAACCTCAAGCAAATAAATGAAAAGTTACAACTTCTTCAATTAGCAAACAAATTCAATGATGATTCCTCTGATGACACTCCACCTCAAATATTCAGTGAACAAACTCCGATTAATATTATCAACAAAATACATATTTCTAAATGGCACACCAAAATCGACCTGATAATTGATGAATTCAAAATCAGTATAATTGCTCTTATCGACACCGGGGCCGATTTAAATTGCATAAAAGAAAATATAATACCACATCAATATTATCATAAATCAAATGATCAATTATGTTCGGCCAATGGTAGTAAACTAAAAATTCGTCACAAACTTCCTAAAGTATTTATTTGCCAAGACAATATATATTTCGAAACCTCCTTTATTTTAACACCAAATCTCACAGAAAATGTAATTCTTGGAATACCTTTTATCTGCCTTCTTTACCCTTTCACAACAACTCATACAGATATCACTGCCTCTCCACAAGGAAATCAAATAATTTTTCCCTTCCTTTCATCACAAATTTAATTACTTGCTTGTTACTAATTTCTATCTTTTCTTTCAGATGACGCACACAAGATCATTTGGTGAAATCACACTACCAATTATCCCTGAAGCATCCTCTAAAAAATTCCACAAACTTTGTTATTTACAAGACATTGATGAAACCCAGCAATGTCTTTTAGATAACATATGGAGTGCTTCTAATGATCATGAGTTTCTCAACACTTTAAATGCATTATCTATTTATTTCCAAAATCAAAATTTTCAAAAAACAAAAGGTTGGTTCCTTTCCAACCGTACTAATGACACATTTTTTAATCAAAACAACAATATTACTACTGACCAACATATTGTTCCACCAAGATGTTATCAAATTTTACTTGACAGGTGTACCCGTCTACATGAGCAAGTCCAGTCACTCCAACATAAGCTGAAGACCACTATGCGTAAAACCTCTATTACCCCACTGGTAATAGGTGAGAAAGTGCAGCCATCCCCACTGGATGGTGGTGAAAGTGTGCGTAATTTTTTCAAAAAACTTGTATTACCAAAGACTTTGTCAATTCTTCCAAACACAATTCCCCCTGATATTATTAGCCATATCCAAATGAAAGCCCAACAAACAAGCCAACATTTTCAACAATTTCTTTTCCAAACCTTGGTTCACCTAGCTGGCCAAACACCATTCAATTACCCAGAAATTCTCCCTGGCCTTTCTTTTATTTGGGATACCCTTTACAATGACCAATCAAACTTAGTCCAGTGCCCCAAAATAAAACCCCAATGTCAAGAAATCCCTTTAGAACGTCAAAATTGTGAATGCAACTTAATATATAGCATTCCTCGTGCTTGTATTAATTTGTCCACCTTCACAAATTTTTCAGTCTTCTACAATCAACAACAGATTGAAATAACCCCAATGACCCTCCTGGATTACGGTTTCCTTAACCAAATTATCATTACAAATCCTTCCCAAACCAAACAGTTATCCCGCAAATTAGCCATTTGTATCCAAAACATTTTTTCCATACCTTCCATTACAATTGCACAAGTCATTATCCAGAGTAAAATGCCCGAATGGACAATCTTTGGTTCAATAATCCCTGCCTAGCACATTATGCATGTCACAGCCAGCCAAAATTTTAACCCACATTACCATCCACCGCAATTTCAGTTACTAGGTTGTGAATTTCCAACATGGATCTGCAACAACCCAATTGATGAACAAATCCAAAATTATATTGCCTACCAGATAGCCACACACATCGGTGATCATGCTACTTTTACAATTTACCAACATCTGTTCCGATTATTTAGTGAAGACCCAATTCAAAAAATCCGCACCCTTGATTACTTCGGCGAAACACCATTCCTTTTTCATACCACTAATCAACAAAAAGTCCAGTTCTTTGAAGACTATATTCAAAAGCAAGATGATCACTCCGCCGTAGAAATTTGGGACACTATTTCTGACAACGATATTCCCTGAAGAAAAAAATGACCAAAAGAGTACCTCCAAAGTCAAAAGAAAACTCATGGATTCTATTTTTTCCACCGAAAGCAAGATCCTATCTGCAATACCAAGACAGCAAGCAGCATTATTTTTTACAAATGATCAAGACCTTCGCATGAGACTCTCCTTTCCACAAAGCAAGTCAAAAGCAACATCATGACTCTTACTTTCCCTTTTCCACCGAAAGTAAAAGTTGGACAAATATCCCCTAACAGCAACTCAAGACAGAAAATCAAAAAAAGCGGCACATGGGAAACCACTTTCCCACCGACAGCAAGAACAATTCCGTAAATCACGGAACCCCTATTTCAAAATTCAAAGATTGTAAACAGGAATCCTTATTCTATAAAAGGATCCTCAAATTAGTTAGTTGAACATCTTTCGAAAATTGTATCTTTCAATTTCTGAAATCCTCTCCTCCTCTCCTCCAGTTGTAATCCCTTCTCATCTCTCTTCCCCTGGGAATATCTCTCCCAACTCTCCTCCAATTCTCCAAGTAGCTTTCAAGTAAGATTTCATCATTTCAATATAATGATTTGAATTTAGTTTTCAAATTGCTTGTTTAATCTACTGCATTACCATGGCCGGTTCTACCGCCCTTATTATACTGCATTTATTATGGCTGGTTTAACCGCCTCAATTATACTCTGTTTAATTTAAATATCTTATATCAGACCCCTTACCATGTCATACCCCGCTTCCCCCTCCCTTATATATTATTGCAAAATGGGTTTTCACCAGGAGGGCTACGGTTGCGACAAGTGGCACAAAGTTATTGGTTTGTGATGAAAAATATACTAAGCAATGTATCATGATCAAGTGTCACAAATCTTTTTTGAATTTCAAAGTATGATACTTGAATGTAGTTTTTACTGCCTTTTATTTTGTTTCAAATTTTGACTTTTTGAAACTCCATACCAAATCCTATAGATGTTAACACAGCTAAAGCCCTATATGGAAATATTAAAAGAAAAAAACCTTCATTTGATTATATTCCATTATGATTCTGTGGACACCCCGCAAAAATTCTCCGAGTTTCGAAAATGATTTGGAAAATGTGATTTTGATTTTAGAGTCGCTACCCGGGTTTAAGGACCGTACCCGAGAAACCGATTTTTCAAAAATGACTCTTTTGCCCTTACTTTGGAAAAAGTTTTTACCGGCACGTCGATACCAGAATTTCTCGGGTTCGGGAGCTAAGTTACGAGGGGGGAAGGTTTTTAAGGCACCCCCCTTTGCCCGATTGTGGAAACCGGTCTCTACTAAATCCTTAAGGGATTTTTAGAAAATACTTGTTTCTTAAACTCAAATCACATGAGCAAGATGAGAATGTAAAGATCATCACAATTAATCATATGAAAGTGGATGCTTATGATCATGTAAATGACATGGCATGATAGTAGAATGACATGAATATTGATAATAGTGACTATAAACTGTGAATAAAATGACACAAAAGCTTTTTGGAACCCTTTTTGCAAGATTAAATCAACCCTTTTGTTTTCTTTCAAGCACCTGAAGGAATGCTTTAAACGCCTGAAGCTGAGAGGATCAGGCGCCTGAAAAGGGCTTCAGGCACCTGAAGCTACTGCTTCATGTGCCAGGGGCCAATGCTTTAGGTGTTTGCTTAAAACTCATTTTTACCACTATTTTGACTTTGAAACTGGTAGCATAAATCATTTGAGACCATTTTTGGAAAATACAACTTGATATTTGAACTTTTCTTCATGCACCTAAAGATATGTTTCAAAGGCCTGAAGCTAAAAGGATCAGGTGCTTGAAAGGGGTTTCAGGCGCCTGAAGCTACTGCTTTAGGTGTTTGATCAAACCAACTTTCACTTCTGTTTTGCTACTGGAACAGGTAAATTAATGATGTTAAACCTCTCTTGAGAGACAAACAAACTGGAAAGCTTCATCTAACAACTCATTTGTACCATAAAACACCATTTATTTCTCATAAAAACATGTTTTTTCATCCGTTCAAATAGCAAAACAGAGACTTTCCACTCTTGCATGCAAAGAAAATTACCTTCAATAGAGATTTTATGATGAATACATAGTTTTGGCTACATTGATGATTATTTTCCCCCTTTAAAAGTATGATTTTCACCTTTTTGAGTGGAAAATAAAAAGTAATCAGTTTGCTCCTGGGATTTAAACCACCATCAATATAACTATAGACCAAGATAAAGCATTTTAAGACAAAAAAAGATGAAAATGACTTGGGCTTGAAGCTGCTACTTCAGGTGCCTGAAGCTGCTGCTTCAGGTGCTGAGCAAAATTGATCCCTTGACGTGTTTAAGTCATGATAAGCCCATTATTGGTATCAAGAACCAACATGGACCTACTGACTTCCCTCAATAAGAACCTTGCCACACTAATTAAGTGCATTAACTACCTTTTGGAAAATGAAATGGATGATTTGGATAATGAAATAGGATTTTGGATGGATGATGGAGGTTTGGAAGAGACTTTACTGTGGTTTTGGGTGTTTTTTTTTAGAGAGAAATGGTTGGTTTTGGCTGAATTTTTCAGAAAAATGGTGGAACCCCTTCAAATGAGGGGTGTGGGGGTATTTATAAGGCTTTTAAAGGTTGTTTTGGCCTCTTAGAGGTCACTTTAGGGGTTCACTTAGGCCATAGACGCTCCTCCCTTGCAGAATCAACCAAAATCGCATCATAATCATTGCATCCAAATTTTCCCACTCAAAATTTAAAATTCTGGAAAACTGCTTCAGGCGCCTGAAGCAGCCCTTCAGGCGCCTAAAAGGCCCCTTCAGGCGCCTAAAGGGATGGCTTCAGGTGCATGAAATGGCTTCAGGCGCCTGAAGGGAGGTGCTTCAGGTGCATGAGAGAGGTTTAGGCGCCTGAAGGGGAATGGTTCAGGTGCATGTAGATGCGCTTCAGGTGTATGAAATGGATTCAACGGCTCCTTTTGATTTTTGGTTTGGAAGTGTTCGGTAGATTTTGGTTGAATTCCAATCATCCATTTTAAGTTCTAAAAAGTGTTTGAAAGTTCATTTCATCATCGGGAACGCTACGGATTTTCGTAGGCCCAAATTGGGATGTCTACAGATTCAAACTTTATAACTTATCCTAAAAGGTAATTACGTAATATTCAAACATTTACACTTCTCTCCCATGCATAGAACTTACAAATTTTGAATATTGGAGGATATCTGAGTTTGAATATTGGAGAATAAAGTTAATGTAATCCTTTCAAATTGGAAAGGTAAGGTGACCACCATGTTATCTAAAAACCTTACATTTCGTGAATTGCAGTGCACGGCTACGATTCTCCCTGATTACGTAAGAGTTTTGTGATTATATACCTTACTTATTTAAAACCAAAAATCCTACCAATTTAATTCTTCCCAATCATTTGCAGTGTTGTGCGCCCATATCTCTCTCTACTCCTCTCTCTCAGGTCAACAAACGCGCTCCATCACCACGTTTGTTGGTTGCAGGTATGTATGTATATACGCATTGATATGTATTTTGAAGGTGAAGTTACCATTAAAATAGGAAAACTACACTGATCGCGAATAAGAAGTATAATCCAAAAAATGTACACTGATCCATGTTTCTCTGTTTTTCATGATTGTGGTTTGTTATGTAATACAGGATAGATCGTGAGAACAAAAATCCTTATGTGTATCGGTCCCGTAGGAAAAGAGCGATACTTGAAGATAATCGATCGATTCAAAACCACCCAAGAAAACGGCAAAAGAATCTCGCCATTTATGGGCATGCAAATTAAGAGATAAAAAAATGTCCTATCAAAAAATGACCAATTCCATAGGTGAATGCAATCTTCATGATTTTCACTATATTCATTTCTTCTTTGTATTTTTTTTTTTCATGCAATTTTGCATTACCCGATGGCTTACTGGGTCGAAATGAATAAGTTTGTCGAAAAGAAGCTCGCAGTATTCAACCACGCATATTGCGTGAGAAATCCATAGGTAATTTCTTCTTCATTATGCAAAATATAATACTCCGTAGATTATATTTTTGTGTAGGTAAATTTCTCCATCTTTGTGCAATCTATAATAGATTAGATTACATTTAACGGCGTGTACTTGGATTTGTCCGTTGCATAGCATGGGTTCATGCTAAAATATCACACTTCTAATTCATTTTTTTATTACATTATTGATATTATTGATTCGTTTTTTTACATACCTCATTTTTTTTTTTGTTACATTATGAATCTTATTAATTCATTCTTCATTTTTTCGTGAAGAACCCATACCCAAAACAATAAATAAGCAACAATAAAATGATGTCCGTGTGTGCATTTGTGTGAATTGAGAACACATATCCAAACTAATAATTATTGCTTAAATATTAAAGACACTCTTACCTACATCACTTTATCCCATTCCAAACTATTCAGACATTCTACAATGACCAATCTCGACTAAAAGGACCACAAAATTAAGTCGAGGCTATTGTGGTCTTCAAAATAACTGCATTTGAAGATTTAAAAATTAAGAAGTATTCCATGTGCACATGGATTGCACTAAATAGGATATATCATAAAAATGTCTAAGTGAAGTATAGAGTTTTCTACTTTAGTTTAAATATTTCCTCAAAAAGCATTTTAGTTTAAGCATTCAGTAGCATGTTTTGCATGGATTTGAGTAAAATTCTTATGGTAGGCACTTTGATTCTTTTTAATTTTGGTAGAGATAAATATTAATTTAGCTCTAGCTAGCACGATTTTTTTGTAGTTTTATTCTATATGTTCTATCAATTTAGTCTATGAATTATACGAATTATACGAATATTTCACTTTAAATTAGTTGTTCATGAATATATATTTCACATCTGGTCTTACTGATTTTTTTGGAAGCTAGTGAATAGTGTTTTTTGCAATATTTACGAAATGTACAATTTGAATCATTATTATAATAAACCCGTGATAGGGCCCAAAACGATAATTTCCTTCAGAGTCAGTGCTTGTTACATGAATTCAAATTCTGTAATTGGTCGATGACGAAGAAAAGAAATTTATGAAGTTCAGAGCATTTTCTCTTTCTCTATATTCTTTTCTTCCCCTCTCTTCTTTCTGTCTGTAGACTGGAAACAAGAAAGTCTATGCACACACCTTTAAAACACAAAATACCATAGTGTCTGGTATCGTTTGATCCATATGGACCCATGTGCATTGAACGTTTCCGGGCACTGGTTCTTCCTCTAACCCTAACTTCGGAGATTTCTACCTCCTCTATCACTCTCTTTAAGCATGGAAGAATAGGATAGGAACTAGAACTATTTCTTCCGGTGGAAACAATTATCGTTCGGTAGCAACAATTCACTTTTATTGTGGATTGAGAGACAAAGGGTAACTTGCATATCGTGATGATAATCTTTTATTTGTTAGGAGTATCACGTGATAATCAGCCGGAGATACGGAGAGAGATATATAGTATTTATATTTCTTACTCTCTCACAGTACACTGAGAGTACATGTGGTCCCACTGTGGACGTTCACACATGTACTCAGGTGTAATTCTTTTCCAACAAACCGTGTGACTGAATAAAGAATAAAGACTTGGAAATGAATACCCACTCTAATTAAACGTTAATATATATTAGGAAAAGAAATCTAGTGGTGAATTAGAACTGGCTTGGCTAAATTAATTTCATAACTCCTCCATCCAAATATCAAAAATATTGGCACGAGGAAAGTACCCACCCAAAAAAGTATTGCATGGATGAACCAAATTTAAATTTCAATGAATAAGAGCTCACAAAAAATGACATTTCAATGTAATTTCATTGAACTAGCCATGAATATAGCAAATCAAAACAGAGAATTTTCTTCTTTTTTTTTATTTTATTTGACGTTCAAGGTTGTTATAGTTGGCTTACGCGCACTTCGACTCAATTCTCCTCCCTAACTGCTTGTACTGATCATTCCCTCCTTTACCATGGTTAACGATCACCGCTTCTGGCTACATTATATATACACCCCGCCATACACTCTCTTCTCCCACCTTGCTCCTCACATCTCTCTCTAGACACAGTGAATGTACATTCCATTTCTTCAACTCTCTCTCCACTCTTCTCACCTCTCTCCTAAACACGGTAATATCTTCTTATCGTTCTACTTCTACGTCACGAATTCTTCAAGAAACTGTTCTATTATGAAAAATGTTTGAGTTACGTGATCTAGGAATTGGTAATGAATTATACAGAGTTGCAAAGATCATTTACGAAACAATAGGAGATTTGACGACCGTGTTGATATGATAATGCATCGAGTTGTTAGTTAAACTTGATTTTTACAGTAAAACTTATTCTGAGTTGAATCTGTATTGATTCCTTTACTTTTTTTTCCAAAACTTTTGGAAATCTTACCTTTATTTATGTTATTTGTTTAAGAAGAGAATGAAAAATGTATGATCTTTCAACAATCGGTGCAAATAAGTGGCGTAATACTTGATTTGCTCATTTGCGGTTTTCGAGTTATTCTACTGATGCGTTCTAAGCTTCAAATTAACTGTTAATATGATGAATGAGGTTGAATCTGCTAATATCCTTGATCGTTAATTAATGAACCTTGCTATTACAGTAAATGTTCGACGCGTCGATCGAATCTATATCTTACACTTTTCCTCTTCTTGATTTTACTGTATCGTTGTTATGTTCTTCTAACCTTTGAGTGTGTGCTTCTATTGAAGGACGGAGAAATTTAGATTTCTAAGATCAAAATTATGATTCTTCTACATACTGAAGCATTCCTCTACGTAAGAATTGTTGAGTGTTGTGAAGATCATTTACGAAATAATCGGAGATTTCATGACCGCATTGATAGGATAATGCTTCGAGTTGTTAATTAAACTTGATTTTACAGTGAAACTTATTCTGAGTTGAGTTGAATCCGTATTGGTTTTATATATTTCAATTCTAATCTATTGAACAGTAGTAACTCAAATTTTTCTCTATTTCCAGATTTTTGGAATTAGGGTGCAGATTTGAAGTCACTCTTGCTCCTCTCGTCTCACTCTTCCTGTGAAATCAACTGAAACATCTCACTCTAAACATGGTAATAACTTTTGATCATTCTAGTTCTACTTCATCTCCTCAAATTCTTCCTAAACCGTTCTGTCATGAAAAATGTTTTGAGTTACGTGATATATGGTATCGATAAGAATTCTGAGTGTTGCGAAGATCATTAATGAAATAATAGTAGATTTAATGACCGCAATGATAGGATAATGCATCGACTTGTTAATTAAACTTGATTTTTACAGGAAAACTTATTCTGAATTGAATATGTATTGGCTCCTTTACATTTTTCCAAAACGTCTAGAAATCTTACCTTTGCTTATGTTATTTGTTTGAGAAGAAAATGGAAAGTGTGTGGTCTTTCAACAATCGGTGCAAATAAGTGGTGTAATTCATGATTTGCTCATTTGCTGTTTTCGAGATATTCTACTGATGCGTTCTGAGCTTCAAGTTAAAGTGTTAATATGATGGACGAGGTTCAATCTACTACTATGCTTGATCGTTAATTGAACCCAGGGAATTGAATACGTGAATCAATGGGGAGCCTCCCAATTGAATACGAATTCAAATTCTACAATGAATTGAGGAAGAAAACTGCCGTAATAACTTTGGAAATTGACTGTCATTCAATCTCCATCATGGGGGGGTTACGAGGTTTTATAACCAGCAATAAACACCGTAATATTTAGCCATAAACACGTGTAATAAGCAGCTACATTGGTCCTTTCGGTTGCCTTGAGACACCTTCCGAATGCCTTGTTTCATTCACACTGAATTTCTAAGAAATTTCCAACACATCCAACTTCCATCGACACTGGGGTCTTACCTGCTGCCGCCGCCGTCGTCGCTTTTGCTGTTGCCAAGAACCACCCACCACCACCTTCATCAGAAGGCATTGGTGGCCGGATCTCAAGATCCATCACATAATGGCGATGGTCAAACCAAAAATGCAAGAGATCGAGCGACTCCAACTCTTGCGAAAGAGAGTGACTCAGCGATCTACTTGGTAAGAGGAGAAACCGGAGAGAGCAGAAGAGAGGGGTAGGGGGTGGGGGGGCTTAATGGGGGAAGGAGATGGGAGAAACCCTAAGAGAGAAAAGTGCAGAGCACTCTGTAACAGTTAGTAAACAAGATGAGAATGAAAAGACAAAATGACTGAGTGAACAATCCAAGTTTAAATATGAAAATTTTACCGAGGTTTTAATTTATTTAAACTGAACTTCGATCAAATTGAGCTGATCTCTCAATAACTTCATTTAGATAGCAAACAAGCCGAAGGAATTCCAGCCATCTTCAATTACAGAAGTAAAATCGATAAAGCAGAAAATTGCTCATAATCCCCGTATATTAAATTTTAGCCAGAAAGATTTTACTTGTTGTAAGGTGTCCTATTAATTACTTGCTCTTTGTTTTGCCTAATTTTCATGGAATCAGAGAACACCTAAATTATCTTTCATATATAGGGAAATTTACAAATTTCATGTTCAACCCCTCATTTAAACACCTTAAATCAATTTGCACATCGAGCTTAGTTGAACTTCAAAAATTTACAGTCTATTGCCCATCCAAGTTACATCACCAGACCAAATCATCGACTTTCCCAACTCGTTTGATCGAATATTGTTTTTGATTCTTGCATATTGATCTTGTCTACATGAATAGGAGAGATTGGTCCAAAGACGTGTGCAAGACCTGTATGTGGATTGGCGCATTTCGAAAGGTGGTGTGCTCAATCCAGCAAAGAACCAGAAGAGATTAGTAATGTAATTTTTAGCTAGTGAATCATCTCACCTCAACATGGTCTAATTTAGTCTATAAACCTAATCTAACCACTCTATATAATCATATACCTAAATTTTCTTTTCTTTGCAAACCAAAAATAGAACTTCTATTTTTCCTATTTTTTGTTACTACTAGTAGTGAAATAAAACAACTCCTCCAACCTAGCTAAAGCCCACCACCTCCTCCACCCAACACAACACAAACGACTCTCCTTTTTTCCCCTTTGGACTTTGCCGGCTTTATTGAACCTCTCTAGACAAAAACGTGGTTAAGGTAGGTTACCCAAGGTCCCTCTTGGCCTCTCCCATACCAATCTGAAATACAACTGGTAACTTATGAAAAAGATGACTATTCAGATATTTTGTTAATTGTTATGCAATTACTTCTATATGTTTTACTGCATTATGTTTCACTTTTTATTTATGCATGTTAAAAAAATGATTTGGAATGAAAATTAGTTATAAAAGAGGGACCAGGCTTGAAATATTAGTTGAAGAGTTGTTGATTTAGCTTATGGTTCATGTTTAAGCACATAAAATTCGACTGATAGCATGCTGAAAATTACTATTTTACCCCTTTACAAGTTGTTAAAAAAATACCATTTGGCCGTAGGTTTTATAATGTAACATTTGTGAAAACCTTGCAGAAGAAACCAAAAATCTTTAAAAGAACATCACAATCCTAGTAATATGATTAGCCTTTACTAGGCTTATTGATATGTATTGTTAATTAATTACACCAATCAAATTATTACCTCTTATTCATATTATATAGAGATGATTGAAAGTGTGTGTAAGTAAGCACGTCGTGTTGAGGACATATGCTGAGGTAATTGCACTTCATGTTTTTTTTTTTAAACGGTGATTGCACTTCATGTTGTATGTAAACACATTTCTATGTTGAAAGGCAATCATTACTTAAGGTGGGATTAACATTGTTCCAAGGTACTTCCTATTGCAGGTATGTGTTGGGCCATTATGGCTGCAGAAGCAGTTATAGTAGCTTATTGACTGAAACTTATCCGGGAGGCAAAAAAGGCCGAGGAGTTATTCGACCTCAAGTTCCTAGATCGCGGCAAGTAGTTATTAGCAAAAGAGTTGATCGACTGCTGCAAAGAAGAAAAGACAAACTGCTATACCCATTCTACCAAGAAAGCCTTCAAATGGATCCAGCAAAATGGGCTTCGAAAAGATGAAGAATATCCCTTTGAAGAAGCTAAATCGCCTTGTAGGGCAAAGAGTCACGAAGAGGCAGTAAACAAACTTAGTAATTTTCCATTTGCTATTAGTATAATAGTTAAGATGTATGTAACTGTGGATTTATTTTAAAACTAATATATTTTGTCTCTTAAATAGATTGCAGAATGTGTGAAGATTAATGGATTCGTTGAAGTGAATCATGAGAGGGAGAAGGAGCTTCTGGATGCTGTGAGAAGACAACCCATAGCTGCTGCCGTATATATAACACAAGAGCTCATTGACTTGGAAGGGGTAAATTTTAACTGTTCTTTTCTTTATTATTTTTTTCTCGAACTACTCTTTTCTTTATTAATTGTTGAACACTTCAACATCAGTAAATTTTAGAGAAGTACAACAATTAATAAAGAAAATAGCAATTCAAGAAAAAAAAATAAAGAAAAGAACACTTAAAATTTACCCCTTTCAGGTCAATGAGCTCTTGTGTTATATATACGGCAGCAACTATGGGTTGTCTTCTCACAACATCTAGAAGCTCATTCTCCTTCTCATGATTCACTTCAACGAATCCATTAATCTTCACACATTCTGCAATCTATTTAAGAGACAAAATATATTAGTTTTAAAATAAATTCATGATTACATATATCTTAACTATTATACCAAATGCAAATGAAAAATTACTAAGTTTGTTTACTACCTCTTCATGACTTTTTGCCCTACACGGCGATTTAGCTGCTTCAAAGGGATATTCTTCGTCTTTTCGGAGCCCATTTTGCTGGATCATTTGAAGACTTTCTTGGTAGAATGGGTATAACAGTCTGTCTTTTCTTCTTTACAGCAGTCGAGCAAATCTTTTGATGATAACTCCTTGCTGTGATCTAGGAACTCTGGTTTAGATAACTCCTTGTCATATTTTGCCTCCCGGATAAGTTTCAGCCGATAACCTGCTGTGATTGCCTCCGCTGCCACAATGGCCCAACACATACCTGCAATAGGAAGTACCTTGTAACAATGTCAATCCCATTGACATTCACATCATGCAAACCTTAAGTAATGTTTGCCTTTCAACATAGAAATGTGCTTACATACAACATGAAGTCCAATCGCCGATTAAAAACAAACATGAAGTGCAATTACCACAACATATGTCCTAAGCATGACGTGTTTACTTACACACACTTTCAATCATCTCAATATAATATGAATCAGAGGTAATAGTTTGATTGGTGTAAATAATTAACAATACATATCAATAATCCTAGAAAAGGCTAATCATATGACTAGGATTGTGATGTTCTTTTGAAGACTTTTGGTTTCTTTTGCAAAGTTTTCACAAATGTTACACTATAAAACCTACGGCCCAATGGTATTTTTTAAACAACTTGTAAAGGGGTAAAATAGTAATTTTTAGCATGCTATCAGTCGCATTTTATGTGCTTAAACATGAACTGTAAGCTAAATCAACAACTCTTCAACTAATATTTCAAGCCTTCAGATTGGTAAAACTTTACCAATCTTCCATTCATCTGTGGGAGAGGTCGAGACTCAAGAGGGACCTTGGGTAACCTACCTTAACCACATTGTTGTGTAGAGAGGTTCGATAAAGCCGGCAAAGTCCAAAGGGGAAAATGAAGAGTCGTTGTGTTGTGTTGGGTGGAGGAGGTGGTGGTGGTGGTGGGCTTTAGCTAGGTTAGAGGAGTTGTTTTATTTCACTGCTAATAGTAACAAAAAATAGGAAAAATGGAAGTTCTATTTTTGGTTTGCACAAAAAAGAAATTTTAGGTATATGATTATATAGAGTGGTTAGATTAGGTTTGTAGACTAAATTAGATCATGTTAAGGAGAGATGATTCACTAGCTAAACATTACATTACTATCATAATGAAAATAAGCATTTCAACTTACTGCATCTTTTATGGTTCTTTACCGAATTGAGCACACCACCTTTCAAAATGCGCCAATCCATGTACAGTTCTTGCACACGTTTTTGGACCAATCTCTCCTATTCATGTAGACATGATCAATATGCAAGAATAAAAAACATTATCTGATCAAACAAGTTGGGAAAGTTGGTGATTTGGTCTGGTGGTGTAACTTGGGTGGGCAATAGACTTTAAACTGTTGAAGTTCAACTAAGCTCAATGTGCAAATTGATTTAAGTAAGGTGTTTAAATGAGGGGTTGAACATAAAATATGTAAATTTCCGTATATATGAAAGATAGTTTAGGTGTTCTCTGATTCCATGAAAATTAGGCAAAACAAAGAGCAAGTAATTAATGGGACACCTTTACTAACAAGTAAAATCTTTCTGGCTAAAATTAATATACGGGGATTATGAGCAATTTTAGCTATAACAGTTAGTAAACTAGATGAGAATGAAAAGACAAAATGACTGAGTGAACAATTCAAGTTTAAACATGAAAATTTTACCGAGGTTTTGATTTATTTAAACTGAATTTCGATCAAATCGAGTTTATCTCTCAATAACTTTATTTAGAAAGCGAACGAGCCGAAGGAATTCGAGCCATCTTCAATTACAGAAGTAAAATCAATAAAGCAGAAAACATACGAACAGTTTAACCAAAATCAACAGAAGAAACATCACTTATTTGCATTGATGAATGCTTCAGTAAGTAGAAGAATCATAATTTTCTTTTTTGGTAAATGAAAAATCATAAATTTTGTTATTCTTCCTTATCTATTTGCATTTTAAATAGCATTCTATTACTCTTAGAAATCTAAATTTGTCCGTCCTCCTACAGAAGCATAACACTAAAGAGCTAGAAGAACATAACAATGATATAGTATAATCAACTAGAGTGTAAGATATAGATTCAATTAACAATCAATTTGCACAATCAAGCATAGTAGTAGATTGAATCTCGTCCATCATATTAACACTTTAACTTGAAGCTCAGAACGCGTCAGTAGAATATCTCGAAAACAACAAATGAGCAAATCATGAATTACGCCACTTATTTGCACCGATTGTTGAAAGATCACACACTTTCCATTTTCTTCTCAATCAAATAACATAAACAAAGGTAAGATTTCCAGACGTTTTGGAAAAATGTAAAGGAGCCAACACAGATTCAACCCAGAATAATTTTTCCTGTAAACATCAAGTTTAATTAACAAGTCGATCCATTATCCTATCATTGTGGTCATTAAATCTACTATTATTTTGTATATGATCTTTGAAACACCCAAAATTCTTGCCAATTCCATATATCACGTGACTCAAAACATTTTTCATAACAGAATGGTTTAGGAAGAATTTGAGGAGATGAAGTGGAACTAGAATGATTAGAAGTTATTACCATGTTTAGAGTGAGATGTTTCAGTTGATTTCACAGGAAGAGTGAGACGAGAGGAGCAAGAGTGATTTCAAATCTGCACTCTGTTTCCAAAAATCTAGAAATAGAGAAAAATTCGAGTTACTACTAGACAACAGATTAGAAACAACTGAAATATATAGAAGCAATACAGATTCAACTCAACTCAAAATAAGTTTTACTGTAAAAATCAAGTTTAATTAATAACTCGGAGCATTATCCTATCAATGCGGCCATGAAATCTCCGATTATTCCGTAAATGATCTTCGCAACACTTAACAATTCTTACGTAGAAGAATAATTCAGTACGTAGAAGAATCATAAATTTTGCTATTCCTTATCTATTTGTTTTTTAAATAGCATTCTATTACTCTTAGAAATCTAAATTTGTTCGTCCTCCAACAGAAGCAGAACACTAAAAAGCTGGAAGAACATAACAACGATATAATAAAATCAACTAGAGGAAGAGTGTAAGATATAGATTCGATCGACTCGTCAAACATTTACTGTAATAGCAGGGTTCATTAATTAACGATCAAGGATATTAGCAGATTCAACCTCATCCATCATATTAACAGTTAATTTGAAGCTCAGGACGCATCAGTAGATTAACTCGAAAACCACAAATGAACAAATCATGTATTACGCCACTTATTTGCACCGATTGTTGAAAGATCATACACTTTCCATTCTCTTCTCAAACAAATAACACAGGTAAGATTTCCAGACGTTTTGGAAAAATGTAAAGAAGCCAATACAGATTCAACTTAGAATAAGTATTTCTGTAAAAATCAAGTTTAACTAACTAGTCAATGCATTATCATATCAACGCAGTTGTCAAATCTACTATTTTTTCGTAAATGATCTTTGCAACTCTGTAGAATTCATTACCAATTCCTATATCACGTAACTCAAACATTCTTCATAACATAATAGTTTTCTGAAGAATTTGAGAAGATGACATAGAAGTAGAATGATCAGAAGATATTACCGTGTTTAGAGAGAGAGAGAGGTGAGAAGAGTGGAGAGAGAGTTGATTCAAATCAGCACTTGGTTTCCGAAAATCTTGAAAAGGAGAGAAAAACAATTGAAATAGATGTGCTTTTTGAGAAGATGAAGAAGAAGTTGCTGATCAAAAAAAGAAGAAGAAGAAATGGAGTGTACGTTCACTGTGTCTACAGAGAGATGTGAGGGGCAAGGTGGGAGAAGAGAGTGTATGGTTGGGTGTAGCCAAAAGCGGTGATCATTAACCATGGTAAAGGAGGATGTGAGATGAGTCTCTCTCTGTCATGGTGATTTATCTCCCAAACATTCTATTTCTTATTCATCTTCATCTTCTCAAATTCTTCATCTATTTCAGTTGTTTCTAATCAATTGCGCTTGAATTTTTCTCTCAATTTCCAGATTTTGAGAAACCGAGTGCGGATTTGAACTAACTCTCGCTGCTCTTATCTCACTTCATGGAGAAATCATCTCACATCTCTCTATAAATGCGGTGATTTATCTTCTAAACATTTTATTACCTCTTCTTATTCTTGAATTCTCCATCTCTTTCAGTTGTTTCTAATCAATTGCCACTTGAATTATTCTCTCCATTTCCATAATTTCATAAACAGAGTGCAAATTTGAACTAACTTTTGTTGGAAGAGTATGGGTTTCTATTATTTATTTCGACAAGATTTTGGAAGAGGGAGATACAATTGAGACAAGAGTGGGAAATTAATTGTATTACACTTAGACTCAAAACTTTTGCTTGGTACATAGTGGTTAGAACCCACCCCTATCTATGCTACTCCAACGATGGTTCAAGATCTAAGGATATTTGTGATACAAAATAATGTTTTTGGTAGATTCTAGATTTGAACATGTGATTTTTATTTTTTACCAATGCAAATATCATATTTCATAAGGGTACTGTTCTGTTCTAGAACTCTTCTAGAAGCTAGGTATTATCGAGAGATTCTAGAAACTAGGTTTTTCATATCTCCTCCAATAATATCTTCAACTTTGAGCTTGTATTGGGCTTCCAACATTGGACAAAAAAAAAGAAAGAAATTAGTACGGTGGATGTGATCCTTTCTAATAATTGTACTGTATTTTCTAAATGATGCACCTACGTGCATAACTTTAAAATTTTTGTGGTAATTTAAAGATCTAATTGAAATCTTTAAATTAATGCAAAAGATTTGAAAATTTAAGAAAGCAAACACTTTTTGTCTACAATTGGCCCTAACCTAAAGCAAGAGGTGTTTTGGCCTTAGTCGTCTGTGTGTTCTCTTGCAAACCAAGAGGTCCTTGGTTCAAAACCCATTACCTCTTTTTGGCTGAACAATCATTTTTTTTTGTTTTTCTATTGGATTAATCTATTAGTCTTATATATATATATATAAATATATATATATACTACTAGAACAACATATTAGTCTATTAGTCTTATTTATTAGAACAATATATTACTCTTTCGCCTTTTGTAGATGTTACTGAATGTTCAAATCTTTGCACACCATAAATGGCTTAATAATTTTTTAATTTGTTTTGTTTATTTCCATTTTACCTCTAACTTTCTATATCAAATTCACAAATAAAATAACTTTGACTATAATTAAACCAATATAATTTATGCTCACTCAACAAACTTTGATAAAAAAAAAATGTTATAGATTTCTCTTATTGTTATAAATATTATCTTACAATTAAAGTTAATAATATAATTAATTTGAGAATGAGTAGGACTTATTATGTTTGATTCCTTTTGTAATAATGGTATGAAAATTTGTTTTGTTTTTAGTTAACTTACGAATCTAAAATACCATATTACTATTCTTTACATATATTAGTCGCCTATATTGATTTTTTTTAAAAACAAAAACCGAGGGGCCTATTTTCAAAATTCTCTTTAAGCCTCTATAATCTTAGAGCCGGCCCTGTTTTTCTCGATTGAAAAAAACACAAATTCCGAAAAGGAAGCAACATTTTCGACGGAGGGAGTAACATCAAAGCATTGCTCTTTCTTTTTTCATGTTATCTTTGTTAAAACATTGTAACTAATCCCACGAACCAAATATGAACGAGCCATTTTGTTGGCTTAGAGCTGAGAAGACCGGCCCAACCCCGTGGCCCAAGAGCCCTGGGTCTGGGGCATCCAAAAAAAGGGGCACGCCCTTAATTTTTACTATTAGTCTTGAATATGGGTCTTTATAGTCCAAGAGAAAAAACAAGAATGGCCCAATCTGATTTTTAAAAAGAGGTCTAAAAAAATAATAAAAAATCATTCAGCCTAAAGCCCAAAATAAAATACACAACAAATTAACTTTTATAACTGGTCCATTAGGCCTAAGTGCCCAATATAAGACCCACAATAAAATAATTGGTGGAAGAGGTGGGTTATACAAGTCTAATTGATTTTTTTTTCTAGAAATGAAACACGAGTAATATTCAAGTGATACTCATGGGTTCTTGAGATGATGTGTATTTGGAGACTTTGTATTTTGTGTTCTCATATAATAATTAGTAGAATTTTATATTGTTTTGGTTTTTCGTATTGTGAGTATTGCCATAAAAATTGTTTAAGTGTTCACTATTAAGGGCAAAATTTTTAGATAAGCCCTGGGCACTAAAAACCCTTGAGCCGACCCTCGATGAATAAGTACTCACAAAAATAACAATAGGCTCAGAGTCATCAAATTAGTTCTTTCAGTTCTCTCGCCATTTGGGGGTATCAATCAAAATGTCTCAAAGCGTGGAGGCCCCTTGAAAAATTAACGAGCTATGATTTATTTATTTTTTTTAATAGAACGAGCTATGATCATTATCTCAAAATCCTTCGAGGAAATAATTTGTGGTGATGATTGGATGCTCGAAATCAAATATTATGAGTTTTTTTTTTTTTATATATATATCTCCAACCTTGAGTTTAAATTTCGGGATGCAAAATATTTTTCAAAGCTTATACATGTTACGAATTAATTAACAAGATTTAAACATTCCAACTAGGCCTGTTAATGGACCAAATTGGATCCGAATCCGATTCGAATCCAAAATAAATCTGATCCGTATCTAAATTTGCTGAATCCGAATCGGAAAAAACGGATATCCAATCCGAATCCAATCCGGTTTTTAAAGTTCTCTCTTCATCCCCCTCTCTCTCCTCCGGTCTTCGTCCTTAAGGCACTGATTCCTCCGATGGAGATCTCCAATTTTAGTAGTATACATGGGTAGAAGTCTTTTATAGCCCAATAGGAAAATAAAAGGCCCAATCAGAAAATAAAAAGGCCTAAACAATTGTAATGAGCATTGAAGCCTTTAGGACCAAAATAAAACAAACCCCCTTGACCCAATTGTAATTCGGCTTATATAAAATTAAAAAAATTTCTTAGTGAGGTCTTGTCTAAAATCAATGTTATATATTCTTTTATATTACGTTTTGTACGTGGAAAAATCAATTATTACAGACAGCGAGTGAGCGTTATATGGCATATGGAATTTTTGGAGATTGTTGATTCTTTGATCACTCTTGTCGGCCATTGAGGTTATAATTCGTAATTTTTTTTTATTAATACTCATTGCCGGAAAAATTATTTAAGTGTTGTTGATGCAGAACAAGTAGCAGCCCAGTTCTATGATCAGTTGGACCGGTCGAAGCTTAGGAGGCCCAAACAACTCTTAATTGAAATTTGCCAATTTCGGCAATTTATCGACGAGTCCGGAATAGGCCCAAACTTGGTGGGTTGAAGCAGAATCGCGCTGCGATCAATACTCACTTGTTCTGCATCAATTGTACTCATAAGACACAATTTTTAAAATACGCCTAGGGCACTCAAAACCCTTAAGCCGGCCCTAATCAAATTCAATTTCGGGCTATTCACTCCGTTGTTTAATCTCTCTCAAATTGCATAAACTTAATATACTTTCCCACAAGTGTGTAACACGTAATCAATGCAAATGTAGTGGAGTACTGCAAAAACACATTGCCTTCATTTCTCAGATTGAAACCTTGGGAGAAGCCGCCATTTCCGTGGTGACAAGGAGCTCCAGAGCTTGAAGAAATAGATAGATGGAGAGAGAGAGAGAGATGAAAAGAAGAGTATGTTTGGACGTTTGGTGTCGGGAGAGACTAAAGTTGGAGCCGCCCGATATCAGTGATATGTTTTGTTTTTTTTTTTTTAAAAAAAAAAATTAGATCAGATTATATCCAAATCCGATCAGAAAAATTTGAATCGGATTTTTTCAGATGGAATTCAAATTGAATCCGGTCCATTGACAGGCTTAACTCCAACCAGCATGCCAAATTTATTGTTCGAGTTCTATTGTTCCTTTAATCTTTTTCTTAGTATTTACTATGAAAATGGATTTTACATCATTTTATTCCTAATTTCCCAAAAGATTTTATCAAAATTTGATAAAATCGTTTGGGAATGAGAAAAATATGTCAATATCAACTAAGCAAGTTGGAGTTGTTTCAAATGCTAATTCATCAATTTGTCATACCACATCAAATTCATCATTTGTTTTTTGAATTGCTTGTCCAATTTTATTTATTTATTTATTTATTTATGAAAAGACCTTCTTTCAAATTTGTTTTCATGATGGGTGTACTTTGCCAAATGATAAGGTTTTGGAGTTGAGTTTTTTAACATCTACTAACATCACTGACAACAAATAAAATACTACGGGAGCGTTTGGTAACGTTTTTGTTTTCTGTTTTTTGTTTATGTTTTAAATTTGTTTCAAAACTAAAAACAAAAATTTGTTTGCTAATTTATTTCTGTTTTTGTGTTCATTAAAAATGTTTTCAAAATATCTAAAAAATTTCAAAACACCAAAAAGGTGATTTGCCTTGTTTTTGAAACAGGGTCATTTAAAAAAACAGAAAACAGAATTTTATTACCAAACATGTTTTTTATGTTTGTTTTTATAAACACCAAACATGATTATACTTTTAGTTTTTTAAAAACAAAATACGTTACCAAACACCACCTTAGAAATTAAAAACTTTATGCTTACAAACGACAATGAGAAAACTTTGGCCCTGTTCGGTTAGGGGGTTGAGTTTTGTTTTAGTTTTGTTAGCATCATCATTTCCCTTGTTTCTCTCTCTATCTCTCTCCACTCATTACACTTGCTTACATCATCAAAACTAACCTAAACTACATTTATGTTTTTCACCAGTTAAATTGAATATGAAAGATGACAAACAAAATAAATTTGCCAAACATGTTCTAATGTTATTTTCTATTTTGTAATCTTTAAAAAAAAAATGCATTAAACGTTTTTCACTTTTGTTTTTTTAGATATAAACATGATTCGATTCTACTTTCCATCTCATCCGTTGGTTTCAATGGCTGAGATTAAACTTAACAAAATAACTTTTCTCTCTCAAAACATGCCCACGCCCTAAAATTAATCATCTCCTTCTCCAAAACACCACTACCCCATATTTTCTTTCACCATCTCGATGTGACCGGACATGGAAAAACGGCTCGAAAGGTTTTAACAACAGATGGCAAATCAGGAGACTGACTTATGTGATAAACTGATAATAAGAGAAATATTTTACCATTGAATCTCTAACCAACCAGCACCGCTAGAGTTTAAGGATAGTCATCACAGAGACATTAAATTTGAATTCGATCAATCTAAATGGTGCCTTGAATTCTCGGCCCTTGCTTTAGTGGACTGCCATTATTAGAACAAAGTGAAAAATAGGGGTCCGGACTTGGATCAAAGTTTTTATTTAATACTGCTCATTTGAAATCTCTTATTCATTTTGATAGTGAGATCGCGATGGAGAGACGGGGGCCGACGGTGGAGGATGAGACTAGCGACGGTAACGACAGGGGAGGGTCGGAAGGTCAGCCGGAATGTGAATATGGGGCTGTGGTGGTGGTGGTACTTGGTAGTGGCGGCTAGAGTTAGGGTTTGGTGGCAGTGGTTTTGGGGAAGAAGAGTAATGTTAGGGTGTGGGCATGTTTTGGGTGAGAGAAATTGTTCTGTTGAGTTTTAATCTCAGCCATTGAAACCAATGGATGAGATGGAGTGTTCTTTTATGTGTCCCCGGAACCGGCCCCATATATATGATCTTTTTCCTTCATATGTTCATTAATGGAATAAATATTAATGCAAGTTTGGTGCGGCTCAGATAAAATCCAAATTCATATGGTTTGGTTATGGTGCACTAAAAATCATGTTTGTTGGATATCAGTTTGGATTTGGGTATAGATAAATACTTTGGATTTGAGTATGGTAAATCGCAAAACCCAGACCAAACCGATCCATTGTCATTCCTATTTTTCACTCTTAAAAGAAGTTTGAATTCAAGCCAAGGAGGGCTCCTTTCAAATTCTCAGAAATGGTCCTCGAGCCTCTCTAAATTGCAAATAAAGTTTAAAAACAATTTTTGAATTTTTTGAAATAATATTTTTTGTAAACAAAGTTTGAAAATGGAATTTTGTTTGGCATTTCTTTGGAAGGAAGACAGAGAGAGTGTGTTGAGGTTAATGTGTCACATTTTCATATTTAACAAAATCTAACGGTCAACTCAGTAAATTCCGTTAGTACTTTATCGAATCCAAACGGTAGCAATATGGAGTGTTTGATTTTTGAAAGTTATTAGTAATTTCGAGATATTTGTAATTTCATTTTATTTGTGGCTTTCGACACCTATTTGAACATGTATTTGAATGTATTTGTTTGTAAGTTATTAGTTGCTTTGGCCATTGACTATCTTAGGAATGGAGAACGAAAATGACAAGTCTACTAACTCTCGTAAAGGAGGGAAAACAAAGGAAAAAGGTGTTAATGCAAGTAGGAAAACATGGGTACAGAAGGAGGAGTTGGCACTTTTGAATGCTTTGAAGGAAATGGTGGTTGCAAGAGGTGAAAAAAGGGGTAAGGATTCTTTCAAGGCTGGATACTTGAAGAAGCTTGAGGGAATGTTAGTGGTTGCTTTGCCTGGCACTGACATTTGTGTCTATCCTCACATTTCATCGAAGATAAAGGTATGGAAAAAAAACCATAACTCTATCAAGGATATGTGCAACACTAGTGGGTTTGGATGGAATGACTCGAAAAGAATGGTCGAAGTTGATAGCGATTCAGTCTGGGAGAACTATTGTAAGGTAATTTTTTTCATTCATAAATACATATTCAGGCAACTATATTAAATATGTAAATAACCATTGCTTTTGCAAATTTTTTAGAAAGGCAGTAATGCAAATGGGCTAAGGTACAAGTCATTCCCGTACTATGAGGATTGGTGTATTATTTTTGGGAATGACAGAGCAACCGGAGAAATGGCTGAGAGTGCAGCTGATATGGTTGAGGCCATAGATATTGAGGGTGATGCCGATGAAGATGGTGATGGATCAACAACGGTGAATAAAAATGACAAGTCCCCTCAAGATCCTCCAAAGAAAAAGGCTAAGGTATTTGAGACCCTCATGGCTGGGTTGTCCAATTTCGCTAACAAGCTTGTGTCTTCTTTGGAGTCATCTAATGCTACATTGGAGAAGGTTGGAGCTAGGATGGGTTATGCACATGACCTCTCGGCCAAAAGAGGTGCCGTTAATGCAGAATTGGCTAAGCTTCCAATCTCAACTGTGGATAGGGTCAAAGTTGGTTTAGGAATCACAAAAGATACACAAACGGTTGACCATTTTTTCAGCCTTAAGACGGAGGAAGAGAAACTGATTCTCGTGCAAACTATATTGGAATGTGGTTTCTAAGCTATTAGGAACAAAAGTGTGCTGACCATGGTAGATTTCATCTCTTATGGTACCTTTTTGTTGTTGTGTAGTTTGTAAGAACTATGCTCCACTATTTTTGTTGTTGTGCAGTTTGCAAGGGTTATGCTCCACTATTTTTGTTGCTATGCAGTTTGTAATAACTATGCTCCACTACTTTAGATTTAATTTGTAAGAACTATGCTCCACTACCTTTCTGGGTTGCAATGCATTTTGGCCGAGAGGTGGTTTGATCGTTTTAATGCATTTTGTCGCTGCTGCTGCTATTTCATTTCTGCTACTGTTGTGGGTTTTTTTTTGTATAATGTTTTTGTTTCAATACAGCAAAAAGGATTATTGCCCTTGATTTGTGGCTATTGCTTCCTTTTATATGGGCTTTGGTGTCTAGTCTTTGCTCTCATGGATCCCACCGTCCATATTAATATTATTGCCTTGAATTTTATGGGTAACTAGCTACTGAGTGGTGGCAATGTTGACTTGATCTGAGAACCTTGATAAGTTGAGTACCCATCTATCTCTTGAAGAGCCCTCACTTGAACTGAACCGTCAATGCATCTATGAGCTACACCATTTTTGGGTACTTTTGTTGGGAAAGTTTCTGGATTTTCTGGATCTATGAGCTACACCAGGGGATTGATTCCAAGATTGGTCATGTACATGTCTCAAGGAGCAATATTTTTTGCATCGTATGAATCTTGCACAAGGTTGTTTTCCATGGAGATTCCACAAATTCATGCTCTAACGTTCGAGTATATACAAAAAATGGAAGATGAGGCTCCATAGTTCATCCGTAGTTCGATGAGAGCAAATGTGTGGAATCCAAAGAGTTCGCCGAGACACATAAATTCAACTTAGTTGGCTATTAGAAATCAACGCAGATGACTCGAACAAGCCTGGGTACCGTTACTCCAGCCCTGTTTTCTTCGTACTCCATTACTGTATGTCTAGGCTCCATTTGCTACCAAAAATGCTAATTGCATGAAGGATTGCGTTACTGAGCTTGTACGTGCTTGGAGAAAGTCAAGAAACACTGACGGGAAAAGAAACTTTAGCGAGAAACATGACATGATCAAAACAAGGCACACTAAACGTTGGAGTAATCATTCCCTTGCGGCTTGGTTCCAATATTCAACCTCAAAATTTATAAGTTCTCCAATGGAAAGCTAACCATGAGAAATTTAATAAAAGAAAAAAAATTAAAGAGAGAAAAGGTGCAATTATCTTGAAATTAAATACAAGCACATAACAATATTTTCAATTAATCTGTTTTGGAGAGAGAGAGTCTTGAAATTAATTCTGAAACGTAGTTTAGGGAACCAAACATGGGATTGCCCAAAACATGGGATATCCCAATGTTAATCCTGCATGAATCAAACAGGGGATTGTGTGAGATTCAGTACTAAATTAGTCCTAGGACAAATAGTCTAGAACTATCAATCATAGGACTATTAATCCCATATGTTTTAGTCCGCGAATCAAACGAGGCCGAAGAGTATATTTGGTATCGGAGGTAGGAGTGTATTTTGAAATTTTGCCAAATGTACTCCTACACCATAGACCTTCCTTTTCGCGCCAGGGGCACTTCACGATTAGAGGGTCAAATGGCGGGCAATTGGATAAAAGAACCCGAAAGTCCCATACTCCCGCCAAAATCAGAAACCCTAAAACCACTTCCTGATCCAAACCTTTTCTCTCTTGACCTCCAATGGCGGAACAAGAAGAAGAACTCAGCACCACCCCCACAGAGACCATCGCGCCGTCCCTTCCCCCAACCCGAGTCAAGAAAATCATGAAACTCGACAAAGAAATCAACAAGGTCAACTCGGAAGCCCTATTCTTAATCTCTTGCTGCACCGACCTCTTCCTCGAATTCCTTGCCGAGGAGTCGGCCCGAGTTGCGATCCAGAAGAAGCGGAAGACGGTGAATCTCGAGCACTTGAGAGTTGCAGTTAAGAGGCATCGACCGACCAGTGATTTCCTCCTTGAATCGTTGCCGGTGGCTTCTGAACCGGTGGTGGATCGACCGAAGATGGCAGAGCGGAGTCGTGCTCGAACAGCTGAGAAGCCGGTTCCGGCTGGTACTCGTCGGATAGATGATTTCTTTCGCAAAGATTCTTAGTTGTTCTTTTCATCTGTTGTTGCTGGTTTATGGGGATTGTGTTGATTTTGTGAGTTTTGTTATGTGAGTTTGACGAAATATGTGTAAAACTATTCGAAAATATATGGAATTTGAATTCCCAGTACCACACTTCTTTGTTGTTTTTTTGAAATTACGCTTTTTCGTTGTTGTGTTCTATTGCGCTCATGAAGGCTCTATTTAAGAGTCGAGAGATTTGGATTGAATTGAAGGGATTAGACTTTAGTTACTCAATGAGAATGGTTCAAATTAGGTTTGATCATTGACATGAGGATTTTTTCAATTGAGTTTTGGAGCTTTACAGTGATAGATTTGTAGTTACTACTACTACTACTAATCTATAATCTATAATCTATAAGAGATTTGAAGTTGTTCATATTAAGGATCTTAGAAATAGAAGGAGCGTAATCTAAAGTAATCTAGCTTAACCTTTTGTACTATGGTGAAATTGAATTACAACGCCCATTGATCTAATAGCGTAGATATTGAAAGTCCGAACGGAGCCTAAGGGATGTTTGATTTGTCACTGGCAGGTGAGAGTTGTAGTAAAGGTAACCTTAAGACGGTGCCTGCACTTTTTTCCGACTTTGACTTACATTAAAGTGTAATCTGGGTGAATGTAACTTTTATGTGCACGTAAAACTTTCTCACAGTTGAGTTCTGGATATACACGCTCTAGAGTGTATGGCTGCATTGGCACTAATTCAGGTTGAGGTTAATGGGCGGCAATTTGTATAAGTCTACATGAATCATTGTTTGCTATTTTGCTATGTCAAGGGCTACCGTTCTATCAAGTTTCTTATGTTGGTATCATTTTTATCACAACATCCCATGGGTGCTGATTTAACGTACTTTTTAACTTTTGGCTGCAATTGCTTCATAGAAACTGTGTATACACATTGGGGTACTAAATATTCCATATTCATTTTCTTCATTTGTGCCATCGGGCAAACTTCTCGAGCATGTGCATATCAGCATGTGAGTAGAGGGTGATTGACATGGTCGTGACTCGCGAGTTGTTCTCATTGTATTTGAGGCATTTAGAATCTTTTTCCAATATTGATTGTGTTGTCTTATCGTCTTTTGTTTACATTTCTTTCTGTGAAATGGTGATGCTATAAAGGTACTAACAGCTAGCAACACAGTTATAAAGTAAGTGCTTTGAAGGAACTTGAACCTTCATGTATTTTTAGAGTGCTAGTCTACACGGTATCCCAAACCTATTGCAAGGATTCTAGAAGAGATTTGAAGTAATTCATATTAAGGATCTAGCCATGGAAGGAGTTTAATCTAAAGTAATCTAGCAAAACCTTTTGTAATATGGTGAAATTGAATTACAACGCCCTTCGATCTAGATGCGTATCTATTGAAAGTCCGAACAAAGCCTAAGGAGTGTTTTGGTTTGTCACAAACAGGTGAGAGTCCTGGTAAAGGTAACCTTAAGATGGCGCCTGCACTTTGTTCCAACTTTGGCTTGTGTTACAGTGTAATCTGGGTGAATTTGTTTCTTTTACGTGCACATAAAACTTCTTATGTTTGAGTTCTGGACTCAGTTATAGTGTTATACACACTCTGGTGTGTACGGCGGAGACAATCACAGCACCAGATGAAGTAGCCTTGGCTCCAATTCAGGTGGAGGTTTAGGGGCTTTAAGTTGTAGAATTCGTTTGTTAGTTACTCTGCATGCTGCTTGGAACATATGCTTAGAGTGGGCTGAGACATTGGTTTTAGCATTGCATATCTCACACACAAGCCCTTCTTGTAATTAGCGAATAAATGCGTAAATCAGCCCGGGTTAGTCAGTTGGTCGGTGGATCTGTTCCCCACACAATTCACCAAGGTTTGATTCTTGGGGTGAGGCCGCAAGAGAGTAATTTTTATGAATCCCTTAGTTTTGGTGTGGATAGTTTGTCTTTGACTGGACCGGTGAGGGACCAGTTGAGGTGCGCATAAGCAGACACCCTTGACCGTTGAGCAAAAAACAGAGAGCATAAATCAGTGTTTTAAGGCATATTGGCTATTTGTAATCCTTTTCGAATATTAATCGATACTTTATTGATAGGTATGAAGAGGATATGAAGAAAATGTTCCATGAGTGCCCAAACCAAATGAATTTATACAAGCCTTCTGTTCTGCACAATTAGTTACAGGAATCATTTTTCCCTATTTTGCTCTGTCAAGGGCTACCAGTTCTATCAAGTTTCTTATATTTGTATTATTTCTACCATAACATCTCATTGGTGTTGATTGTACATACTTCTTAACTTTTGATTGCATAAAGTGTGCAATTGCTTCATAGAAATTGTGCGAGCGGATTGGGGTGCTAAATATCCATCTAGCATTGCAGTTCATTTTCTTCATCTGGGTCCGGCAAACATCTCGTGCATATGCATGTCATCATGTGAGTAGACGGTGATTGATATGGTCGCGAGTTGTTCACATGGTATTAAGGCATTAGCATCTTTTTCCAACATTGGGCGCGCTGTCTTATCATCTTTCTGTTACATTTCTTTCTGTGAAATAGTGATGCTATAATGGTAATAACAGCTAGCAAGAATTTTTTTTTCCCTGTACAGGAAAAAATGCAACAGTAATATAGTCTATGTTTTGAAGGAACTTGAAGAACTTTCATGTATTTTTACAGTTCTAGTATAATGATATCCTGAACCTAGTGTTTTAATCTGTTTGTAATGTTTTGATTGAACATTTCCGTGCCATTTAATAATGCAAATCTGTTTCTTGATGCCTTCAGCATACTCTATCCCATACCTGTTTTTGATATCTACGTTCAACAAGGTGAGGATACGGGTTCAAGGATCCTCCATTTCCATCGATGCTGCAGGTTCTTTCTTTCACTCTTAGCTACTCTAAGCTTCAATAATCGAGGGAAATTTCTCTCTCTATCAGTTCAGTAAACATGTAGCTTCCTTCTTGTATACAATGTCCGTTATGCTGCATTATTCTTTTGCCATATATAAGACCCTTTAAGGCTTTAGCACAAACTTGACGCCTAACCTCTTTTGTATCCATTTTTTATATGTATATTCAACGAAGTGATGCTTTGGGTTCAAGGATTCTCCATTTCCAACGCTACATGTTCTTTCTTTCCCTCAGCTACTTTGAGCTTCAATAATCAAGGGAAATTTGTCTATATCTTCAGTAAACATATAGCTTCCTTCTTGTATAGGATGTTTATTTATTTTTCATATGTGTTGTATAGGATTGTTGGTAATGCTGCATCATTCTTTTGCCATATATAAGAATTTTCAAGGCTTTAGTACGAACTTGATTTCTATGCAATCTCTGCCTAAAAGAAAACTGGTTTAATTGTAATGCTCTACAGGTTTATATAGCTTAATGTTTTTTTTCTTCTTGATAACCCCGTTTCCTGGCTAGCTTATGTATACCTCGACCAATTCGCATGCTTTGAAGTTAACGATCGAAAAATCTCCCTTGTTTTCTCCAGGTGCATATTCTATGGCTTGTGGGCATAGAACCATGCCCTTGCCTTGCAGTTTGATTGCAGGCTATAATGAACTCCCTTTCACCTTGTTTGCTACGCCCATAGGTTATATTTCCCCTCTTTCTTTTCTCTTTTTTTTTTTTGTTTTCAGTTCATTACGAGGCCAATTGCCTGGATCCAACTTTTAACAAGTAGGGGTAACATGATTTTTGTTGTCTTTTTTCATTCTAGTTCTGATATTAACTACTTGATAATGGGACCTTTTCATTTTCTAAGGATGTAGTTCACCTTTCTAAACATCGATTTTGAGGAGTCACTTTCTGGAGAGAGAGAGAGAGAGAGAGAGAGAGAGAGTGTTTTGCTGTGTTTTAATGTAGTGGTTTGTTTGTCCCACATCGCCAGTGGAAGAACTAGTAAAAGGGTTAATATAGAAACACATGACAGAACATGGTGTCCCTTCGGGGACATCCGATAAAATTGGAACGATACAGAGAAGATTAGCATGGCCCCTGCGCAAGGATGACACGCACAAATCGAGAAATGGTCCAAATTTTTTTCTTCCCTTTTTGCCCTCAGTTTTCTAAACTTGATTTTACCAAATTGGCCAATGCTATTGACGCCATTGGATGAGCAATTTTTGGGTGCCGGGCAGACACCAAGTGGCATGCTCGAGCACCCATCTTGGCCGTCCAAAATACTCTTGGACGGTCCGGAATTTAAGGAGAAAAAGAGCAGACAAAAGGAAAAATTTGGGCCGTCTAAAACGTTTTTGGATGGTCTGGATGGGTGCTCAGGCACCGACATGTGGTGCACACCAGGCACCCAAAATTTTTTCATGGACCACCATCCACCAAGGGACCAAGACCAGAGAGCACCCAGTCTCTCTCTCTCTTTCTCAAGAATTGATCTGTTTACTTGCTCTGGATAGCTTTCTGGGTTAACTAAGAACGAAATATCAAACTCTTTCCGGGTTACCTAAAAAAGAAGTTTTGCCCTTGCAATTGTTGTATTTAGATTTTGGATCCCTGCAGGGTTTGTTGCATATAAAGAAAAAGGAAAAAACATGAGAACCAATGGCTATGTTTGAATAAGCTTTTATGGGAATCCAGAGCGTGAGAGCATGCTTTTCTTCCTGGAGGATTTATCATAGTTTCACAAATGGGGTTGTCATGAGCTGGTTAGTAGTTTGGGCTCCTGGTTGTGTATGGCTTAAGTGCCTTTTTTTTACCCGAAAACATCATCATGAAGTTGTTGCAACATAAAAGGAGGAAGGTGAACTAAAATATTACAGTTAAAATGATTGAAATTAAAAGCATCCTTCAGTAGCAAATCCGCACCTTTGAGTCTGCTGGGGATAAGTATCTGTGCTGCAGTTTTTGGTTTCTTTTTTTGAGTGCCTTTGGTTTCTGTTTCTCCGGTTTTGGGTTTTTTCTTTGGAAGGACTCTCAAGCATATTCCTTTGGTCCGTGTTCTTTGGATTGTGTGTTTCTTAATGAATTTACTTATAAATAAATAAATAAATAAAAATGCTAAGGATGCAAAATTGAATGAGATTACACATATGGGTTAGAAAACGATATCCTGAACATATTCTTTTAATCGGTTTGTAATGTTTTGATCGAACATTTTCATGCCATTTAATAACTCAAGTTTGTTTCTCGTTGCCTAACCTATTTTGTATCTGTTTGTGATATGTATGTTCAACAAGGTGATACTTTGGGTTCATGGATTCTCCATTTCCTTTGAACGCTGCAGGTTCTTTCTTTCACTCAGCTATTTTGAGCTTCAATAATCAAGGGAAATTTGTCTATCCATCACTTCAGTAAAGGTATAGCTTACTTCTTGTATAGGATGGTTTTTCTGATAAGTGTTGTATAGGATGTTGGTCATGCTGCACCATTCTTATGACATATATAAGCCCATTTAAGGCTTTAGCAAGTACTTGATTCCTAAGCAATCTCTGCCTAAAAGGAAACTGGAAAAATTGTAATGCTCCACAGGTTTATCTAGCTTAAATGTTTTTTACTTTGGATAATCCCGTTTCCTGGCCAGCTTATGTTTACCTCGACCAATTCGCATGCCTTGAAGTTAATGATCGGAAAATCTCCCTTTGTCTTCTCCGGTGCATATTCTACGGCTTGTGGGTATAGAATTTTGCCCTTGCCTTGCAGTTTGATTGCAGGCTATAGTAAACTCCCGTTGACCTGATTTATGCATTAAATCAACTAATCCTAGAAGTACCATCCACACCTTGCGCAGTTTTTTTTTTTTTTTTTGAAATACTTGATATTGGGACTTTTTCATTTTCTAAGGATGTAGTTCACCTTTCTACACATCGATTTTGAGGAGTCACTTTTTGGGGAAGAGAGAGAGAGAGAGAGAGAGAGAGAGTGTTGTAGTGTTTTAATAGTTACTAAAGTTTGTCCCACATCGCCAGTGGAACAACCTGCAAAAGGGTTAATATAGAAACACATGATAGAAACATAGTGTCCCTACGGGGACATCCGATAAAATTGGAACGATACAGAGAAGATTAGCATGGCCCCTGCGCAAGGATGACACGCACAAATCGAGAAATGGTCCAAATTTTTTTCTTTCCTTTTAGCCCTCAGTTTTCTGACCTTGATTTTACCAAATTGGCCAATGCAATTGATGCCATTGGATGAGCAATTGTTGTTGCTGGGCGGGCACCACGTTGCGTATTCGAGCACACATCTCAGCCTTCCAAAGTACTTTTGGACATTGCGGATTTTAAGGAGAAAAAGAGGAGAGAGGAGGGAAAAATCTGGGCTTTCCAAAAATACTTTTGGACTATCGGGATGGGTGCTCGGGCACGGACATGTGGTGCACGCCCGGCACCCAAATTTTTTCCCCAGTTGGATGGACCACCATCCATCCACCAAGGGACCAAGACCAGAGAGGTACTGATCTATTTCCTTCCTCTGGATAGCTTTCTGGGTTACCTAAAAACGAAAAATCAAACTTTGTTCTGGGTGGTACCAGAGGAGGATCTTTGCCCTTGCAATTGTTGTATTTAGATTTTGTATCTCTGTAGGGCTTGTTGAATAGAGAAAAAGGAAAAAACATGAGAACCAGTGGCTATATTTTTTATCATGCTTTTATAAGCTTTTATGGGAATCCAGAGTGTGAGAGCATGCTTTTCTTCCTGGAGGCTTTACCATAATTTCAGAAGTGGTGTTGTCAAGAGCTTGTTAGTAGTTTCATAGTTTGGGCTCCTGGTTGTGTACCGTTGAGTCTGCTGGTGTTTAGTTTCTGTGCTGCAGTTTATGGTTTCCGTTTCTCTGGTTTTGGGGTTTTCTTGTTTTGCTAGGTCGTTTGTAGGACTCTCAAGGATATTCCCTTTGATCCGTGTTCGTTGGTTTGTGTGTTTCTTAATGAATTTACTTACCAAGAAAAAAGATGCTAAGGATGCAAAAAGGAATGAGATTACAGATATGGGTTAGAAAAATTTACACAAGCAGGGGAACAACACCAAGTCTAAGCAGTAACTATGATTTGTTGTCTTCTTCTTCTACCTTGGTCCAGAGTTTTGGCCGACTAATCCCCAGTGCATAGTCCCTGGGTTATATCTGATTTTCCCTTAGCCCTGCAGTTTTATTTGCAGGTCATTGTTAACCCTTTTCACCCTGGATGCCAACACCTTGGGGTTGTATTTGTGTTTTCCTTGCCTGGATCCACAGAGAGAGAGA